>BSBK01006094.1:0-185000 GCA_027943335.1 Chamaecyparis obtusa
ATTTAGTACAATTTTAATTATTATACATTAGAAATGGTCTATTTATTAAAAAAAGTGTAATTTAGAGAGGTTTGTGATATTTATTAGTACAATATGATGAAGAATATTATAACAAAGATTGTGTTATATTTTTTTACTAAAATTTTCAAATATTTAAAAATTATATCTATCATCATTTTTAATAGACTAAAATATATTGTTCTAAAATACATTATCTATTTAGTTATATATGTAATTCCTAAACTTTTGAATTTGGACCTATTATATGGAATTTTGTTATATATTACATATCTAAACTTGAGACCTAATTTTATCATAATTGTGTTTTTCATTAATGTAAACACTAGGTTATTGATAAACACTTTAGTAGTTTTTTTGCGGGGTGTAAGATGTAACTGTATTCCCAATTTTTGCCCTAGTACAAACAATTGTGGAATGACCAAATGTGTTTAACATGTTCAAATATATTTCAAGTAACATTGGAAATATTTAATGTCCTTTTTCAATATAAATGTTAGTCCTATGGTGTATTGTACACTTTATTTGATAATAATTTAATGTGATTCCTTGATTTGTTATAGATGATTAATAAATTGAATTGAATGAATAAAAAATATCATTCTATAGAACATTATAAAACAATATTCATATCACTTTATCTAGTATTCATAACTTGATCTTACCAAATTTGCACTTGCATAGATTATCCATTAAAGTGTCAAATATATTAGTTTAGACAGCTAAACCATTACTTCAATAACAATATCCTTGGTTTTGCCCTACATATTTCCATACATTTTAATAAATCATTTAAAAAAATCATAGAAAAATACATGCAAGTCATTATTACATATCAATGATCAAGAGGACTTTACTATATTCCTTTATAATTTGTGTCCAAGTAAATTAATCGTGGTTCAAAGAGGGATTAAAAAGTAGGGCCAAGAATTCTTAATTTTGAATGGATATATTTATAGAAAATGGACATCTATTCAATTAACCCAAACAACCTTAATGAATATATTTATTTGTAGAATAATTTCTCAATTTAAAATTAGATATGCATCTCCAATAACAAAATTATGTCATTTGAGATTTTGTCAGCGGTATATTGTGGGAATAAAGGTTTTTTATAGACAAACCCCAATTAAACTTAATAATATATAGACCCTTATTTTTTATTTCTATTGTGTCTTATAGGTTGATTTAAATTCTAGTTTATGTCTTGTCTTTTGTTCCCTCCTTCATTTTAAGGATTTTGTGTCTTTTTTTTAATTTTACTGCTATTTTATATTATCAGAACTATAAATTTCCTTAAAATATTGGAGTATATTTTAACTGTGCAAGTTCCAAAATTTCTTTAACTCTTAACTCTAATTTCTTAATTTGATTCTAATCAAGGGTCATGACCTTTTGTTTTTGTTTTGTATTGTTTTTCTTTTTCTTTTTGGTCATACTAAATTGTATTAAAATTTAGTAAGGTGTTAAAATATTTGAGGCGTTAACATGTATTAAAAGGATACAAATTGAGAAGCACAATAATTCAAGAACTAGCCAAAATGTTGAAAAGGAAATTAGTTACTTTTATTTGTAATTAAAGAACTTGTAAATAGGCTGGCTAATAAGGTTTGTCAAATCTTAGCATGGCTAGAAAAAGAGTAAATAATAGCTTAGAAAAATTTGTGATTCTAAGAAGTGTTTCTTATTTTATTTTATTTTACCTCTTAGTTTGTCTTTATCTCTTAATTTGTATATCTATTTATTTTTAAATATTCATTCTTGAGAAAGTAATGTGGAATGTATTGAGTAATATATCATAATAAAGAGATATAAACTAAGGTCCCAAATCAATATTATTCACTAGAGAAAATATCCAATAAGATTGACTTCCATTCTTAAAATAGAGATAAATATAATCTATGATTATTTCCTTTTTTAAACTTTGATTTGAATTTGTTTGATGTAAATATGTAATGAATAGGTAACACAATGCAAAAAATGATATCAATTATCATAAATATACAAGTATAGAACTAAAACCTCAAAAATAAAAATGTATATCTAGAATGAGATTAAAAAGTGAAAAGAGAGCAAGTGAATATACTTTGGTATCTTGTTAAGCAATACAAAAGGTATATATGTAGGAATATATATACAATTGGTGTAATACAGCATCCAAAATTGTTATAATGAAAAATGGAATATTATTTATTATGCTAACATTAACCATCCACACACCCCCCTTATTATATTATTCCTACAAACATACCTCCATAAATAATAACTTTAGGTTACGAAGAGAGACCCCCCTTTAACAATTACATTAAAAAAATTCCTAATTAAATAAAATAATACATATATTTGTGAGAGAATTATTTTTTGAAGAAACAAATATTGAACCAAGCATGGCTCCACCATCTACCTCAATGATCCGTAGAAGGGTATATATTTAAGGATAATTTTTTATTTCTTAGATCTAGACTAATTAAATCTACAATCTTGAATTATTCAACATAAATCCTTAGGAGCTACTATAGAGAGCTCTTTCATTGTATGATGATTATGAAAGGATACGATCCTTCATCAATATCTCAAAATCTCACTAGACAATAATTCATCTTGAGGTGAAACAACAACAATATGCAATAACAAAAAATTGGCTTCTTATTATCTCCACAAATGTGGACTTACAAACTTTCAAAATTACAATATGCAAATCCACATGGCCTTCCCTTACAATATTCTATAGGACAAAGCCTCTAATTAATACCCAAATTTACTACTCAAAACTGTCCCGAATTGCCTAAGACAACACTACAGACCTTTCTTATGTAGGCAATTTCCATTTCCTGAGAAGGTTCCAGAAATTTAGCCTTTTAGGGCCGACCAAACTTAGAATTATTTTATTTTCACAATTTTTACAATAGGGTCGGCTCAAAAGAAATACAAAATATGATTTTAGGTAACCCAACTTCCGAAGGCCATAACTTGTTAACCGTAGCTCCATTTTTCTATTGTAACCACTTTTCAGAAATGCTATGACAAGATCTACAGTGCCTAACACACACTAGTGCTAGTCAGCCGAGGGTCGATCATGATCCGGAGCCTCTAAGACCTTCAAAATTGACTTGAAAGATTTTGTACCCACCAATACTGATGATGTGGCAATGAAACTCAACTGGTAGGCTGAAATGACTGATATGAACCTCCAACTATAAAATCAAAACATTTTGAGATCATATGACCAACTTACTAAAAATAGTAAGTTTCCATAAATAGCAGCTCTGCACAAGATAGCCCTTATTGAAAAGCAACAGAAATATTTTTGGGTGATGCAAGATTGCTCTTACACCTAGGATGCTCCTACATCAGACACCCAGGGTAATTTGAGAAGTGACCCTGTCATGACTTAGGTGTATAGAGGAAAACCAAGATGGTTAACCTCCTCCTTCGTTAGCCATGATGAATCTTCAATAGTTTGTTCTTTCCATTTGACCAAATATTCTTCATATGTCCTGTTCCTCATGCTTCTGCTAACATGATTGTCTAGTTATGTCTTCAATCTCCTTGATATCTACACTGGTTGCTGGAATGCTCCATTGTGCTATTGTGACCTCATCTTCAACACCTTCTTCATGATACTCTGTTAGATATGAAATATTAAATACTGATGAAATATTCATCTCAGTAGCCAATTCTACCTCATATGCATTTCTTGAATCATGCTTCTTCATTATCTTACAATGGTCCAAACTTCTTCATTTTCAACTTGTTATATGTACCAATTGGAAATCTTTCCTTCCGCAGATGATACCATGACTTCATCTTCAACCTGAAATTCCTTATGCCTCCTTTTTCTCATCTACCTTAGCCTTATATTGCACATTCATCTTGGTAATATGCTTACTCACCTCCTCATGGATGTTCTTCAAATGTTCTACAAAATCCTTAGCTTCAGCACTACTTAATTCTCCTTTATCTATCTTTCTCAACTTAGATGCATTTCTAGGACTACTTCCATATACAATCTGTGGATGATGTGATGAACTAAACTTCAAAATCTATCTTCAACTCTTCACTTTTCTGCTAGTGTCATTCTATGTCCTACCTTATTTGGCAAACTGGCTTCTAGAATCAAGTCCATCTGATGAGCTGATCTTTCTTACTAGTGGTAATCCATCAAGTACATTATCAGATACAATATCCTGAAACTCATTTAATAATTCTATAACTTCTATAGGTACATCTTTGACTTCCTCTTTCCCAACCTTTGGAATTATGGTAAAAAGACATATGCTCTTGCCACATACCATCTAAGAAATTTCCCTCTATCAACAAAATTTATTCTTGCATTACCACATACCTTTTCTTCGATCTCCTTCAATGGCTTTAGCTTATGTCACACTCCATCCTTTGTCAGGGAATATGTATTCACGACGACATCATGTACAACACATTTGTCAAACTGCCAAGGCTACCCAACAACATATGACATGCATACATAGATATGATATCACATAATACCTCATCTTGGTAACCGCCAATCTTGAACTTCACTAGGCACTGTTCACTGACCATGAGCTTGTGGTCATCCTACACCCAAGCAACCCGATATGGATGTGGATGTTTCTGCCTCTTGAGCTTCAACCTTTGTCACCATCTCTTTTGACACCAAATTATCAGTACTTCCACTATCAATAATCACATCACAACACTTACCCTCACACTTACACCTGGTGCGAAACAGGCTCCTTCTTTGCTCAGGTTCATTCTCACCACTCAACAAGACTCTTTTGTTGATTAGTGTTTCTCCTCTTTCAGCATCTTTAGAATTTGATGATCTGGCATCTTCATTTACATATGCAACTCTGGCATGGCCTTTGTTCCTCCTATCTATCCCTCCTTAGCATTGAGGACATTCAAATTCCCTATGACCTTCTTCTCCACAGTCAAAAACATGTTCCATAGAAGCCTCCTCTTCCTGAACCTTGTCCTCTTCCTCTTCCTCTCTGATCTCTATTGTTCTAATCTTGGAAATGACTGAAATTATCTCCTCTCTAATTTTGACTATTACTAGCCTCATCCTTCTTTTTCAGATCTTCATTTCAATCTCCATATGACCGTCCACTAGATCTTCCATCACGATCTCTTCCGCTTTGTCTACTCTCAAACTTCTTGTTCAACTTTTCCTTTACTTTTAGGGAAAATTGGTATGCCTCTTCAATACTGTTCATTTGAACTAGATTCAACTCCTCCTGAATGCTCAACCTCAACCCATTAAGGTAACGGGCAACTTTCTCCTTATCAGCTTCTGCATGGCCTATTTTGATGAGGATTCGATAGAACTCCTCTATATACTCCTGAACAGATCTTCCTACTTGCTTCAAACTTTGCATTTTCTTTAGTAGGTCAAGCTCATAATCAACAGGGATGAACTGTCACTTCAATTGATCCACCATCCACCCCCATCTTGTGATTTTATCCTTTCCTCTTTGATTTCACTCCAACTGAATCTCTTGCCACCAGATCTTCACATGACCCTTTAGTCTAGCCTTCGCAAACTTGACCTGATCAGGTTCCTCAATATCTTCATACTTAAAATATTCTTCACATTCATTGATCTAGTCAATCAACCTCTTCTAGGTTAAGATTTCCAAAAAAAGTTGGGGACCTCAATCTTAGGTCTCTTCCTGATCTTTGAGATAGCTCAGAAAGTCTTTCTTCCTCCTGGTTCATAACTTTGACTTCTCCTTCTTGATCTTCTTCTTCGCTTCATCCTCACTTTCATCTCTAACATTAAGATTCATTCCTCTGTGAATCTCCTCTTGCAATGCTCGCACTTGTCTCTGTAGTTCCCTAACCTTGGGTGTTACAACACCAGCTCTTCTACCACGTTCCCTTCGTGGAGGCATTTTTGTACTTCTCGCTGAAACCCTAACCATGGTCCTGTTGCAAACTGCCTCACAATCGGTGATCTATTTACACAAAAAACCCTAGCCCACAGTCCTCGTGCAAACTGTCTCACAATCGACGATCTGTTTACACACTCAGGAACTCCTGTTATGATACCACTTGATGCAGGGGTGCTCCCCTTAATACCACAAACACATAACAGAAATAGAGAAACAACAACAATATGCAAGAATAGAAAATTGGCTTCTTATTATCTCCACAAATGTGGAATTACAAACTTTCAGAATTACAATATGCAAAGCCACATGGGCGCTCCCTTACAATATTCTATAGGACAAAGCCTCGAATCAATACCCCAGATCTACTACTCAGAACTGTCCCGAACTGCCTAAGAAAACACTACAGACCTCTCTTATATAGGCAATTTCCACCACCTGAGAAAGTTCTAGAAATTTAGCATTTTAGGGCCAACCAAACTTAGAATTATTTTATTTTCACAATTTTTACAATAGGGTCGGCTCAAAAGAAATACAAAATATGATTTTAGGTAACCCAACTTTCAGAGGCCATAACTTGTTAACTGTAGCTCTATTTTTCTATTGTAACCACTTTTTAGAAATGCCATGATGAGATCTATAGTGATTAGCACATGCTAGTGCCAATCAACTGGGGGGTCAATTGCGATCTAGAGCCTCTAAGACCTTCAAAATTGACCTAAAAGATTTTGTACCCAAAAACCTCAATAATTTCACCAATACTGATGATGTGGCAATGAAACTCAACCGGTAGGCTGAAATGACTAAGGTGAACCTCCAATTGTGAAATTAGAACATTCCGAGATCATATGACCAGCTTACTAAAAATAGTAACTTTCCATAAATAGCAGCTCTACACAAGATAGCCCTTATTGAAAAGCAACATAAATATTTTTGGGTGATACAAGATTGCTCTTACACCTAGGATGCTCCCTGCATCAGATAACATGTCCAAAACACCAAAACTTATTCTCAGTAAAGACACTGTCTCAATTTGAAAAGATGACTACAGGTCATGGAAATTCCTCCATCCTCTAGTGTTACTAGCCACCAAATTGACACAATTAGTCTTTTTCTGCAAAAGACAACACCAAAGGAAGTAATAGAATCTTTTAAATCCTAATGAAAAAACATGATTTATTGGATCCTTATAGACAATATTAATAAATATTGAAACAACAAAATAATCTCTATGTTCTATGGAAATTTTGCTAAACTTCCATGTTGTGTATTTTTTCTTCTTAGAAATAAATGATTCTATTTTCTTGTTCTAGGTAATAATATTTTAATAGTTATGTTTTAAACAGACATACAATGAATTCTTAGTCACAAAAATAGACATCCAATGAATTCCTAGTCACACTCTTGATGGTATCATCAATGGGAAGAAAATGAATGGAATTAACATAATCAACACTAGGATATTGTTGAACATAAAACCATGTTTTTGACAAAAAAAATTCATATTTGAATATGAAACTTTTTAATTATTCTAGTATCATATTCTAGAGAAACATTCAATACTTTGAAGGCTTGTGTAACATATATAGTTCTAAGAGTTCCATATGATAAACAACATAAGTATTTTTT
The DNA here is from genome assembly GCA_027943335.1 of Chamaecyparis obtusa. Classification (NCBI taxonomy): domain Eukaryota; kingdom Viridiplantae; phylum Streptophyta; class Pinopsida; order Cupressales; family Cupressaceae; genus Chamaecyparis; species Chamaecyparis obtusa. Next base: position 7,539 of record BSBK01006094.1, read on the forward strand.
ACTATAGCCACTATGCTCAAGCTCAACGTAAAAGGATATTTACTTATAAATGATATAGTTCAACATAGTCTAGTTGCAAAATATTGCAATCATACAAGACACTTGTTACATTTTATTAAAAAAAATTCTTATTATTTCTTCAAATGCATGTCATATAAAGAAAAAAATCTGTCAAAGTTTTAATTGGAAGAAAAACTTAGTTTCAACTTATATCACACCAATAACTACCAATGAACTATATTATTGCATTGATAGTATGAAAGTGATCAATATGAACCCAATATTTTCATATATTGTGATAATTTTTTTTTTTTTAAATATCAATTACTGTAATAAAAAAGGATTCTCTTCATCTATGATGTTTCATATTAAATCATAAATGCAATATTCTAATATCTAACCCTTTTATTTCAAACACTATACTAATAAATCTTCAAGTTATTTACACATATATTATGATACAGGAACTCCTTTCGAAATAAAATTTATCATAAAATATTCTTCTTCTACTATTAGTGACACAAATTTTAAAACATACAATAAGTTATACAATTTCTCTAAACTCAAAAACCTAACCCCTAAACCCTAAACCCCTATATACTAGTCCTTAAACCTTAAATTCTAAGCCCAAATTCTCTCTCTCTCTCTCTCTCTCTCTCTCTCTCTCTCTCTCTCTCTCTCTCTCTCTCTCCTCTCTCTCTCTCTCTCTCTCTCTCTCTCTCTCTCTCTCTCTCTCTCTCTCTCTCTCTCTCTCTCTCTCTCTCTCTTTCTCTAGTTTTAGATTTTATGAGGACTTAAGTCACTTGGGGGCTTGATATTTCCAAGTCTAATTAATCTTGATGAGATCAATTGATGCATTTGATCTACTTTACCATGAGAATGAGTTTGTCTCATAATCCTACTAAAGTCAAGGCTAAATGGATTGTCCTAAAAAGCTAGAACCTATAATTGGATGATATAGGATGTTTTAGAACCCATTTTGGTTATTTCATGGTCCGAATGACCATTTTTTTTTAATCCCAAAAACATATAATTTATGTCTTCTGTTTCCATCACATTCCCTAATTCTTGGAAAATTTTGAGGGAAAAATACCTAAACGAGTTTGGCCAAGAGGACCTTGTCCTAGATTTTTTCTCCAAAGTTTTGATAGGGCCAAATGATAGGTTTTTCTCCTAGTTTAAAGATCTAAGGTCAACTCAAAGTTAGATTGAATCCCAAAATTAGTTATAAAGAGTAATCTCACCTCTCATTTTGATATCACAATTCACATGCAAACATTCAATCCATGTGAAAGAAATCAATTAATCAAGTTCAAGAAATTCAAGCTCTCGGGTGATTAAAGGTTGTGTAAGTGAAGTGGTAGATTCAATACTTTAAGGCAAGAACCAAATGTAGGATTTCTAGGTCTCCATTTATTCAATATCCATTCAAGAAAAGGCATTGTTCTCTAACTAATGAAAATTTATCTCCCATGATGGCCAAATAGAGGAATTAACAAGAAAGAAAGAAGATCCATGTATTCACTCTTCTTCTCTCTCCTTCTCCTTTGAGGTTATCAAGCATGCATTCATTCAATAACTAGGAAATTGAAAAGTGTAGATATTGTAATCACTTAAAATTAGTATAGTAGAGATTGACCCCCCCATTTTTTTATCAAATTGCCTCAAATAAAATCCTAAATCTCAAAGGCATATTTACTAGACTTAATTGTATAGAGTAACCCTGAAAATCCCCTTTGCATATAATTAAATAAAAAATATTATATCAAGCTTATACTATGGTCTAACTTCTATAGCTTGCACATTTATTTAATTTTTATAACCTCTCTATTAATATAAAGTCCCTAAACTTTTATTAAAAGAACACCTTCACATGTGTGCACATACTTAATCTTGATTAATTAGAAATTAAAAGGGATTTGTGCTTTCAAAAATTCTATTTTTTCTTGTTCTACCTAATATTTCCCTTTTTGCCCCTTAATCCTCACCTCTCATTTATACCTAACCTTACATCTCCTTGCATCTCCTTTTGCCTCTTCATCTCAATCACTCAATCTTTTTCTTCTTAATCTCCACCATTCATTCTTGAGGCAATTCCTTTAAAAATAATCTCTTTCTTGGCTCAAGGGTTGCATCTTATTTTCTGCCTCTTAATTTCTATCTTTCTTGCATTCTTAGAATAATTTTTCTAGTTTCAATTCTTATCTCTTAGTTTCTCTCATTTATTAGCTTGGCTTCATTTCTAGATTAATCTTGCATTGTTAATCTAGTTTCCACTCTTGCATTGCTTCAATAGTATAGCTCTTCCATTTTCATCCTAGAATACTAGTTTTTTGCATTCATTCTTAAATTACTCTCTCATTATAGCTTAAATATTGCATCTTAGCTTCATTCCTAGCTTTGAATCTTCCATTTTGGAGTGGTCAAGTCACTAATCCTCTATTCCAATTTGATGAGTATCATGAGAAGGATTAAACTCGCTTCAACTAGGGAGCTATGGGGCTGCTGCTTGAGATTTCTTCTTTGATTTATTCTCTCAAATGTAATGGTTCATATAAGTGTGTCACATTTTGATCACACATCTTTGGCACCCACCGTGGGGCTAGACTCTTGTATTCAACTCCATCTCTTGCATTTTTGGCTTTTTGGTGTCATAGGTTTGTCACTTTGTTTTTGCAGGCTAGAGAATCATACAACATTCCATATCATACATGGGTGACATTCCAGTACATTACCAGGTGAAATTTCTTAGTTTCTATAATATCTTTTTGATTCTCTATAAATATCATCTCCTTCCTAGAGAAATATTGTTCTTCATCTCTAAGGTATATCGTTCTACTCTAGAATGTCATTTGGCTTCTTTAAGGTATATTGTATGGATTTCTGACAGATTGATAAAGTGTTGGCCAGTTCTAATTTCTTGCACAATCAAGTTTTTAGATAATTTTTCTTGTTCTTTCTTGCATTTTTGGATTTTATGGTTTCCTAACAGTAACTAACAATGGATCTTACATGTTTATTTCTTTTATTTTGCATATCTTTTGTGCTCTAACTTGTGGTTTTGTAGGATTCACTTTCCAAAGAGATCAACACTTTCATGACTACTAATGCTTTGTGATATAGGGCGCTTGTCAAAGACTCAATCTTGAAACTACTAATGCTACTTGTCTTGTAGATTTTCTTGGAGATACAAATCAACATTGTGCTTTCTTACATTTAATTTTCTAGGCACCTAGCTTAATTAGAAGGCTTCTTTTCTTATGATTAGTTGAGTAGTAGGAGAGTATTCTTTTTTCCTTTTGTAAAATTAGAAACATTGACCTACTTAGTTGATCATTCACAATGAATCTTGGGTGAATGAACATGTGCTGGATGTGTTGGAAGACACTATGGAGTAGGATAGTATGCTCTTTCCCTCATAGAAAATCATAAATCTAGACCTCCACTAGCTATCCATTTTCTTTCTTGTATTTACCTTTAGAGGGCCTTCTAAGAGAGAAATATTTGGAGAATGACCCAAGTGTGAGGCTAAGAGGCTAACCTTTTGGTCATGTGACTTCCTTTGTGAAAGGATTGATCCAAGTGGACTTTACCTAGATCACCTCAAGATACTCACCGTATGTGTTCCCTTGGATGCAAATATTGAATATGGAAATATGGAAAGACATGTGATTCGAGCATTGTTCTCTTCCAATTGATGCATAACTTGTATAGTCCCTAGGAAAATCCATTCAACCAATTAATTGTAAGACTAAGGACATCAAGTTGTGGGAAAATGTTGAAACAGTTCCCTCTTGAACTTAGGTAGTTTTTGCATGATGTGCTTTAATGTGCTAAGACCCATGACAACATTTGTGGAAAATTCACTTGATAAACTTGAAAAAAATTTATACTTTCAAAGACCTCACATATGATTTTATCCACAAGGTTTCTTTTTCACTTGTTGGATTATTTTAAGACTATTGCTTTCTCAAACTTTTTTCTTTCAAATCAAACTTTGTCTAGGAGATACTCAAATCATGTCAATCAACCTTTGTAATCCTTTTAAATCAAAGTTTTGGAGTAAAGCTCAAACTTTGTCAATATTGCTTCTTCATTGTGATCGTTAGCTCATCATGTTATTTGGTACATTCAAGCATGTTAGGAATTTCCTCTAGCTAGAAATGATTACTTTGATCCCTTGACTACACTCTTGGCTAGTAGAATGTTCACTTGTCCATCATCTTATTGATTACCTCTCTTGGATTCTTTATGTTATCATTTATTGTTGATAGGGATCTACCCATAGGTTGGACACCTTGTGGCAAGTTATCTTATCTATCTCTTAAATACAATTTTACACTTTGGACAAGTGAACACTTCTTCTTAGCTAGCTTTAAAATCGAGTTATCCTAAGTCATCCCATTTGACTTTTGATAACCTTCTTTCATGTTGGTCACAACTAGATATCATATATATGAAGGAAAGAAACACAAAGCTATGTTTGAAAAATTATCTAAAGGAGCTCCTATACCTTGGTTTTTTAAACCCTTTGCTAATATCTATAGTGAATCTACTTTGTTCTCTCCTAGGTTGGAACATAGTTTATTACACTCCAATCATGGAAGAATGGAAAAAATAAATTGAGAAATTTCAATAATAATTGGGTGACAAGCATTTTGGACAAGAAAACCAAGAGCATCACAACTCTAGACATGGCTCTCAACATTCTAGACTTGGATCACATGGATCGAAGAGTGGTGATTTAGACAATGAAATAACTAAAGAAGATATCTTGCAATTTCAATGAGATGAACACTTTCAAAGACTTATGAAATTGACCTTAAGTCAAAACAAAGACCAATACTTCTTGCATTTAGATTCACAAGGAGTCAAACTACATCACAACTTTGATGTTGACAATCTGATAAAGAAAGAGGAAACATCTGAAATGGAAATTATGAAGAAAATGATGGAATAAATGGTGAATCAACTGTTATGTTAGGCCATTTTTCTATCATAGCAAAAATCTTATGAAAATGGCCTAGGTCCACAATGTGTTCTTCATTGCCTCCTGCTCTGTGTTCTCCATGTTGTCACCAGGCTTTGGTCCAAACTGCATCTCCTAATTCAAAAAATCCAGAGAGATTCAAGTTCTAAGGTCTGCAAGAAACAAAATTTAAAAATCTGCCTAAGTGTCAAAAACCTTGTGTGTTTTCGATCCTTTGCTGATTGTGAAAACTTTGTGTGTTTTTGACCTCGGTTTTAGCTATGCAGGTGCGATGTTAGTGGGGCCCAGTCCTTGCTCAATTTTATGTCACGGGTTCTCCAAGTTTTCTAATGTTTAAGTCTTTATTCGGCGACTTGGTGACTGTGTTGTTGCGCAATCTCCTCTTTTCTAGCGGTTAGCGGTTAGCATCTCATGACTTGGTGAGCAGTTTGTTGGGAAGTTGCTGGATGCTTGGCGATTGGTAGGTGGGCTCATTTCTTCAAGTGACAGGAAAGGAGATCGACGGTCAGCATGTGATCGCAAGGAATATTCTTTCCCCTTGCGATCATGTGCCTGCCGTTGATTCTATTTGTAGAGCGAGGTGATCCCGGTGTCAGAGGGGAGGTGGAGATGTGTTCTAATTGGCCGTCACATGGCTGCATGTTAGACTTTTTTGACATGCGATCATGTGACTGCCTGCCACCCATCCACATGGTCCCAGCTTTTCATTGTGTTTAGTTGCCTAGTGGTTAGTTTTCTTCTAGCGACCTGGCGACTTGTGATTTTCTCTAGTTGTTGAATCCTGGTGGTTAGGTCCCCACCATCTTGTGACCTAGCAAGTGGTTAAGTTTTCCACAATCACACAGTCACTAGATGGTGGGCCCAGATTTTCTTGAGCAAAGTGACTTTGCGAGAGATCTATGGTTGCTAAATGATCATGAGGAATATTTCTTTCCCTTGCGATCATGTGATTGCCGTTTGATCTTAGGCTTGTAGGGTGTGGGTCCTATGATAGGTGACTCAATGGTTGTAGTGAATGGAGGTGTGACATGTGGCGTATGGTAGGCCCAAGTCTGTGGTGTAGCAATAGGTGGCGTCATGCGTCACTGTTGCGGAGTTAATGGTGGGGTTTGAGGTTTGGTGGAGTGGATAAGGTCTGGCGGTGCTAATAAATTCCTTCTTGTCACTAGTTCATGAGATGATTTGGTGGTTTGCTAGTTGTTCTGGTGACTTGGTGATGAGTGGTCATAGGGTCGCTAGAGTTTTTAGCAGAGGCAGGGTGTTTTTTGTGAATTGGAAAAAGTTCCTTTGTCGCCAGTTTGCCAGATGACTTAAAGTGCTATTTCAACACGTGCAGTCATGTGTTCATGAGATTCAACTATAGTTAGGCCTTTCATTCTGTGATTGGGATTTTGCCTTGTCGCTAGTTTGCAGAATGAAACCTGAGGTGCTTGATGGGTTAAGATTTGAAGCCTGGGAAGATGAGATCTAACAGTCGGGACTTATTACCGATCTCTTATTGAATTAGGACCGCTGATGTGCTGCTGGCACCAAGACTTAGCTATTGGAGTTCAAATTCAAATCTCAGAGATGTTTCCAGTGACCAGGAGCGAGTGAAATTGATGATAGAGGGGGCTAGAGTTGATGAATTTGATCTTCTCCACCATTCCATTGTGGTCCAGGGTGCCTTGAGGGTTTGCAGGGATTTATCCTGTGTGGAGGAGGATAGTTTTGTTAGCTCGAGGCATGATTTCAAGGTGATTGTTTTGACTTTCTATCTTGGTGAATTTGTGACCTTCTTTGCTTTGTTCTGAGAATTATCATAATTGGAGATCTTCTTCGATCTATTTCTTTGAGATTGCTTGGTTTCCTGCCCCTGTAATAAATTTTTTTGTATTCTTTTAGTTGGTTGGGTAGTTGAAACTCTAGTCCTAGCTATCCATAGCTTGTTGCATTCTCTCTGAGAATTCCAAGGTAGCTAGTGGTATAAATGGTAAGTTGTTCATTTTTGTAAGGGTTCCTTCTTTTGCAAATTTTTGAGGAGAATTGGTTCCATGTGAAAGGTCTTTTCCCTGTAGATTTTCTCCTTCTCTCTGCATATAGGGTGTTCTTTCTCTTGCTAGTTCAGAGAATATAGTGCATGTTGTAACAGATTTGTCTTATGTATGAGAAATGAATATATTCTTACTATTTCTGAGCTATCTCCATTTGAATTTTGAGTCCATTAATCATACATCAAGGGTGTTTGATTTTTCTATTTGCATTGCCTAAGTGTTTTCAAGTGGAGTTGTCTTCACAAGGACAACTAGTTCAGAGTTAGTGTTTATGCATGTATGAGCTGAGATATCAAAGATAGGTCATGTTTGTCTTCCAGTGGATGCTGGTCAATGTATTATCTATTCATAGGTCTCTTCTAAGGGGAGGGTTGAAATCCTTTGATGGATAATAACATGCTTGAATGAACAGGTGGGTGTTAAGTTGAGTTTTGGTCATAGTGTGTGATTGATGTCAGGCATCAACACATTGAGCATATTGTGTTCTTGTTTCATAGCTTTCTTTTGCAATAGGGTATTTGACTCTATGGCCCATTGGACAAGGCACTGGTTTATCAGAGACTTAGGGTATCTCAGGGGTCCCTTCAAACTCATCTTTAAAATCATTTCCTTTCAGTTCCATCCTTTTCCCTTTCATGTTGTTAGGATAGATCTCTGGTTTTCATACTCGCTCCATGCAAGTAGGGCTATTGCATGAGATATTGGCTTCATTGAGGTACAGGATACCTAAGAGTTTGAGAACCATTCCACATTAATCTATCTTCAGGCCTTTGATTTTCATGAGGTGTCTTGAATGTGCAGATAAGGAAATACCCACCTGAGTGAATGTGGAGCTCAAAGAAGAAGGAGGATTTCTCTCTATCCTCATCAATTGGTGTGTTTTTCTTGTCAAGCTTGAGTACCTAAACTATGAGTCTAAGCCCAACTATTTGATTCAAGCTTGGTCTTGCAAGGAAAAGAGCTAATAAAATGGTGACTCTACTAGGGAGAACATAAGGAAAACCTATTAAGGAGCTCTAGTTGTTGCTATATATTAAAGTAGTCAAAATCTTTTGACCAGATTGGTTTGGCCCATTCGAGTCACCAACAAAATGATGACTCTACTGGGGAGAGTCTAGAACAAAGTCAGATAAATAAAAGGCATTGACTATATCTTCTCACTACGTGTTGAGTGGCGACTCTGAGTTCTCTGTTTGATCAGTGTGTTTCCTGATAGACAGTGCATGTTACCTGGTGTAGTTTTGTGTTGGTTGGGAGCAGAAACAAAGAATATTCTTTCCTCTTCAGGGAGGTGGTGACTCTACAAAGAAAGAACTTGATGGAGATGAATGGTGAGCTCTAGATCTTCCTTGCCTTCCAATCAACAAGCAAGATTCTTGCTGTAGAATTCCCATGTATTTTTCAAGTTTTAAATGTATCTTTATTAAGTGGTCAAGCACAAAGAAAGGATTAAGGTGTGATTAGAGGTTAGCATACTTGAAGTTCTCAGCTGCAATTTGGCAGAATTTTATGGAAGTATTGCATTGGTTGTAATGGATAGGATGAATAATGAGATTGCATTATTAGAATAGGGCATCTTTAGAGATTATATAAAATTGGTAAGGTTGAAGGTAGGATGCAGAAATGATCTATCCATATCTCTATTTTATGATAGATTTTGTGATGTGTATGATGAGCTTCCTGAGGATGTTGAGTTTCCTGAATCTGATTTCATTGGTTTATTCTTGGAGCTTTGTTTTCTTGAGTCAACCAGTTGGTTAGATGCCTTGTGGGAAGAGCATTACATATATGTCAGAGAGTGGATACTTAGTGATGATAGCCTTGGGCTTGAGGATGCACTTAGGGTCATGTCCTTAAGTGTCGATGTTGAGAGTGATGAAGATAGTGAGGGTGTGGTGTCTTCATATGAGTCAGATGCAACATGGGAAGAGGAAAGTGATGATGGAAGTGAACATTCTTTGGATAGTGAAGATGTTGAGGATGATTCATCCTCAGGGTATGAAGATAAAGAAAAAATAATTGAGTATGATATCAGTAAATCTTTGTGTGGTTCTGATTTTTCTTCATGTGTTGTGAGTCTCCATGAGGTTGAGATGGGTGTTGACTTTAAAGTGTTTTCTAATGCTTTATATAATGAAGAATTTGACTCTCAACCCATTTTTTATCATGATGTTCAACAAGGTGTATTGTATGAAGTTGTCAATCCTTTTTTTGAGGAACATGTGGAGGTCTCAGATCCAGTTGAATCAGGGTGTTCATTCTCCATCTATGGGTATCAATCTGACTATTCTTTTGAGGTCCAGCCAGTTACACTTGTGGAAATGCAAAGACAGGATCTAGATGAGGCCTTTCTGCAGGCAGAGTATGAGGCTTTTGTGATTCTATTTGATAGCATGCATGAGTCAGCAGGTGAAGATCAATTTTAGTATAGAGGTGCTGACCATTGGCATGCTAAATCATACTTTCATAGTGAGTAGGATGGAGAGAGTGCCAAAAAATTTTACATGCACTATGAAGAAAGCTACTTTGTTCTTCCTGATATGCTAGTTGAACATGTTGACAAGCCTCTGGAGACAAATGAAAACAAAATGTCTGATGTGCAACATGAAGGAAGGAATGAAAATCAAGTTTTTGATAGAGGAAAGAACTAACTCTTGTTTGTTGCTGCAGATTTCTATATAAAATATACATTTTGTAAATAAGTTCCCTTGTTTTTTGTCTGTTTTGTGTTTTTTGAGGTCCCTGCCTTTTTGAGTTGGTGGTCTACTTTTCCCAAAGAGCTTAATTCTTGTCATGCCTGCAAGAACCATGCATCCCCAACTAGAGCCACTGTTAGGCCATTTTTCTATCATAGCAAAAATCTTATGAAAATGGCCCAGGTCCACAATGTCTTCTTCATTGCCTCCTACCCCGTGTTCTCCATGTTGTCACCAGGCTTTGGTCCAAACTGCATCTCCTAATTCAAAAAATCTAAAGAGATTCAAGTTCTAAGGTCTGCAGGAAATAAAATTTAAAAATTTGCCTAAGTATCGAAAACCTTGTGTGTTTTCGATCCTTTGCTGATTGTGAAAACTTTGTGTGTTTTCGACCTTAGTTTTAGCTGCATAGGTGTGATGTTGGTGGGGCCCAGTCCTTGCTCAATTTTATGTCATAGGTTCTCCAAGTTTTCTAAATGTTAAGTCTTTATTTGATGACCTAGCGACTGTGTTGTCACGCAATCTCCTCTTTTCTGGCGGTTAGTAGTTAGCATCTCACGACTTGGTGAGCAATTTGTCACAAAGTTAGTGGATGCTTGGTGGTTGGTAGGTGGGCTCATTTCTTCAAGTGGTAGGAAAGGAGATCGACGGTTGGTGTGTGATCATAAGGAATATTCTTTCCCCTTGCGATCATGTGCCTGCCGTTGATTCTGTTTGCAGAGCGCGGTGGTCCTGGTGTCAGAGGGGAGGTAGAGATGTGTTCTGATTGGCCATTGCATGGCTGCATGTCAAATTTTTCTGACATGCAATCATGTGACCGCCTGCCACCTATCCACGTTGTCCCAGCTTGTTATTGTGTTTGGTTGCCTAGCAGTTAGTTTTCTTCTGGCGACCTGGCGACTTGCGGTTTTCTCTAGTCACTGAATCCTTGCGGTTAAGTCCCCACAGTCTGGTGACCTGGCGGGTGGTTAAGTTTTCCACAGTCACATAGTTGCTAGATGGTGGGCCCAAATTTTCTTGAGTGGAGTGACTTTGCAGGAGATCTATGATTGCCACATGATCATGAGGAATATTCCTCTCCCTTGCAATCATGCGACTGTCATTCGATCTTGGGCTTGCAGGTTGTGGGTCCTGTGATAGGTGAGTCAATGGTTGCAGTGAATGGAGGTGTGACATGTGGTGTATGGTAGGCCTAGGTCTATGGCATGGTGACAGGTGGTGTCATGCGTCATGGTTGCAGAGTTAATGGTGGGGTCTGAGGTTTGGCAGAGTGGATAAGGTCTGGCGGTGCGGATAAATTCCTTCTTGTTGCTGGTTCATGAGATGATTTGGTAGTTCGCTAATTGGTCTGGCGACTTGGTGATGAGTAGTCGCGGGGTCGCTAGAGTTCTTAGTGGAGGCAGGGTGTTTTCCGTGAATTGGTGAAACTTCCTTTGTCACCAGTTCGCCAGATGACTTAAAGTGTTATTTCAACACATGCAGTTATGTGTTCATAGGATTCAACTGCAGTTAGGCCTTTCATTCAATGATTGGGATTTTGCCTTGTCACTAGTTTGCGAAATGAAACCTGAGGTGCTTGATGGGTTAAGATCTAAAGCCCGAGAAGATGAGATATAATGGTCGGGACTTATTGTTGATCTCTGATCGAATTAGGACTGCCGATGTGCTGTTGGTGCCAAGACTTAGCCGTTGGAGTTCAAATTCAAATCTCAGAGATGTTTCCAGTGACCAGGAGGGACTGAAATTGATCTTCTCTGTCATTCTATTGTGGTCCAGGGTGCCTTGAGGGTTTGCAGGGATTTGTGTCATGTGGAGGAGGATAGTTTTGTTGGCTCAAGGCATGATTTCAAGGTGATTGTTTTGACTTGCTCTCTTGGAAAATTTGTCATCTTCTTTGCTCTATTCTAAGAATTATCATAATTGGAGATCTTCTTCGATCTATTTCTCTGAGATTGTTTGGTTTCCTACCCCTGTAATAAATTCTGATGTATTCTTTTGGTTTGTTGGGTAGTTGAAACCCTAGCCCTAGTTGTCCGTAGCTTGTTGCATTCTCTCTGAGAATTCCAAGGCAACTAGTGGTATAAATGGTAGGTTGTTCAATTTTGTAAGGGTTCTTTCTTCTGCAAATTTTTGAGGAGAATTGGTTCCATGTGAAAGGTCTTTTTCCTATAGATTTTCTCCTTCTCTTTGCATATAGGGTGTTCTTCTTTCTCTTACTGGTTCAAAGAATATAGTGCATGTTGTAACAGATTTGTCTTATGTATGAGAAGTGAATATATTCTTACTATTTATGAGCTATCTCCATTTGAATTTTGAGTCCATTAATCATACATCAAGGGTGTTTGATTTATCTATTTGCATTGCCTAAGTGTTTGCAAGTGGAGTTGTCTTCGCAGGGACAACTAGTTCAGAGTTAGTGTTTATGCATGTATGAGCTTAGATATCAAAGATAGGTCATGCTTGTCTTCCAGTGGATGCTGGTCAATGTATTATCTATTCATAGGTCTCTTCTAAGGGGAGGGTTAAAATCTTTTGGTGGATAATAACATGCTTGAATGCAAAAGTGGGTGTTAAGTTGAGGTTTGGTCATGGTGTGTGATTGATGTTAGGCATCAACACATTGAGCATATTGTGTTCTTGTTTCATAGCTTTCTTTTGCAATAGGGTATTTGACTCTGTGGCCCATTAGACAAGGCACTAGTCTATCAGAGACTTAGGGTATCTCAGGGGTCCCTTCAAACTCATCTTTAAAATTATTTCCTTTTAGTTCCATCCTTTTCCCTTTCATGTTGTTAGGATATATCTCTAGTTTTCATACTCACTCCATGCAAGTAGGGCTATTGCATGAGATATTGGCTTCATTGAGGTACAAGATACCTAGGAGTTTGAGATTCATTTCACATTAATCTATCTACAGGCTTTTGGTTTTGTCATGAGGTGTCTTGAATGTGCAGATAAGGCAATACCTTCCTGAGTGAATGTGGAGCTCAAAGAAGAAGGAGGATTTCTCTTTATCCTCATCAATTGGTGTGTTTTTCTTGTCAAGCTTGAGTGCCTAAATTGTGAGTCTAAGCCCAACTATTTGATTCAAGCTTGGTCCTGCAAGGAAAAGAGCCAACATGCTACATTTGGAAAAGGAACAACCAAGTACACCCTTTTCTCTTGAGGCTATATGCTCATTTCCTTTTGACAAAGATCTATACATGCCTTCTTTTCCTTGAAAGGTTAAAATTCCAAAGTACAAAAAGTATGAGAGTAACAGAGATCCCCATGATCATATTAGGGAATTTTGTGCACTAAGCATGGACTTCTTTCATGAACCCACAAACCTTATGAGACTCTTTCCTAGTAGTCTTAGTGGTCAAGATATGGAGTGGTTCACTAAACTATCTCCTCCTCTTAAATCCTTTGACTAGCTAGTGCATATATTTATTTTGTAATACTCCTATAATATTCAACATGCTATCACTATGATTGATCTTTTAAATATCAAACAACACCAAGGTGAATCCTTCATGGTTTTCCTTCAGCGATGGTGAAAGATTTACTCACTTTATCCTCAATAGATGCCTAAGACTGAAAAGCTTGATATATTCATCAATTTTTTTGTTCTTGAAATGAATTATGGATTGCAAATGCAAACCTATGCTTAATTTGATAGACTAGTTTAATCATCTATTCGCATAGAGGATGTCCTTGTTTGTAAAGGAAATATCACTCTTCAATCTAAAGAGGATAAATTCTCTTCCAGCAACCAACAAAATAAGGATAAGAACTAATTCAGGAACAAGTCTAAAGATGTCATCAATGATAGAATTGTGGGTACAACTTCAGTGTCTACCACTACTAAACCTAAAGATTCAACTTTCAATCTATCTACTACTATGAAAGATAATAAGAATAATTGGATATGTGCAAGATCATGGTATGCCAAAAAGTGGCGATGTGAAAAAGAAGTCCTGATTGATAGAATCTTTGAAAAACAACTATAACTTTCAAATAGTATAACATTTTTGAAATCTAAAATATACATCACATTATATGCTTCACCTAATACAATAATAATAAATAATTCTTTCGATTTGATGAATTTTACTCTAAGTTAAGGTGGTCAGACATGAGAGTTTTTATATTCAGGGAAATTTGTAGCAAAAAAATTATAATTAATTATTTACTTGGAAAAAATACAAAAAAATATACATCACATCCGAACATGAGTCTACTACATTTATCTAGAATGTTATAAAAAAATATTATCATTTGATTTTGTTTAATGTGGTCCTACATACACCTACTTATTATATTTCTAGTCCTGATTGATATACTTATTGAAAAATAGCTATAACTTTCAAACTATATAACATTCTTGAAATCCAAAATATGTGTCACATTCTATGATTTTCCTACTACAAGAAAAATAATTTTTTTTTTCAATTTGATAAAGTTTAGACTAAGTTAACGTGGCCAGACATGAGATTTTTTGTATTCTGAAAAAGTTGTAGAAGAAAAATCATAGATAATTATTTAGTTAGAAAAAAATTACAAAAAAAATATGTGTCACATCTGGACAAGATTCTACTACTTATATCTAGAATCTTGTAAAAAAAATGTATCATTTGATTGTGTTTAAGGTGGTAAGACATACACCTAGTTCTTATTTTTTTCCTAAAATTTTCATAATACTACATTGAAATTTGAAATTTTCAACATATAGAATAATTATTTTTCAAAAAAGGACTGGTATCTTAGAAACTATATTCAATTTTCTACAAATTCTCTTCTTACATATTTTTTTAACATAATATTTATAACTTGTTCAAATTTTTATGTCAACTTGTCTAAACCTGATTTTTTGAATTTTCATTGCCTCTTAAGGGCTTAGTTTGGCATACTATGAGCCTACACCTACCCAATTCAATAAGTTCCAAAACTGATAGGCCTTGGATCTCTAAGCCTAAGATAAATTTCCCTCCTCTTGTAGAATCACTTTAGAATGCTTTGAAGACTTTTTTGAATAATAAGATCATTAATTTTCTTCACAAATCAAGACCTTATGATCTTGAGAAAAAGCCTAAATGGTGGAACGAAAACCATTATTTTGATTATCATTGCAACAAAGGCCAAAAAATGAATGAATGTATCAAGCTTAAGAATCTCATCCAGGATTTAATTGATAATGAGACTATTGTGGTTGACCCCCCACAAGAGAAAATTGATCATAAGTCTTTCAAGGAACATTTTCCTAAATTTGCGAAAGGGGAGTCTTCAAAGGAAAAAGGATAATAAGGTTAGTTATACATATTCTAATAGTGATAATGTGATCAACATGCTTAAGTATTTTAATCTTACTATCAATACTATCAAAGCTAAGGACCAAGCTAATCATGCATCAGCTAATGCGGTTACCTTCTCTCAAGAGAAAGTCACTCTATTAGGAGAAGGTTCATCTTCATCCTCTACTCCTAAGCAGACAACAACCTTAGCATCCAATTCAGCTACCTTTTAAGCTACATAGTACTATAACTTGGGTAACCAACTTCAATATACTCTGGCTTAAAACTCAATACTTGAGCTACCCAAAATATCTCCTTCTCATAGGGAGATCCATGATCAAGCCCTTATTGCATCTAACATACCTAAGGACCTAGATGTTGATAAGTTCTAGTCCATGATGGAGGCATGGGTTTGAATATTTTCACTTTCAATGTGGTTAAATCTCTCAGTTTCTCATAATATGCTATTGATCCCCAATGAAAAATAAAGATCAAAGCATACAATGAAGAGGAATGTTCTTCTAAAGGCACGGTAGTCTTACCTATTTGAGTATGTCCTTTTTAGTAGGACATCATCTATGAAGTCTTGGATATTCCTTTAGCATATAACATACTTCTGGGATGCCCTTGGATCCAAAAAATGCAATAATTTCCTTCTACATATCATCAATGCATTAAATTACCTCATGGTAGAATTAAGATTACTATTCCTATAGACTCAACATACATCTGTATCACTCCTAAACAAGAAGACCAAATGATTCCTTACAATAAAGAAGGGCAAAATTCTAAAGAAGAAGAAGAAAAGGAAAAAGAAACTCTATTAGACTATGGGAAAATGATACTTGACAAATCTACTGGTATGGGAGAATATCAAGTAGACAATCTTCCTATATCTCCAAAATCTTATGGAAAATCATCTTTCTCATTCATTCCTACAATTACAACAACACCTATTATACATGAAGGTACTGGAATGATTAAGGCTAAAATTCTCCTAGATTTAGAAAGGGAAGAAATAGTTGTCCTACAAAGACTTTACCAGAGAGAAGAGTCGAACAAGAACTAAAACATGCTAAAATTTTACCTAAAAATGATGGTGTGGGTTACCAACTTATATAGAAGATGGGATATGAAGGAAAAAGTCATCTTGGAAAAGGAAAAGGTCTTCTTGAACCTCTACATGCTGAATTTATAAATCTAAAAGATAATATTGGTGTTGGCTATCATGAACATAATTTTGACAAACATAACAACAACACTCATCCATATGAGGACTTAGATGATGAAAAAGATGCTGGAATACAACCAATGACATATGAAATACTCTTACATAACCAAACTTAGAATATAGACTATCAAGGAAATCCCTATATACCATCTCAAGCTCCTCAAGAAAATGAACTTGAGGATCTAGCGAAAAATGGTCTTAATCAAGAAAATATCACTCAATCTCCTAAGAAAATTTTCACTATTGCTAATAATTCTAGGACTATCACCCCTACTGTTGTTGAGCATATTGTTGATTCTGATCACATGCATCTTGATTGGAGGAAACTGGCTAATGTCTCCCCTATGTTGGATATGCCTTAGTTTATGTCTATTCTAGACTCCTCTACTGCTACTAATACTAAACAAGCTCTCACTATTGAAAATAAACCTCCTACGATAGAAGAAAGTGATGATGAAAATATACCTCCTACAATAACTTTAACTGATTAAATCAAATAGTCTCATAGTAGTGAGACAAATTCACATGAATATGAGTGGGACTCATTGTCAGATACTACAATGGAAATTCAAGTTAATGTCATACACAAATATGCTACTACTATGAATTTTGAAAGACAAGAAAGCTCAAATTATCAATCTACAAAGAAAATGAATAAGATCATTTCCATCCTCCTATGGAAATCATCACTATGGCTCCTAGGCCATTAAATTTCAATCAAGGTAACACTCCAACTAATCAAGAAAATTATGGGTATATAAGACCTCATCCTATGATGACACCATGGAACTTAGGAAGGTCTAAAATTGAGATGATTCATTTTTGCACACTTCTAGAACAACAAGAGGGACTTAGTTCTCAGAATAGGCCTTCCTGATTATATTCACATAATATTCCTCTAAAATCCTATGATACTTCTAGGACAACTCGCAATCAACAAATCTCTATGGAGGATAACTTTCAAGATCTCTCAAATTAATTCATGAATAATGAGGATGATACCAATGTCTTTTCACTTGAACCCATTGAGCCTTTATCCATCCTCCATATAGAGCTACTTGGTTGGACTCTTTCTCAATATATCCAACTCATATCCTTTGACACTAATATTAAACTAGCTTCTTACCTAAAATCTATAGAACCTTTCCCTTCTTCCCCTAGTGAAATGATCATGGATATGACAGGGGAAGATATCAAATATTTCATTCAAAAAAGAAAACATAAAAATAAAGCAAGGTCTGATGGTGGAAATCACTCTCTGGCAGTATCAGATACCAAAAAGGTAAAAATAAAATATCTATCCAATGGTCAAAACCTCTCTAAGGTGCCTACAAATGGGATACTTTATGAATCTATCTTAACTCAAAACACTTGGAAGATATACTTTAATGGATCATCTATACAACAAGATGTTGATGCTAATATTTTGTTCATGTTTCAACAAAGCTATAAAGCTCCATGAGAATACAAGATAATATTTTCCCAAAAAAACAATATGGTTGAATATGAAAGATTCACTAATGAATTCTAACTAGCTATTGAATGGACAACCAAATAAATTTATGTGTATGGTAACTCAACTAATAATCAATCAAGTTACTAATGAATACAAAACCAGAGATAAAAAAACCTTTTCTATATAAATGTTTGGTTGATAACTTTGTATTTATCACTTTCTAGTGCTTACTAGGTGCATAAGATAGAATGATAGATGCTATGGCTATTTCAACCTCCATGCTACAAATTGAAGAAAATCAATTCCACAATGACTTCCTAGTGGAATAATTCCCTTTATTACCAATACCTCATGCTACTCTCAAATATATCATTACCTTCCAAAAAGTGCATCTCAGTATCTTCTCATCGCTAATGAATTATTTAAGAAAAGTCTAGATGGTACTCTCCTTATGTGTCTAGAATGTGAGGAGTCTGACAAAGTGTTAAGAGAGGTCCATGAGGGTATTTTTGGATCTCACTCTCATGGTATTTCCCTGGCTATGAAACTCTTGACAGTTGAACACTATTGGCTAAATTCGTTTATCATCACCATAATATTTGGTTACGATGTGTATCATATGACTACTACAAAAGGTGATGTTCTCAAAGAGATTCTCAATTCTCTTCAACTAAATTAAATCTACAAATAAGCATTCTACTTCCTTGTACAATAACTTATGATCCTAAAAATCTCTTAAAAATCATACAAAACTTTGAAAAAATTCTAAAAATTGTAAAAAGTCTTAGAAAAAAAAATCATTCCTTGGTGAAAACCTAGAAATGGGTGCCTTGGTAGAAAAATTAAAATAATCCCAATTGGTGAAAACCTATAAAATAGGTGTAACTTGTAATCAATGCTCCATCTATTAATGCATGGTTGAGATCTTGTCTCCCTACATCACTCTCACTTTATGTTTTCTTGTGTCATCATGGGTTGGAGCTAATCTTAGTATTATCCTAGGTTCTTATCTATCATTTGGGGACACTCATACACCTATATGATTTTTCAGTGCATTATCTCTTGGTTGATCTTATGAGCTTAATGTGCGTCATTTTACCAGTGCTTCCCACTGACATTACTTGGTGTTTCTCAACACCCCAATCATTGGTGTTTCTTAACACTACCAATTTGGGCATCACTCTGTTTCTCAACACATCTCAAATATTTCACTATTCACTATGCACTTTCACTTTGACACTAGCACAAAGGTGTTCCTTAACACCCAACACCCAATTACATCCTAGAAAACTAAAAACTTCTGAGATACGCTGAACTATTTTCTTGTGTGCTTTCTGTTATCATTGATTTTTGGTTGCTATGTCTTCTAAGGTTGCTCGGCGATGTCTTCTTGACTATATATTCATGACTGGGGGCATAGCATCTTTTCTTTGATTTCTTCTTGTGGTGTGATTTCAATGATTCTAAGTTGTCTAATAAACTAGGTGTTTGTGGTAAGAGCCCTCATCATAATTTGAATGCCACACATACCTTGACCCTCTTTATTCAAAATCTTAGGTGAGGTTTGAATTATCTTGTTTTTTGTTTCTTGTGTGTAGCACATACGAAGACACTCCTAGTTATCTTGGCTTCTTGTGCCTTGGTATAGGTGTTTTCTTGCAACATTTATTTGGAAATCATGTTTAGGTAACTTTGAAGCTTATGTCTTGATGCTTACATATGTCTCCTACATCTTATCTGATAGGGTTGTATTCATATTTTCATAGTTTCTCTTACACTGGTGAAGGTTGTACTGACCTCCGATGTTCCAAATTCTCAAATGATGAAAAATTAATGGCTACAGGATTGGTGGCTTGACTACTCTCATGTGTTAGGAAACATTTCATTCTAGGGCTGCATTTATCTTTGCATTTCTTGTTCCCTTGAGCTATCCTTCCTTTTCTCTCTACCGAAGTGCTCAACTACAAATATATCCTAACGAATTTGACTAATACTTGTGTAAATCAAGATCAATTTCTTACTAGGGGAGCCAAGTGTTGAACTCTCATAAGCTTCATTTAATTTCTATTATCTTGAATTCATTTTTGGGATCAAAATCAAAATTCTCCATGACATAATAGAATATTCTAACGTAGTTGATTTCTAACACTATCACTTCTAGCTCGCTTCCACCTTCATTTCCTAGTTCTTATGAGGCTGATGTTTTCCCAAGGGGACATGATAATATAAAAAATATTTTATTCAATCAAATCTCCTAATCTACAAATCTAGTAATGGAATAAAATATTAAATCAATAAAGTCAATTAGGAATAAACATCATCACTTGAGGCATCTCAATTTCATCGCTTCATATCAAGTTGAGATTCTCTATATCTCCTTTAGGAAAGAGTGTTCTCATCACTTCACATCTGTTCACTCAGATAGACACCTTCTCAATCTCTTGGGGCATGTCAAGTTCATCAAGATCCATATCAATCTGGTATTGTCTCTTAGATGATAAGGTATCTCAATCTCCTTGAATAGATATTCGGTCTCATCACTTCATATTAGTCTGGATACTCTCATCTTTCTTATCAATTTTTGTTTAATCAGGTTCAGAGTTAGATCTCTATCAACTACATTGACATCATCATTCTTTGACTCAATGTGTTTCTAGATCACTCACACATTAGTCAAAGATGGGAAAATGTAATCACATAAAATTGGTCTAGTAGAACTGTAGCCCCCCCTTTTTTGATAAAATTTCCTCAAATCAAATCCTATATCTCAAAGATATATTTACTAGACATAATTGTTCAGAGTAACCCTAAAAAATCCTCTTTGCATAATTAAATAAAAAATCTTATATCAAGCTTATACCATGGTCTAATTTCTAGAGCTTGCATATTTATTTAATTTAAATAACCTCTCTTTTAATATAAAGTCCCTACACTTTTATTAAAATAACACATTCACATGTGCACATACTTAATATTGATTAATTAACAATTAAAATGGATTTGTGCTTTCAAAATTTCTATTTTGTCAAATTCTACCTAACAATTCCATTTTTCCCCTTAATCCTCACCAATCATTTCTACCTAACCTTACATCTCCTTGCATCTCCTTTTTCCTCTTCATCTCAATCACTCATTCTTTTGCATCTTAATCTCCACCCTTTATTCTTGAGGTAATTCCTTTAAAAGGAATCTCTTCATTGGCTCAATGGTTGTATCTTGTTGTCTAACATCTTAAATTATAACTTTCTTGTATTCTTAGAGTAATTTTTCTAATTTGAATTCTTAGCTCTTAGTTTCTCTCATTTCTTAGCTTAGCTTCATTTCTAGATTAATCTTGCATTGTTAATCTAGTTTTCACTCTTGCATTTTCATCCTAGAATACTAGTTGTTTACATTCATTCTTAACTTACTCTCTCACTCTATCTTAAATATTGCATCTTAGATTCATTCCTAGCTTTGAATATTACATTTTAGAGTAGTCAAGTCATTAATCCTTTATGCCAATTTGATGAGAATAATGAGAAGGATTAAACTTGCTTCAAGTAGGAAGCTATTATCCACTTCTTGAGATTTCCTCTTCCATGGATTCTCTAAGTGTAATGGTTCATATAAGTGTGTCACATTTTCATTACATAGATATATGCATTTTTTAAGTCAACCTTGATTCTACAATAAAATAATCTTCATGGATTTGATTGATTACCAAATCCATTCATGAAGTTTTTTCATGCAAGGTGAATCTTACATTTATCTTGTTTACAATTATTTAATTTATGCAATTTCAATTTCCTTTCAAGTTTGATTCCTATATAGGTTGTTTATGAAGGAAAACTCCTTTCCACAACCTTTTATCCTCCAATTTTGTGTGTAGGATAATTTCAGGAGTTGTAGAGCTAGATTCGGGAGTCTCAAAACTAGGTAGAGATTTGCTACAATTTTCATCAGATTTGGACCTAAAAGGACTAGGTCAACTTTCATGATGTAGTCCCAAATGAGGTAAACTTTGATAACCTAGTCCTACACTTTTTTACTTTAATTTCAATAGTGGATAATTATAGACACCAAAGGCCCATATTTTAAGTTGCATCTAATTCTGACATCCTGACCACATGTAAATTCAGATCTAAAAGTCAATCATTCTCTTGTTTCTCCAAGGTAAGTTCATTTCTCCTATTTTCCTCTTGCACCTAATTTCACATATCACATTTACATATCATATCACTCTTTACAGCCCTAGAAAAATAAATCTTTAACCCTACATTGTGCAGATCATGCATTGGAACTCTCTTACTTTCTTGGTTGTGCTAATCAAATTCATCTTGTTGGAAGTTTTGCATTTAAATTTATGCCAAGATTTGGTGAGTGATCTACATCCTATCAATTCTCACAATTTCTTCAATTACACATAAGAACCTAGGAAGAAGAGAGAAAAACCTAGAGACCACCACGTAATGGCCCCAAAAAACAAAGAAAAAAGTATATTCCCAACTCATCAAAAGCTATTTGAATACCCAAGAAGACTAAAGAAACCATTTGGAGAAATAATAAAGAAATAATTATATGAAAATAAAAAAGAATGATGAAAAATACATAAATATAAGATCAAGCACTAAAATCATAGGGAATCTCATGTATCTATAACTATTTGATTATTAAAAATTCCTTCCATCACTTTGTTAACAAGCCAATCAACGAGATTATTGGATTTTTTGTAGTAGTGATTAATAGAAAACAATTTAAAGTGTTGAATCTTTATCATGAAAGGGTTCTAATTGATAGCTTATATGCCATGAGAGAAAATTTTTAAGGGAAATAATATTATATACCAACATGGAATCCTTGTCAATGACTACATTAAAAATATTTAATTTTAAAGCTTGATATAAATCCATGCTAAGTTCATCCAAATCATCTTTTATTTTTGGTAGAATCAAAGACCTTTGAAAAAACTCCAAAAATTTAATGCACTTTGAAACTCTAATTATTACTTGTCACTAATGTTCGTAGGTTACCTCTAGAGGTCCCATCATAATTTAGTTTACATTAATTACTAGAGGGAGGAATTCATTTTGGAAAGGCTTTGTTTGTTCTCTTTAAAGAAGATGAAATGGATCCTTGGAAAAGTTAGATAACTAAGAGGGGGGGACGGGGGGGGGGGGGGGGTGAATCAATTAATTCTAGTTATCCTATAATCCCAAATCTCCCAGATGTATATATTAAAACTTTTCTATCAAATAATCAGCTCGGTAAGTTATCAATTGTGTCTTTCTCTTCATCTACCGATTGCCAGTAAATTAAATACTATGTTCACTGATCTATACGGTTATGAAATGTGTAAAGAAAAATAACAATTCAACACATCATACACACATAACACATATTTTTTTAACGTTGAAACCCTCTTAAGGGAAAAACCAACTGGGACTGGTAACCCAAAATAATTCACTCTTCTGAAGTGAGCTCGGTTAGGAGCCAACCCTGTTAAAGGTTACAAAGGACACCGTAATGTGTGACCTGATTAGAGGATTTATCACTAATAGTTCTCCATTGACCAACATTCACTTTGGGGCCAACAAGAAAAAAATGAACATTCATTGAATGTCATATTGAAATATAAAATAATGTTAAGTCTCACTCAGTTAAGAGATTTATCTATAACAATGGTGAAAATGATACAGTAATTATCTTATTCAAATACAACTTTGATTTGTAGATTTTCATATCTATGTTAAGCTTAAAATACATCCTCTGTAGTTTAAATCAGTTATGTCTTCAACCAATTTGATTAGTGGTGCATGAAAATAATTCTTTTCACATGAATTCTCCTATAATATCATAAATCCTAGACTCAATAATGAATCCCACGTCTCCTTATATATACATCATAAACTTTTTTCTTTTCATCCGTAGATTTTTCCTCTTAATCTTCACCATTCATTTTTCCACTTTAACCTTCCTTGGTAGTTGTGTTATTAACACATTTCATTCTCCTTCATCTGATCAATCTTGAATTTTGTCAGTCATTTGATTATTATAAAAAACATTATCTTCTACCTCAAAATCATAAGCAACTTTCCACCTCATCAATTTCAGTTGGTTGTTATAAACATTATTTATTTATTTCACTTGTTCAATATTAGAATGTGTCAGTGAATACCTACTTAGTTAATACTATACTCAATATACACTACACTATCTCGGTGTATACAAAAATCTTCATTTACCGACCACATAAACTTGTTCATTTTTATCTTCAATTCATAACCAAATTATGTAATACAATTAAGTCAACAACATGATGCCATAGACTCATCAATAAGTTACCCAATGCTTACCATAGCCATATCTTTCATATACATCTCATCTTCATGTAGATATCTCAATCCTTTATCATTTTCCTTCTTTAGATGTTTGTAACCATCATGATAAGTATAGTAAAAAATAGTTGACATCAATGAAAATACATTGACTGATTAAATTATCTTACATAGACTTTAGTGGCTCGGTGATAATCAATCACTGTCCTTCACTTGTTGATTCTTTCCATCAAGATATTCAATCACTTTTAGGTTATCAATCTCTTCCTTTGGCATTGATGGCAACACAATATGAAATATTCCATAGAATACCAAACATCTGTTCTACAATTCTATAAGTAAATGTTGTAACTCAGAAAGTTCTCCCTGGCTTGTTCATTTTAATATGTTTGATGACTACACAAAATTAATACCTCCAAGAAGACTATCCCGATGGATTTGATCTTTGTCTTGTGTATCTTATAGTCTTCTCTCCCTTTGTTTCTTCTTCTCTCCCTCTGGATAAATATTTAATTGATTCTTCTCTCCCTTTGACAACAATGCCAAAAACATTAAATAGCTCTTTAGTAGCCAAAATAGTATCTCTGGTGTTTGGTTCATATCAAGTACCTTTCATGTAGTATTATGCAGTGTCAGTTTGTTCATTTTCTAGCTTTCAGAACCTTAGGAGACCTAAAGTGTGAACAAGATGCATCAACATCATTTGATATTCTGATAAAGTATAGGTTAATGAAACCTCATGATCACCTTAGTGACTGACAAATAGGGGATGCAGCCCTATTCTATTCCTCAAGTACTCGAATGTATCCTTAGGTAAGGGTTTAGTAAATATATCTACAAGTTGTTCTTTTGATTTCAAAAACTCCAGTTTCACTTTCTTTTCTTGTACTTGTTCCCTCAAGTAGTGATACTTTATAGATATATGCTTTGTCTTTGCATGGATCACCGTATTCTTAGAAATATTTATAGCACTGGTGTTATCACAATATGTTATCACTAGGTTAGTGATTTCTTCATTCATACCTATCAAGAGTTGTTTTATCCATGCAATGTTTGAACAATTAGTAATAGCAACAACATATTATTGTTTGATAGTGGACTAAGAAATGCATCCTCATTTCATGCTTATCTAAGTAATTAATCTTTCTCCCAAAAAGAATGCTCCACTAGTAGTGCTCTTTCGGTCATCAATGTTTCCATCCCAATCTACATATCTGTAAACATTTAGTCCAAAATTGTCCTCTTTCTTGTACCATAAACCATAGTTTGTTGAGTTTTTCAAGTATCTTAAAATTCTTTTAACAACAGTCATATATGATTCTTTAGGATTAGTAGAAACTCTTGCTACAATTCCAATTACATGTGCAATATCCAGTCTACTGTACACAACATACATCAATTTACCAATCATTGATCTGTATAATGATTGATTTACTTTGTTTAACTGATCATCCTTTATTAATTTGTAACTTGTGATCATAGGTGTACCAACCGGTTTTGAATATTCCATTTCAAATGTCTTCAATACTTCATTTATGTACTTTGATTGTGTAATAAATATACCTTCACTTTGTTGTAGGATTTGGGTATGTGCATGATCATGGTATGCCAAAAAGTGGTGATGCGAAAAAAACCAATTTTCACTCATCCAAAAGCACACAAATAGATTTGTTGACTTTTTAGTAGGCCTGGGTGTGAATACACCTAGCCAAGCCAAAAGCCAAAGCTAAAGGGAAAATCGGATATCTGATAATATCGGATATCAGATATTATTAGATATCTGATATTTTCTAGTAATTATAGATCTTTGTACCCAGCCGCATTCAACATATTGTAAAAATGTGAATGCAACTAGGGCTATCCGATATCTGATGTCATTTCCCCTATCCAATTTTTCCTAATTTGCCAGGTAAGTGAAAGCTTCTAATTTGTATTTTTTTTCTTTTTTTTTATTGTTTTTAAATAAAAATATATAGTTTTTTATATAAAAATTAGGGTAGCAATGAGTTTTTGTATTATTTTTTAAAATTCATTGTAATTATTGATTTGCTTTTTCATTGTTATCAGACATGGAATCAGAAAAACCTCCTAATGATCCTGCAAACAATCCAAAACCACCTCCCAACAATCCCCCACCTCCATAAGATGTACCTGTCACAAACCCTCATCATTTAGAAGATCTAATAGGAGATAATCTAAATGAACTTAGAGGATTTCAAACTGCATATGCCAATATCCCCACATTGTGTTATTAGAAAGTAAAGTCCACCAAGATAACTGAGAGGGGGGGGGGGGGGGTTGAATTAGTTATCAGATGATTATAACTTTTATCAACTTTAACAGCATTAAACCATGTAAGCAATATAATTACTAACCATAAAAAGATATTCATACACAATAACACAATGACACAAGATATGTTGACTAGGGAACCTCTTGATCAAAGAGTAAACCCCAGTGGGAATGATGCCCACAAAAGATGCACTAATATGAATATTCCTTGTGAAAGGATGGACTCTATTAGGAGTCTTATGAAATACATTCAGTACATATGAATCCCTGTTAGGAAATTTTGAATCCCTGTTTAAAGATTCTAACCTTGTTAAGAGTTATGGAAGACAAAAGGACCCACTACCCAAATAGCTTC
Organism: Chamaecyparis obtusa; assembly: GCA_027943335.1. NCBI lineage: Eukaryota > Viridiplantae > Streptophyta > Pinopsida > Cupressales > Cupressaceae > Chamaecyparis > Chamaecyparis obtusa. The sequence goes on from BSBK01006094.1 coordinate 34,182, forward strand.
AGGGTAAGATCACTAAACACACTATCCAAATAATCTTTGTATTACTCAATAGAATAATATGTTACCTCTTCTTTGACTATGCCAAACTGCACTCACTGTTACACCAGATCTCAATTTTAGATCTTTGTACTTTGCATGTCTTCCTTTACAAATTCACTTTCATACTTAGATCTTTTCTTCACTTCATTAATAAAACATCACACCCAACCACACTAAAAAAAGGAAATACATTCCTTCCTTTATACCACACTCAAATAATTGCAAATGAGTTGGGATACAATTTACAACATAATAGTTTCCACACGCTACATCAAAATTACACAAAACCATCGGCTTCCAATTGCAATAATTCTTCACTCATGTGACCTCAAACTTTGCATTTTCATCCACATCACTATAAATGTGTCTTCAACTTCCCTTTAACTATGCAAAACCAGATTCCATCCTGATTAGGAGATATCATCTGATTCCCACAAACCACTACTCAGGAACACTGCCTGAATACAGCTTCCACAAAAGTGCTCATAACTTCCATGAATAAATGAATTACTATTTGCACTCTTAAACATAGATATATAACATATCAAGGAATATATCCTAAACATTGCATATTTCCATATACAATAACCCACGTGCACAAATCCAAACTCTGTCTGCTTCTCTGCAAGTCTTCGGTAAATCACTGTGTTGACATCAATGACAATCATAGTCAGGAATGCAACAAAAAATGGTATAGAATTGCTGCCAAACATTTAGCATTCATTCCTAATAATGTCCCCCATTTTCATTGATGGAAACATAGATGAAAAAACATCCAATGTTCCAAAAATCCAATACTGCAACACTGCTACTCTGAAAATGCTTCAACTCTTCTACATCAATCAAATCTTGCTTCGTTATCCTATTCAGTTCTCTCCAAAAGATGTTTCAGATGGTTTTTCATGTATACTTCTCCCCCATTGACATCAATGACAAAAATTTCATCATTATGTCAACAACAACTCGAATGTCAAAAGACGCTATTCATAAAATACATTCACTAGAGGCCTCATGAATCAGCTCAGATACACATACTCCCCCATAGAGGAAGTACCAACATCCAGTCTAGAAGAAAGATAAGCCTCATATACCACTAGATGGATGCAACCAACTACATCACTTTTCAAAAGTAGGCTAGGGCATAACCCCAAGCATACCTCTCAGATACTCAAATGTATCCTTAGGCAAAGGTTTTGTGAATATATCTACTATCTGCTCCTTTGTACTTATGTACTCAAGTCTGACTTCTTTCTCAACAACTTTCTCTCTTACAACATGATACTTAATCTCTATATGATTTTTCTTAGAATGTAATATAGGATTCTTAGGCATACTAACTATGATGGTGTTGTCACAATGTATGACAACAGGTTCAAAAAACTTTATTCCAATATCCTTTAGCATTTACTTCATCCAAATTATCTGGTTACAATTGTTTGCTACTCCTACATATTCTACTTCTGCTATGCTTTGTGAGATACAATTCTTCTTCTTGCTTAGCCAAGAAACCAATCTTCCTCCAAGGAAAAATGCTCCACCACTGGTGCTTTTCTTATCATCAACATTGCCTCCCCAATCAACATCTGTATAAGCACATAGGATAAAATCATTAGATTTTTCATACCATAATCCATAATCCATTGTGCCTCTTAAATATCTCAGTATCCTCTTTACTATTGCATAATGTGATTCTCTAGGTTCAGCCTGAAATATTGCTACAATTCCAATTGAATGTGCTATATCAAGTCCTGCATGAGTCCAATACTCCAATCCTCCAATCATAGATCTATATTTCTTTTGTTCCACTATAGGAGTCTCATCTGTGCTAGATAACTTATGTCTAGTCACCATGGGTGTTCCAACTAGTTTACAATTCTCCATTCCAAATCTTTTCAACAATTCATTCAGGTACTTTGTCTGACTTACAAAGATACCATCATTGTTTTGTGTTATCTGTAATCTCAAAAAGTATTTCATTTCACCAATCATACTCATTACAAATTCAGTCTTCATTTCATCAGCAAATTTGTCACTAGCTTCATCTTCTCCTCCAAAGATAATGTCATCAACAAAAATAAATATAACCAACAAGCCATTTTCAATTTCTTTTATGTACAGATTTCTATCAATTGTTCCTTTTGTAAATCCCAATTTTAATAAATACTTATCTAGTCTTGCATACCAATTTCTAGGTGCTTGTTTAAGTCCATATAAAGCTTTCTTCAGTTTACATACCACGTCTCCTTCTTGAGTCAAAGGAAAACCTTCAGGCTACTCAATGTAGACTTCTTCTTCCAATTCTCCATTTAGAAATGTAGACTTCACATCCATCTGATATACTTTGAATTTCTTGTAAGCTACATAAGCCAAAAACATTCTTACTACTTCAATTCTTGCAATGGGTGCCAAGGTTTCTTTAAAGTCATTTCCTTCTCACTGTGAGTAACCCTTACATACCAATCTTGCTTTGTTTCTTACTACTTCTCATTGTTCATTCATCTTGTTTCTAAATACCCATTTAGTTCCAATAACATTCTTGTCTTTAGGTCTAGGGACCAATTCCCATGTCTTGTTCTTTTCAATCTGATGTAGTTCTTCTTTCATAGCATTAGTCCAACTTTCATCTTCACAAGCTTCACTAGTAGTCTTAGGTTCAATTTGAGAAATCAAACATAACTATTCTTGTACCTTATTTCAAGTTAGAACTCCTCTTTTGATGCTTCCAATAATTTGTCCAATAGGATGATTTCTTAACAAAATCTTGCTAGGTGTCACTGTCTCAGATCTCACTTCAGATGTAGGTTCTTCAATGACTTCACTGTGGCTTTCATTAAAAAAATCATTGTTAGTTTCATAAAATAATTCAGTAGATCCAATGTTAGGTTTAGGATGAGCTTCTTCATCTGATTCATAATCAAGCATTCTTTCCTAAATTTTGAACTTTTCATCAACTTTAACATTTGCACTTTCAACAATATTCTTAGTTCTTTTATTGTAACATCTCTAGGCTTTTCTTTTCAAAGAATATCCAAGAAATATACCTTCATCACTTCTAGGATCAAACTTTCCAATATCATCATCTCTCTTTATATAACATTTGCTTCCAAAAATTCTAAAATACTTAACTGAGGGTGCATGTCCAAACCATAATTCATAAGGTGTCTTGTTTGTGTCTGCTCTGATTTGTACTTTGTTCATTGTATACACTGCTATGTTCACTGCTTCTCTCTAGAATATCTTCACCAAATCATTCTCAAATAACATAGCTCTTGCTACTTTAGTCACTGATTTGTTTCTTCTTTCTGCAATGCCATTTTGTTCAGGTATTCTAGGGGCTAAATACTATCTCTTAATGCCATTTTCTTCACAAAAGGTGTTAAACTCTCTAGAAGTATATTCTCCACCTCTATCAGATCTCAAACATTTGATCTTCATTCTAGATTCATTCTCAACTTTATTCTTAACAATCTTAAACTTATCAAATGCTTCAAATTTTTCTTTAAGAAATGCAATCCACATCATTCTTGTAAAATCATCAATAAGAATCATAAAATACCTTTCTCCATAGAATCCTCTAGTCCTGGTAGGACCACTCAAATCTATATGAACAATCTTCATCTTTTATGTAGATGTAAACTTTTTACTAGGAAAAGAACTTCTCTTCTATTTAGCCATTCCACATTCTTTGCAAATCATGTTAGTAGGCTTCATAATTTTAGGCAAATGTCTTACTGCAAGTGTAGTACTTACTTTCACAATGTCGTCAAAGTTTATATGACAAAACCTTCTATGCCATAACCAATTGTCATCAATCTTAGTAATCAAACATGTCATCTTAGTAGGATTCAACTGAAATACATTACCTCTAGTTCTAGATCCAGTTCCAATCAAATTTCCATCTTTATCCTTTATCACACAAGTTTTCTCAGTAAACCAAACTTGATATCCCTTATCAACTAACTATACAACACTCAAAAGATTATGTTTCAATCCATCGACAAAATAAACATCATCAGTATTAGTCTTTCCATCAAGAGTAATAGATCTTATACCTTTAATCAAACAAGGTGCATTGTTTCCAACTCTAACAACTCCTCCATCATATTCATTAAACTTTATGAACTTTTTCATGTCTCTAGTCATATGATGTGAACAACCACTATCTATAATCCAATCAGCTTTCTTTTTAACTTGAGAAACTAAGGCTTTTTCTTCCTTAACATCAGTTTTAGGATTCTCTTCTTTAATTGCTACAAATCCTATGTCATCATTATTCTCAGTATCACTTTCACTTAAAGTTCTTTCTATACTAGCTTCAAGATCTTCATCATTAGCATAATAACATTCCTTAGATCTTCTAGGTTTGAAATTGTTTCTATACTTTTTAACTCTCTTAGGACATTTAGATGAAAAATGACCATATTCTTGACAAGTCCAACATTTAAATATTTTCTTATCGTCTGGTTCTCTTTCTATAAGAAAGGAAATACCTTCTTCAATCTTCTTGTCTTCTACATTTCTAGATCTGTTGATACCAGCATAATCTCCGCTCACACTAATGCTTCTTGACAAAGTAGGGTAAACACTAAGAGCACTGAATGTTATCTCCCTTCTAGGTAAGTCTCCTGATAATCTCAGGTTCATTTCAGTTGCTTCTAATCTTCCAAGAAGAGTCTCTCTTGTAAAGTTTTTAGTACAAGGTATAACTTGCTCAATCATCTATGTTGTCTACTTAAATACAAGGGTCAATGTCCTCAGAATTTTCCATATCAATTCATTCTCTATCTTTGTTCCTCCACAAGATTTTATACCTGTAATAATTTCTGGCATTCTACCAATATAGCTTCTAATAGATTCATCTTCCAACATTCTTATATCTTCAAATGCACCTATCCAATTATGTAATCTAACTCTTTTTGCATGTTCATCACCTTCAAAAGTAGAGTGTAAAGAATTCCAAATTTCATGAGATTTTTTCAAACATTTTACCTAATTGTACTCATTCTCTGGAAGGGCTATCAAAAGTGCTTCTCTTGCAAGTATGTTACACATGAATAAATCTCTCTCATCAGTAGTACATGTTTCAAGATTATCTTCTTCAATGATAGTCTTATCATTCTTTGTAATCAACCAATAACCTGGTCCTAAATATAGTAGGTGTGTTTTCATCTTTTCTTTTTGGCTGTCAAAATTTACTCCATCAAAGTTAGGGCTCTCTTTCCTAAAATTCGCCATGGATCTCCTTAAGCTGTTAAACTTATTTTTCAAGGACCTGCCGCTCTGATACCAATTATTAGAAATTAAAGTCCACCAAGATAACTGAGAGTGGTGGGGTGAATCATTTATTAGATGATTATAAATTTTATCAATTTCAACAACATTAAACCATGTAAGCAATATGATTACTAACCATAAAAAGATATTCATACACAATAACAGAATGACACAAGATATGTTGACTAGGGAACATCTTGATCAAAGAGTAAACCCCAGTGGGAATGATGCCCAAAAAAAATGCACTAATATGAATATTCCTTGTGAAATTATGGAATCTATTAGGAGTCTTATGAAATACATTCAGTACATATGAATCCCTGTTAGGAGATTTTGAATCCCTATTAAAAGATTCTAACCCTGTTAAGAGTTATGGAAGATAGAAGGACCCATTGCCCAAATAGCTTCAAGGTAAGATCACTGAACACACTATCCAAATAATCTTTATATTACTCAATAGAATAATATGTTACCTCTTCTCTGACTGTGCCAAACTACACTCACTATTGCACCAGATCTCAATTTCAGATCTTTGTACCTCGCATGTCTTCCTTCACAAATTTGCTTTCATACTTATCTCTTTTCTTTACTTCATGCATACAACATCATACCCAACCACACTACAACAAGGAAATACATTCCTTCCTTTATACCACACTCAAATAATTGCAAATGAGTCAGTATACAATTTACAACATAAAAGTTTCCACTTGCTACATCAAAATTACATAAAACTATATACTTCCAACTACAATAATTCTTCACTCATGTGACCTCAAAGTTTGTACTATCATCCATCTCACTATCAATGTGTCTTCAACTTCCATTTAACTACGCAAAACTAGATTCCATCTTGATTAGGAGATATCATCTGATTCCCACAAACCGCTACTCAGGAACACTGCCTCAATACTGCTTCCACAAAAGTGCTCATAACTTCCATGAATAAAGGAATTAATATTTGTGCTCTTAACCATAGATATATAACATATCAAGGAGTATATCCTAAACATCACATAACTCCAACTATAATAACCCATGTGCACTAATCCAAACTCTATCTGCTTCTCTGCAAGTCTCTAGTAAATCATTATGTTGACATCAATGACAGTCATAGTCATTAATGCAACAAAAACTACTATAGAATGGTTGCCAAACATTTAGCATTCATTCCTAACATGTGCCCCATGTTTATGACATTGAACTCAAAAATTGAAAACATGGAGAAACTGACACAACATAATGTTGCCCTTCTTTGGTGCGAATCCATGTACACCTAGTTTGACAATGGGCTTGATTATGATCAAGTCATGAACCTAACTATAAAAAAACATGACATAGATAATCTTTTTGTGGATCCTAAAACTAGTCTAAAAGTAGACCATAAAAAAACCAAGTTGTCAATTAAATGGTACACAAATAGTGCAATACGTGACAACTTTTGGGACCGTTGGTGGATGGTTTTTGATAGACCACCTCACAATAATTTGGATGTCGCATTTTATTTTATTAGAAAATTGTATGCTGAATTTGTGTTCAGTCACAAGGTGAATTATTGGAGTCTGAGACCAAACCAAGGTGTAAGTTTAGGCACTCCACAAGATAGGCCATGGGCATAATGAGTGAAATCTTTCCATGGTTACACAAAACATGACATTATTGCCTCCTTGTCTTGATGCTTCTGGCACTTCCATGAGCTCACATATTTGTGTGCCCCACACTTGTGTTATATGCAAGAATTTTTGCTTTGGTCCCCTGCTTGATAGTGATTCATATAATTTTGGCTTTGATGGGGATGATTCTACACAAAAAACTATAGGCATTGAAGTAGCTCATGGAGATGTGCATCAAGATCCTACAGTGCCATGGACTCCCACTGTTATGGTAAGGGTAAATTGTTCACTTTTTACATTGTTTTTAAATTTTATTGTTTGTATTTTTAGTAGAATTTCCTTATAAGAATTTCCCATTTATGTCTTTTTATGTATTACATTTATGTTCAGTTGATGACAAAGGAGGAGATGGCATAAGTGAAGGGGTCCACGCTTTCAGCCATATCATTTTGTCTTGACTCTTCCACGGTACATATGTTTTAATGTACTCATTTGTTTCCTTTTAAATTATGATAATTGTATATGTACATTATTTTCTAATTTTTATGATCATCTTTTACATACTGATGCAAGTGTCACCAGTTGCCACCGGGGGGCAATGTGAGGGGGTGCAGGTGTCAGTTGTTGATAAAGGAAAGGTAATTAAGTAATTTAGTTTGTTTATGCATACATGTATACTTGTCAATTATGCGTACTCATTTTTAATTTACATGGTTTATTTGATAGAGAGTGGCATGTGATGATGTCGCGAGACCCTATTGTCATGATAGAGTCACATGCATATCCATTCAGAGTGATAGCCCCATGGTATGTACATTTCTAAAGTTATCTGTGTGTATTTTTCTATCAAGTATATATAATATGGTCAAGTTATGATAATAAGAAGTATCTATTTGAATTTTCTAGGTCACTCCTAGCTTGAGGGAGCCATAATGGCAAGGGTTTGTATTGCTAAAAGACTTCAAATTGGCCTAATTACATAATCAAATACCCTTTTGGCAATAATCAAACACCCTTTTGGCCATATCAAAACATATTGGTCTTTTGAACAAAATATCAGTACTCTATCTATACCCTTGCAAATACACTAGCAATGCCTAAGAAACATGGTATTGTAGCATCTCATGGATTGTTGATACCTCTCACAGGGTCTGAGGTATGAGGCTAAATAGTTTGCTGACCAATAGTGCTTAGTGCAACTTTCAACTGACCCTCACTGCAAGTTTTGGCATCGAGCGAGACTGGCGTGCCAAATTCAAAAAAAATTGAATCTCCCAGAATAGAGAGAGGTTATTGTAGGCCTTGAAAATTTTGTCTTGTAGCATCTCATGAATCTCTAATACCTCTCACAAAATCTAATTTATGAGCCTTGAAAGTTCACTGCTCAATCGTACTTAGTGCACCTTGGGGACACTTTGGTCTGGCATGGTCCAAAATGTTATACTGACTCAATGGTCGAAATGGGGTTGTCCCTAGCATTTAACCACCCAACCAAAGCTAATGGTGTAGTCCATTTGGTGTCAGGATGAATAGTTTGGAAGTAATCCATTGGTGCAACTTTCAACAGACCCTTACTACAAGTTTTGGCATAGAGTGAGACAGGCGTGCCAAATTCAAACAAATTTGAATCTCCCAGAATAGAGAGAGGTTATTGTAGGCCTTAGAAATTCCATCCTATACCATCTTAGGGATCTCTAATACCTTTCACGGGGTTTGAGTTATGAGCCTTGAAAGTTTGTTGCCCAATTGTACTTAGTGCAGCTTGGGGACACTTTGGTCCAGCGTGGTCTAGAATGTTCTACTAACCTAATGGTTATAATGGGGTTGTCCGTAGTGTTTACCCACCCAACAAAAGCTAATAGCATAGTCCATTTGGTGTTGGGACAAATGGTTTGGAAGTAATCCATTAGTGCAACTTTCAACTGACCCTCACTGCAAGTTTTAGCATCGAGCAAGACTAGCGTGCCAAATTAAAACAAATTTGAATCTCCCAGAATGGAGAGAGGTTATTGTAGGCCTCAAAAATTTCATCCTATAGCATCTTAAAAATCTTTGATACCTCTTATGGGCTCTTCATTATGAGCCTCGAAAGTCCTCTACCCAATCGTGCTTAGTGCACCTTGGGGACACTTTGGTCTGGCATGGTCTGGAACATTCTACTGACTCAGTGGTCAAAATGGGGTTGCACCTAGTGTTTACCCACCCAAACAAAGCTAATGGCACAATCCATTTAGTGCTAGGATGAATGGTTTGGAAGTAATCCATTGGTGCAACTTTTAACTAACCCTCACTGCAAGTTTTGGCATCGAGTGAGACTGGCATGCCAAATTTAAACAGATTTGAATCTCCCAGAATGGAGAGAGATTATTTTAGGCCTTAGAAAAATTTTCCTATAGCATCTCATAGATCTCTGATACCTCTCATGGGGTCTGAGTTATGATCCTTGAAAGTTCACTGCCCAATCATGCTTAGTGCACCTTGGGGACATTTTGGTCCAGCATGGTCTGGAATGTTCTGCTGACTCAGTGGTCAAAACAGGGTTGTTCCTAGCATTTATCCACCCAACCAAAGCTAATCGAATAGTCTATTTGGTGTTAGGATGAATGGTTTGGAAGTAATCCATTGGTGCAACTTTCAACTGACCCTCACTACAAGTTTTGGCATCAAGCGAGATTGGCGTGTCAAATTCAAACAAATTTAAATCTCCTAGAATGGAGAGATGTTATTTTAGGCCTCACAAACATCATCTTGTAGCATCTCATATATTTGTGATACCTCTCACGAGGTTCAAGTTACGAGCCTCGAAAGTTTGCTGCCCAATTGTGCTTAGTGCACCTTGAGGATACTTTGGTCTGGCGTGGTCTGGAACGTTCTGCTAACTCAGTGGTTGAAACAAGGTTGTCCCTAGAATTTACCCACCCAACTAGAGCTAATGGTGCAATCCATTTGGTGCCAAAATGAATGGTCTGGAAGTAAGTCATTGGTGCAACTTTCAACTAACCCTCACTGCAAGTTTTGGCATAGAGCGAGATTGGTGTTCCAAATTCAAACAAATTTGAATCTCCCAAAATGGTGAGAGGTTATTGTAGACCTCATAAATTCCATCTTGTAGCATCTCATAGATATTTGATACCTCTCATGAGGTCCTAGTTACGAGCAGCGAAAGTTTTCTGCCCAATCGTGCTTAGTGCACCTTGGGGACACTTTGGTCCGGCGTGGTCCAGAATGTTTTTCTGACTCAGTGGTAGAAATGGGGTTTTCCCTAGCATTTACCCACCTAACTAGAGCTAATGGCATAGTCCATTCAATGCCATGATGAATGATTTGGAAGTAATCCATTGGTGCAACTTTCAATTAACCCTCATTACAAGTTTTGGCATCAAGCGAGACTGGAATGCCAAATTCAACAATTTGAATCTCCCAGAATGGAGAGAGGTTATTGTAGGCCTTGAAAATGTCATCCTATAGCATCTCATGGATCTCTGATACCTCTCATGGGGTCTGTGTTACGAGCCTTTAAAGTTTTCTTCCCAATCGTGCTTAGTGCACCTTGGGGACACTTTGGTCCGGTGTGGTCCGGAATGTTCTGTTGACTCAGTGGTTGAAAAAAATTGTTTGAATCACCTCCAAATAATGTTTGGGATGTAGGGTGTAGTCTGAAATTCCAATTCTCAACTTCAAAACATCCTTCACATTTGGTGACACTCTTGAGTTAGATTGTCAAAATAGTTTAATTTGATCCTTCACAACATCGGTAAGCTTCTTATCACAATGTGAAAGTCTCCCACCATAAGCCCATGTATCAATTTTAAAGAGGATCATCAAGTCTTTCTCTTCTTGTAAGTGCTCTATCTAAATTTTTATGATTTAGATTTAATTCAACACAATTTTGTCTCATGAAATGAGCCTTTCTCAAATGATGACTTACCAAGGAGGTTATAATAACCCTCCTAGTGGCTCTCTTATCTTTTTCCTTGGTAGTCTTCCCAATGGAATTGAGAGCACTAAAAATATTTCTCACAATAATAGCATTTCACTCACTTTTATTGTGCACACTAATCTTCAATTTGACTAGTATATGTCTCATCTACTGCATCTTTAACAATCACACAAACATTTGACATTGCTCAACCAACATCTTGTGCCTAAAAAATTGATCAAAAAGTTTTGAAACCCACAACCAAATGGTTCTTTCTGATCTCTTGCCATTGAAATTGCTCATTATTTTCTCATCAATTTCAAGTAACCATTTAGGTCTTCTTGAAGGTCTCAATTTTGAAGTTTTTCTTTCTTCCTCTGAAGGGACTTCATTTCTCATATAATTTGGAGATGTGTAACATTGCTTTGGTTCTTCTGTGCCATTATCATTGTCAATTCCTTCATATTCAATTGGTGGATTGTCATTGACAATGTCCACACTTCCATTGGCCACCTCTATATGTTCATTTTCAAAACCTATTCATTTTCAAAACCTACATTTTCATATTCATAACCTAAATTCTCATTTTCAAAACCTACATTTTCATCTTCAAATTCATGTTCTTCACTTGAAACCACATTCAAAGGTGGGTCTATGCTGACATCTTCATTCATATTTAACTTACGTTGTCTCTTGTTCCGATGGGAAACCCTATCCATTTCTCCATACACTTCAACATCTTCATTTGTGAGTCTCCTCTTTCGTTTATGCTTTCGACGACTACTAATCCCCATACTTAGACCAAAATGAAGATGTAAATACCTTTGGAAATATAGAAAATCACCCCACAAAAAGATGAAATACCTTTGGTAATTGAGAAAATCACCCCAAAAAGTGGTTTTTGGTCTTCTCGCTGCAACTTGAATCCTGTAATTCAGGAAAATCATGTGACTCTCTGGAGGGACCCAAAGAATCTTGTTTTTTTTTTACACCAGTAAATAAAATTGGATATCCAAAATTATCGATTATTTGATATCTTTCACCAAAATTTTGGAAAAATTTATCTCTCTCTCTCACCTTTCTCTCTCCTCTCTCCTCTCTCTCTCTCTCACACCTAGAGAGAGAGAGGAGAGAGGAGAGAAAGAAAGAGAGAGAGGAGAGACAAGAGAGAGGGGAGAGAGAGAGAGAGAGGAGAGAGGAGAGAAAGAGAGAGAGAGAGAGAGGAGAGACAAAAAGGTTAGAGAGAGACAAAGGGGTGATGAGGACCCCTAGGAAGTCCCCATGACCCCTTTTGACACATTTGAAAGCTCAAGTGTATTTGAAGGGGTCGTAGGACCCCTTAGGACACACTTTAGGGTTCTAATGTGTCGAAAGGGGTCATGAGGAATTCCTAGGGGTCCTAACATGTGATAAGGCATACTAGGACCCCTGAGAAGACCCCATGACCCCTTTCAACACATTAGAGCCCTCAAGTGTGTCCTAAGAGGTCCTACAATCCCTTATGACACACTTGAGGGTTCCAATGTGTTGAGAGGGGTCATGAGGACTTCCTAGGGGTCCTAACGGATGATAAGGCATACTTGGACCCCTAGGAAGTCCCCATGACCCCTTTTGACACATTTGAATGCTCAAGTGTGCCCTAGATCCCCTTCAGACACACTTGAGGATTCCAATGTGTCAAAAGGAGTCATGAGGACTTCCTAGGGGACCTTGTATGCCTTATCACATGTTAGGACACCTAGGAAGTACCCATGACCCCTTTTAACACATTTGAAAGCTCAAGTGTGTCTGAAGGGGTCATAGGACCCCTTAGGACACACTTGAGGGTTCTAATGTGTCAAAAGGGATCATGGGGACTTCCTAGGGGTCTTAGTACACCTTATCATTTATTAGGACCCCTAAGAAGTCTTCATCACCCCTTTTGACAAATTGGAACCCTCAAGTGTGTCCTAAGGGGTTGTAGGAATCCTTAGGACACACTTGAGGGTTCCAATGTGTCAAAATGGGTCATGAGGACTTCCTAGGGGTCTTAATGCATGATAAGGCATACTAGGACCCCTGAGAAGTCCCCATGACCCCTTTCAACACATTGGAACACTTAAGAGTGTCCTTAGGGGGCCTATGACCCCTTAGGACACAATTCAGTGTTCTAATGTGTTGAAAGGTGACACAAGGACTTCCTAGTGGTCCTAATGTGTGATAAGGCATACTAGGACACCTAGGAAGTCCCCATGACACCTTTTGACACATTTGAATCCTTAAGTGTGTCTGTAGAGGTCGTAGGACCCCTTAGGAGACACTTGAGGTTTCCAATGTGTCAAAAGGGGTCATGGGGACTTCACAAGCATCCTAATACACCTTATCATGTGTTAGAACACCTAGGAAGTCCTCATGACCCCTTTTGACGCATTGAAATACTCAAGTGTGTCCTAGCAGGTCCTACAACCCCTTAGGACACACTTTCAGCATTCCAATGTGTCAAAAGTGGTCATGGGGACTTCCCAGGGGTCCTAATACACCTTATCATGTGTTAGGACACCTAGGAAGTCCTCATGACCCCTTTTAACACATTGGAACCCTCAAGTGTGTCCTATAGGGTCATAGGATCCCTTAGGACACACTTGAGAGTTCTAATGTGTCAAAATGGGTGATGAAGACTTCCTAGGGGTCCTAGTATGCCTTATCACATGTTAGGAAACCTAGGAAGTCCTCATGGCTCCTTTCAACACATTGGAACCCTCAAGTGTGTCCTAAGGGGTCCTAAAATCCCTTAGGAGACACTTGAGCATTTCAATTAGTCAAAAGGGGTAATGGGGACTTCAAAGGGGTCCTAGTACACCTTAACATGAGTTATAACCCCTAGGAAGTCATCATGACCCCTTTTGACACATGGGAACCCTCAAGTGTGTCCTAAGGGGTCTTACGACCCCTTAGGGCAAACTTGAGGGTTCCAATCTATTGAAAGGGGTCATGGGGACTTTGCATGGTTCCTAGTACACCTTATCATGTGTTAAGACCCCTAGGAATTCCTCATGACCCATTTCGACACATTGGAACCCTCAAGTGTTTCCTAAGGGCTTACAACCCCTTAGGACACACTTGAGGGTTCCAATGTGAAAAAGGGGTCATGAGGACTTTTGAGGGGTCCTAACACATGATAAGGTGTACTAGGACCCCAAGGAAGTCCCGATGACCCCTTTTGCCACATTGCAATGCTCAAGTGTGTCATAGGGGGTCTTAGGACCCCTTACAACACACTTGGGTGTTTGAATGTGTTGAAAGGGGTCATGAGGACTTCATAGGGGTCCTAAGACAAGATAAGGCATACTAGGACCCCTAGGAAGTCCCCATGACCACTTTTGATACACTAGAACACTCAAGTGTGTCCTAAGGGGTCCTATGACCCCTACGGACACACTTGAGCATACAAATGTGTCCAAAGGGGTCAAGGGGACTTCCAATGTATCCTAGTATGCATTATCACATGTTAGGACCCCTAGGAAGTCCCCATGAACCCTTTCGACACATTGGAACCCTCAAGTGTATCCTAAGGGGTCTTAGGACCCCTTAGGACACACTTGAAGGTTCCAATGTGTCGAAAGGCATCATGAGCACTTACTAGGGGTCCTAACACATGATAAGGCATACTAGGACCCCTGGGAATTCCTCATGACCCTTTTGACACATTCGAAAGCTCAAGTGTGTCCTAAGTGGTTATAAGACCCCTTAAGACACACTTGAGCATTCCAATGTGTCGCAAGGGGTCATGAGGACTTCCTAGGGGTCCTAATACATGATAAGGCATATTAGGACCCCTAGGAAGTCCTCATGACTACTTTCAACACTTTGGAACCCTCAAGTGTGTCCTAAGGGGTCCTACATCCCCTCTGAACAAACTTAAACATTCAAATGTGTCAAAAGGGGTAATTGGGGACTTCCTAGGTGTCCTAGTATAGCATATCATGCATTAGGACCCCTAGGAAGTCCCCATGACCCATTTTAACACATTAGAATGCTCAACTATGTTGTAAGGGTTTGTAGGACCCCTTAGGACACACTTGAGGTTTCCAATGTGTTGAAAGGGGTCATCAGGACTTTCGAGGGGTCCTAACACATAATAAGGCATACTAGGACCCCTAAGAAGTCCCCATGACCCCTTTCGATACATTGGAACCCTCAAGTGTGTCCTAAGGGTTCGTAGGACCCCTTAGTACACACTTGAGTGTTCCAATATGTCAAAAGGGGTCATGAGGACTTCTTTGGGGTCCTAACGCATGATAAGGCATGCTATGACCCCTAAGAAGTCCCCATGACCCGTTTCGACACATTGGAACCCTCAAGTGTGTCCTAAGGGGTAGTATGACCCCTTAGAACACACTTGATGGTTATAATGTGTTGAAAGGGGTCATGAGGGATTCCTAGGGGTCTGAACATGTGATAAAACATACTACGGCCCCAGTGAAGTCCCCATGACCCCTTTTGATACATTAGAATGCTCAAGTGTATTCAGAGGGGTTTTAGGACACTTTAAGACACACTTGAGGGTTCCAATGTGTCAAAAGGGGTCATGGGGACTTCTCAAGAGTCCTGGTATGCCTTATCACATGTTAGGACCCTTAGGAAGGCCTCATCACCCTTTTCATCACATTGGAACCCTCAAGTGTGTCGTAAGGGGTCCTATGACCCCTTAAGACACACTTGAGCATTCCAATGTGTCAAAAGGGGTCATGGGGACTTCCCAAGGGTCCTCATATGCCTTATCACATGTTAGGACCCCTAGGAAGTCCTCATGATCCCTTGCAACCCCCTAAAACACACCTGAGGGTTCCAATGTGTCGAAAGGGGTCATGAGGACTTCCTAGGGGTTTGATAGCATTATATGCCATACTAGGACCCCTAGAAAGTCCCCATGACCCCTTTTAACACATTTGAATGCTCAAGTGTGTCTGTAGGGGTCATAGGACCCCTTAGGACACACTTGAGGGTTCCAATGTGTCGAAAGGGGTCATCGGGACTTCGCATGGGTACTAGTACGCCTTATCACCCATTAGGACCACTAGGAAGTCCTTGTTGCCATATTTTTGTTCATTCCTAAATTGAAGACCTAATTACTAAGTGATGCTACAATAACCTAGTTTTTGTTATTAGGTGATCTTATTTAATTTTGTGTTCATTTCATTGCAAAGTACATGAAAGTAAAGTAAAGGAAATGAACTACATCTAAAGCTACACATGCAGACATGTATACTATACAAAAGAGAAAGAATTGAAAGGAAGAGCATCTATCTAAGCTCACATAGGCCCTAAGCATAGCCATTACCAGAATTGAATGGATGATTATAGATATACATAAAGAAATAATTAATACTAGGGGACCAGACATTGCTTGGTTTTGATGTTTGGATCTGGTCCTATCTAGTGAGCTCCTGAGATCTAGAACCTGCAAGAAGAAGTGAGGGGAGATGGGTTAGATCTAATAGATCTATGAAATGGATAGTATCACAATATCTATAGAATTCATATATACACTCAGCCATGCACCTCTAATAAAGGTTGTGCTCAGGGCATGTGCATAAGGCTCCAGGAACCAAAGAGACACCATGTTTTCACTGACATGTTTGTTTCATGTGCAGATACAGGAGGAGCTGATCTAATAATGAATTCAACAAATGATCTAGGCCCTTGATGTCGATCATGATAAAAAAACCTCAATTTTTCTATCAATGATCGCATCAAGGGCCAAGATCACACATTGTACAAAGCAAGGTACATCGAGATGAAGCAACATCAATCAGGATCAATGAAGCATGGTCAACAAGAATGCAAGGGAGAGTTTGCAAGGTGCATCATATCAATATCAAACAAAGAAGTAAATGCTCAAATCTTCACAATATCATTCTCAGATGGCATGAAATATACTCAAAATAGAACATTGGCAGTCTCAAGGTGGTACATCATATAATGAACACATGTAGAGCTCCATCATAGACCGAATACAAGAGGGTTTTCATTGGATAGAATGGTAGTGTGCCCTAAGGATAAGCATATAATATCAGATAAATCTCATTAAGCATAGTGATCACTATCAAAACAAAGAAGTGGGAATACAAAGTCTATTTACTAAGGAAGGGTACACTGCAGCATGAATGTATCACAATATGCATTCAATACATTAGTGCTATGACAAAAACATGTTAAATCTATTTGATGAACCGAAGCCAAGTTCTAAAGTTGTTTTAACAGTAACACAATGTGCATGCCATCATATGGAGTAGTGAGCTTGATCGGGCAAATACATATGCCCTCCTAGTATGAAGATGATCACAATAAGTGAAGAGCATGCCACTAAATATCCAAGGAATGATATGAATATATGCCCTCAAGATATTATCAGTGGTTAGTTTCAATTTCAATTAAATAGTGATCTCAAATCAATAAGTGAAAAAAACTCTAGCTTCATAATGGTCATAGTTCATAGCATGAAGAAATATATACAAGTAGTGTGTATCATAGAGAGGGACTCATAGTTTCAAACCCCAATCGAGAGCACCAATTGTCAATGACAATAGACATATTGCCATAATAGTGAATCAAATGAGTACCTAGGATCTCAAAAAATCAACAAACATCAAAATAGAGGCTCATGGGTTTTAAGCACCCAAGCATCATATTATCAAGTTGGCACAGTGGAAACCACTCACTCTTCCATGAAATGAATCAAGTTGGCATCACCAGCATAACAGTAAGTGATAGTGTTATTCAGGGGCCACATGGAAGATGAAGCATGGTAACAAAATGAATAACATATCAATGTCATTTTTCATGCCCTCAAAAATACCAGAGGGGGTTAGACAATACACCCAGGCCTGTGCTCTGAAGAGAGGAAATCAACAATGGCTTCAAGCACAGGAGCATCATGTCCTAGCATGCTCGGGCCACTTAGCATCTAACACATGCATCAATAATATAAACAAAGGTGAATGATAGTGGTGATTCAAAAACATGATGCCCTAGCCATGTTGCTCATGGTCTATATTGGGATCAATAGACATAGCAGTGCCCTACCTATGAGTCACGGGGCCTCTCAATGAATGACAACAAATGGAAGGTCCAACATACATTACATGAAACCAGTAAACACAATCAAAATATGTCATGCCCTAGTTTGTCTTGAGCTCATGCCAATAGGTGTGAATGCATAGCACCCTCGAGATACAGTTGAATCAAGCATGCCAGTGAATCAAATATCACATCCTATTATCACAAACACATGCCCAAGCTCGGTGACTCAAGGACATTATGTTGCCATGGAGCAATAAAGCCCTAACCACCCTATATAACATAGATGCTACAAAATCAATAACAACAAGCTCAGGCTCATAAGATGTATTCAGTCCCGAGAGCATCAAATAAAATAAAAACCATGCCTTAGCCCGCAGGCGTGCACATATAATAGGAGACTATGTAATAATGATCTAGGGTTTCAAAGGCCACACTCACTAGCATTGAATACACAGGAAATAGTGATATCAATGCAGAGTATTCATGTGCAAAATAACAAATAGATAAACATGTTGCCCTTGAAAGTGAATTAGCATCAGCCCACTGTTATAAAAGAATACAAAGATGTCACTATCTAAGGAAATTAAATGCAAAAATAAGATTTCCATCATTCATATATCCTCTCCAAAACCTATAGAGGCTGAGATGCATAAAAAATGTCCAGAGGCATTCAAACATGAAAGCATGAATGCAAGTGCATTATTGAACACAATACATAGAACAATATCAAGAAATTATAATGCAGAGAATGTAGAGAAATAATGTGATATTGACAGCCATGAAACAATAGTGGCCTCAAGATGAATGTTCAAAATGAAAAGATCAACCAGTGCTTACCTTGATAACAAAATGCTGAGAGCTTGGGGCTGTTGTTTCTAATTCCAAGCTATAGTGGAGTGCCCGTGGAGATGGCAACTTGCCATATGTCAGATGAAGGGGTCTACAGTGTCAGTGACATTGGGTTTTTTTTTAATTATGATCATTATTTTCCTTCCTTCTCCCCTTTTAGGGTCGACATTCTTTGGCGTCTTTTGCTATGTTCTTAGACTTGGTGGGTTTTTGGTGGGATTCTAAATCCTTTAAGCTTTATGCTATGTATTGATTTTTTTTAATTAGTATGGGTCATCAAATGTGCTCTTCCCTTAATTGGGTTGAGAGCCATTTGTTTGACTCAGGGTTTAGATCTTTTTTTTTTTATGGCATAGGTGGGTCTTTAGAAATATAATTGTTTTTTTAAATTTGTTTCTCTATTTTTGGGGTTGAAATCATTTAAAACTTTTAGATCCACTTTTGTCATAGTGGGATAGGGTTTAATGCTAAGTGATGGTTCATTCCTTATTATAAGATATCAACAAGTGGTGTTTTTATAAACCATTATCAGATTATCAGTTATAGACATGACTTAGTGGATAGAGTGGTCTTTGTTTGACTATCCATGTTTAGGTCCCACTTTCCTCGCCCCTAGGAATCCAAGAATCTGACATTCGAACCATGATGTAGCCTCATGGGTCCATTTTCTGACTTTACTATTCTTATGAGGTAGTGGAGTTTGAATGCAAATTCCTAGTTTTAGTTTATATACCTCTCACTTTTGGTGATTGAGGTTAGCTCTTCATTCATTCTCTTTGACATGAGTGTTGTAGCTCTGAGAGACATAATTGTACTTGTTTCTTTTTAGTAATAAAATTGATCCTTCTTGTTCTCCTATAATTTTGGGTTTTCTTTTGAAGCCATATGCTAGATTATTGTGATATTTCCATATCCTTAATCTGCATTTTGAATTCAAGTTAGTGTTCAAGGATTTATCTTGATTCAGTAGTGTGATTTGTGTGCAATCAAGAATATCATATTTGTGAAGTTTTCTTCCTTTTCTGCATTCTAAGTACCTTGTTTCACTAAGAGTTGAGAAGGTGAGATTAAGTTGTGAGTTAGGTTTTTTTTATTGTTGGAGTAAGTTTTTCTGAATTGTGGTTTCTCTTAAAAATTTAGTGGATCACCTTTAGTTCATTTCAGTTGTTGTTGTTTAATTTCATGCATTTTCTCTCCCTTTCCCTCCAAGTTAGATAGGTTTCAAGTGATCGAAAGGGAACTCAGCCCTTAATCTAGAGGTCTATTCTTAGATAGGTTACCCACAAGCTAAGAATAGTCCCATGTTTCATGGGATTGCTAGGTTCTACACTTAGCCATACTTGGGCACAATCCCTAGTGACAACAATTTTTGGCACGCCCAGTGGGATAGAAGACTCAATGAGTCAGATTTCTAGAAAGATTTATGTAAGTTATTTTGTGGTATGAGTAGTGACAGTGTTTTAATTTCATACCTGGTGACTCTAATGGTGTTTTATGCAGATCAGTATATAAGCTTATGAGTGGAATCCCAACTAGGTAGAGTAATAATCCTTTTGTGTATACAGAGCTGCCATCTATCAAGAAGAGGTCTAAAGCCGCCCAAGCTAGTGGATCAAAATTTACAAATATTACTCCCAATCCTACTCCTAAGCCTACTCACATTCCTACAAGTGCTTCCCCAATCCAGTCAATACATGTATTACTACTTGTATAGGCAGCACCTATAATTCAAGTTCCTCTAAATTCTCTAATGGCTCAACCCAGGCAGCACCCTTTTGTAGCCTTCAATCAAGGCAATCCTTTAAATTTGTAGTAGCATGATGACATACCTATATCAGCCCTTAAAAGTTTTCCTACTTTTACAGGAGAGAATCAGACCTCAACCATTGAGAATATAAGAGATTTAGCATCCCTTTGTGCCCTGCATAATATAACCTAGGATAATGTGGCTATGAGGTTATTAGCTGCTTCCCTCAAGGGAAAAGCATTGCAATGGTTTAGAGGCTTAGTAGTTAGTTCTATAACTGATTGGGATAGGTTGGGACAAGCCTTAACTAATCAGTTTGAAGAAAAATCAGATCATCTCTCATTAGTTGAGCATTTGACTACTATCAAAAGAGCACCTCATGAATACATGATGGATTTCAATTTTAGGTTTCAAAGAACATGGAATAGAATACTGGCTACGATTAGACCATCAAGCTAGCATGCTTTCTTGTATTATCTAAGAGCCCTTAATAGTGATATCTTTGTTATGATCCAATCAATGGGTGGAAATAATCTACTAGCAGCATATGATCTTGCCATAAGAGCTAAAAATAGCCTAATCCAAGCTAGGAAGATAGCCCCAAGGCCCCTAATGCCTATTTTTCCTGAAATTCATCTTATTCCTGAAGTAATTCCAGCCTTGGCATCTATTCCACCTCTCCCAGTTCCTTCCCAATAGGCTATTAGCCTAGTTGTGAATCAATCTCAAGAGCTAACTAAGATTAAAAAGGCATTGAAAAATGTTAATAATGAGTTGGTCAATCTAAAGAAATAGCAGTCCCAACCTTACCAACAACCATATCAACAACCTTACCAACAACCCTATCAAAATCATTACCAGTAGAACAAGCCCCAATACCAACAAGAAATTATAATCAAAAGGCCAACCAACCTTATAATCCTAACATTCCTAGTGCTTCTAGAGAGCTGGTTCTTGTAGCTCAGAATAATATAACACAAGAATACCAATGGGGCTGCCCATGCAATCAGCAACATATCTAGGGTATGTGTCCTAATGGCTATGCTTAGGCCCTCATGGTGTAGAACAATGTGATGATGCCGTAGGAGATGGTTCAGAAGCTAGAAGTTTAGCAAGGCCCATTTGTTACCCTGAATGAGTTACAGACTCCTAAGGTGGCTTTGGTGAATTTTTAGAAAGAAGATTTTTGCAGGGTGAACTTTTTACCAAGTGATAACCCAAACTATATCCCAGTTGCAGCCAACACAAGGTCTAAAAAGAAGGCTATGGAGGTTGAACAAGTGGCCTCTACTAGTCAGCAAGCTCCTTTTGTGAATCCACAACCCAAAGTAGTTCAAACTCCAGTTCTAAACCGACCAAAGGAGGATAAAGAACTAGTCAAGGAAGCTACACAGTTGGTGTCTACACAAACAGAGGTTGTTGCACCAAAAGGATAGTCTAAAATAATTTTGGGATCATTTAATATTATGGAGCAGATGAAGAAGACCTCTATCAATGTGCCTTTAATGGACACCCTAGTGATCCTTGGTCAAAAGGAGTTAACACTTAGCGAGTTGGCTAAGATTTCACCAAATCAAGAGGTTGTTTTGGAATAGCCTAGGGTCCTAGTGGCTGAAACACCTCAAATGGAGTAGAAAAAAGAAGAAGTCAGCTCGCAATCCATTGTTGCCCCATAGGTTAAACCCCCTCCTTTCTTTGTAACTCTTATTATTGGAGATTACCTAGTTCATAACCATATGATAGACTTAGGAGCAAGTAGTTTTGTGATTTCTAAGCAGTTAACAGATCTACTAGGATTATCTTATGAGCCAATAGATAGGCCTATTGTTCAATTGGATGGGTCATCAGTTAGTACCTTGGGAGTTATTAAAGACCTGAACCTCACCCTGCATGAATGTCCTAATTTCTCCTTTCCCCAAGATGTTTATGTCATAGATTTGCCTCCTCATTTTGCTATTTGTCTAAGCAGAGAGTTCACTGCTAGGTTGGGGGATATCTCTCAGTTGATTGGTCTCATCTATACTTCAGAACTAGATACGAGACTAGAGTTAGAATCAAGTCTGAAGCTTTTTCAAAAAGCCATGCTGAACTATATACCCCAAATCCTATAAATGCCAATTTGATGTATCATGAACAAGACCCAAGTGATTTTGAGCCTAGGACCCCTATTGGAAAGATTCCTAATATTTCTCTAAATGAGTGGACTGAAAGAGACTTGGAGGAGGATAACCCTTTTAGAAACATGGAGATCTCTTGTATTGGAATGTATATCATTCATGAAGAAGATGTTGTGATTCTAGATTTGATGAAGAAGGAAGATAAGCACTCTGGAGATTAGAGTGATAATTTATGGCAGTTGTTCTTTGATGGTGCTAGAAGAAAAGTTGGCTCAAGAGGAGGAGTTATCCTAATTTCTCTAGAAGGGAAAAAGTATTACTCTACAATTTGTTTTTCTTTTAGCTATACTAACAATACAGCAGAGTATGAAGCATTGATTCATGGTTTAGAATGGGCTAGACAAAGGGGGATCAAATGCCTAGAAGTGGTAGGTGATAGTGAATTAGTGGTCAATCAAATCCATTGCACTAATCTCACAAAGAATGATACACTTAAGAAGTACAAACACAAAGTTTGAGATTTAATAAAAGGTTTTCATGCTTTTAACCTGGTTGTTGTCCCAAGAAATTAGAACAAGCAGGCAGACAAGTTGGCTACCATGGGAGTAGAATATGATATTCCAAAGGAGGTCACAAGTCCTAACTCTCAGCATGTAAAGATTCTAGTAAGACCATCCATACCAAATAATCAAGTGAGCAGGAAAGTTTTTGAAAATGATGAGCAAATTTTTAATTTTCTGATAGAAGAAGCAGAGTTCTCCAGAGTTAACCAGAGAAAACATGCTCACCAGTATGGTGACCAGATGCTACAATTGAAAAGTAATAAGCTGCCTAAGGGACTGGTCACACTTGAGTCCATATTTAACTTTGATGATCAGCTCAGAGGAGACAAGGCTAGTATGAAAGTCAAAGAAGAGCACTACCAGTTCATGGAGGTCCTCAAGGACAAATTCCTTAAGCTTGGAAAGGTATGCACATAGCTAGAAAAGAAGGCTTTCATTTCATTATGTCAAGAATTTAGTGATGTTTTTTCATGGGAATACTATGATTTGAAAGGATTTGATGCTCACTTAGCCTAGCACACCATTGAGCTAGAGCCCCATGACAAACCAGTAAGATAGAAATAGAGGCCCATCAATCCTAAGCTGGAAGTCTTGATGAAAATAGAGTTGAGGAAAATGATTGAGGCCAATATTATTTTTCCCATTAAACACACCTCTTGGGTTTCCAATCTAGTACCAGTTAGAAAGAAGAATGGTGAAATCTAGTTGTGTGTGGATTTTAGAGATCTTAACAGAGCCTCACTCAAAGACCATCACCCATTGCCATCCATGGACCAAATTCTATAGTATATCTCAAGGTCTGATAGATTTTCTCTGTTAGATGGCTTTTCTAGTTATAACCAAGTCTTGGTTAAGGAGGAAGATCAATATAAAATAGCATTCATCACCAAATGGGGCACCATGAAATACATGAAGATTCCTTTTGGGCTATCTAACACTGGTGCTACATTTCAGAAAGCCATGGAGATGGCATTTTCTAGTTTAATGAACAAGTTCTTTCTAGTCTACTTCGATGACATAACTATCTTTTCAAAAGACACTAAGGATCACCTGGTTCATCTGAAGTAGATTTTTGAGAGGTGCAGAGAGTTTGGAGTTTTGTTGAATCCTAAGAAGTGCATTTTTGTTGTCCATGAAGGCAGATTACTAGGGCACATTGTTTCTAAACAAGGGACAACCATTGATCCTGAGAGGATAAAGGCCATCATGGCACTACCCCTGTCAGCTCACAAGAAGGGACTGCAGAGTTTCCTTGGAAGAATCAACTTCTTGAGAAGGTTCATTCCAAATGTTGCAGCACTACTTAAGCCTATGACCCAGATGTTGAAGAAGAATTCAACCTTTCATTGGACAAATGAAGGAAAAAGGTGTTTTGAGGAAGTCAAAGAAGCAATTGCCTCTACTCCTACTCAGATAAACCTCAAATTTTCTAAAGACTTCATCCTATATGCTTTTGGGGACACTGATAGTATCTCTACCATGTTATTCTAGTAGAATGATGAGAAGCAAGAGCAACCAGTAGCTTTCTACAGTCAAGGTCTAGATGGTTATGAACTTAACTATATTCTTATAGAAAAGCATGTCCTAGCAGTTGTGAGGAGTTTTAAAAATTTTAGGCACTTGTTATCCAATAACATAGTGCACCTAATGGTTTCCCACCCTTGCATAAAAGATTTCTTCTTGAACAAGGACCTGAACCATAAGATGACTAGTTGGGTCACCAAAGTCATGGAGTATGACATTTAGATTAAAGTGACCAAGCTGGTTAGAGGAAAGGGGCTATGTGAGTAGCTAAATGAAGGAATAATAGACTCAAACTAGTAGAAGGATGAGGTTTTCCCGATGAACCAGAATGTAGAGTAGAGCACAAGCTGGACAATAGAAATGAGACATTACCTCTCAACTGGTTAGTGCCCTCAAGGCCTTGAAAGGAGTAAAAGAAGGTACTTTAGACTCTAGGCTATTCCATTTGTCATTATTGATAATGTTTTGTATAGAAAGGATCATAGTGGTGTCCTATTGAGATGTGTTGAAACTAGCCAAGTGGATAAGATATTGGAGGAGTTTCATGATGGAGGTTTTGGTGGGCACATTGCTACCAAAACCACTACTCTAAAAGTGATGAGAGATGGGTACTATTGGCCTAGCTTATACAAAGATGCATTTGATTGGGTAAGAAAGTGTAAGGATTGTGCTTTTTTTACTAGAAAACAAAGGTTAGCAGCCCTCCCTCTTCATCCCATCAAGGTTGAGCAGCCTTTCTCAAAATAGGGATTATATTTTATTGGACATATCAACCCCCCATCTAGTGCTAGACACAAATAAGTACTTTCTGCTACAGACTATTTTACCAAGTGGATAGAGGCTATAGCACTAAAGGAAGAAAATGAGACCTCTGTCCTAAACTTCTATCCAGACATTGTGTCTAGATTTGGTTCTCTAGATTCTATCATTTCAGACAATGCTATGACATTCCTAGGAACTAGAATTTCAAAGTGGGCACTCAAAAACAATATCATCTTGAGTACCTCTTCTAACTATTACCCTCAGGGTAATGCTTAGGCAGAATTGACAAATAAGAACTTGCTAAGAATCATCAAAAGAACCATAGAAGGGAACCAAAGGGACTGGCACAACAAGTTGAAGTTGGCCCTATGGGTAGACAAAATAAGGACTAAGAGGTCTATAGGAAACTCACCCTATACACTTGTATATGGAAAAGAAGCTAGGATTCCTTTGTCTACTAAGCTACCTACCTTGAGCTTAATCAAAGAAATTGATCTTATGGAAGAAGGTGCTATGCAAGTCAAGCTTGTTGAGCTAGTTGAGCTTGAAGAAACAAGAAAGCTAGCACTAGACAACCTGGAAGATCATCATGCTTAGATGAAAAGGAGCTTTGATAAGAAATCCACACCCAAGGTTTTCAAAGAGGGAGATCTTGTCCTCAAGTGGGATGAAGAAAAATAAAATCTAGGAAGGCATACTAAATTTTATGCCATATGGAGTGGGCCTTTCATGGTGATTGGATGCAAAGCCCATAATGCTTTTTAGCTGGCTAGTATGGATGGAGAGGAGCTGCCCATTCTAGTGAATGGGATTCACCTCAAGGCTTATTTTTGAGGTCTATTCTACCTTGTACATTAGTAAGTTAGAATTTTCTAGCTTTCTATGTTCCCTAAGTGCCTAGCATGAGTTGTTTTAAGTTTAGTTGCTTTCAGTTGCTTTTAGCTTGGTGTGAGTAGTAATAAGAAAGAGAGGTTGTCTCTAGTAGTTAGTAGTTTTGTTGAGAAGGATTCATTATCTAAAAGAAACTAAGTTTAATTTGAAGCTTATACGACTCTGTGCCCAATGGATCTTTAAGATAGCTAGTTAGGATGCTTAGTAGGCATGTAATGTCCTGCCAAGGAACCCATAGGGAATTAGGTCTTATGACCAAAAATTGAAACTAACAAATTTTTTATTACATTACATCATTACTACTTCACATTTACATTCCTTAAGGTTCCCTTAATGAATTCATTCACTAACATCTATACATTACTTAGCCAAATTGAATTTCATTTCCTATCTTTACTATCGCATTTTAGAGCTAAGAGATAGGGTAAGAAAATAACATTTCATTTACAATCATATTCCATACTTTATATAATAAGCTCATATCTCCTTTCTACACATTGAATAGCTATTCATTACAAATTTCATTTTAACCTTAGCATAATAAACATTTTCTTTCATTGCAACAAAGAAGAGATAGAAAAGATCATTCAACATTACATTGTATATTTCCAACTTTGTTCTTCAAATAATAACCCCTTGAAATCAAGCCTAGAACTATCCCTCCCAATAACATTTCTTTTCTTTTCAATTACATCTTTCTGATAATAACTCTCATTACAATAAAAGGTACATGAATGACCCAAAGGCATTACAACATATCTTTTCATCTTTCCTTTCAAGAATACATAATATAAAATACAAATATCTATATCAATACATAAATTTGAATGCATCCAAATCATGAACCATGAACAGGACCTCGAAAGATTTTTGCCACCCAACCATGTGGAACTGGTGAGGTTCCAACCCCCATGCTAGGAGATAGAACTAAGATAATCACAAGGCCCTAAGAAATATAAGGCTCAGAAGATAAAGAAATCCAAGACTCAAAAAGAACATAAAATATCATCATACCATAACATAGAGGTCAAGGTTCTAGGATACCACCTAAGTGAGTGTCATCACACAACCTGTATATTGGGATCCTTCCTTGCAACCATGTAACCCCGGTCCCCCCTTTATGAATAGGGATCCATCCTAGTAGTTATCCATGGTCCCGGTACTCCAATCAGGTCTGTGTGGCCATTATTATATTCTTTTTCATTATCTTTTGAATCCCCCCTTCCCAGGTTAATTTTTAAGTTATCACTTTTACAAACCCACCCATAGGATCATCTAGCAACCACTTTAGGGTTCCAACACCTATGGTGATCCACTCACTTAAGGTTCCTATCCCCTTACCCCACACATGCACAACCATGAAAACCACAAGTAACCTCAAAATGATCCATCTCATAGGTCTAGGAAACCGTTCGGTGCACTCAGGCCACCTGAACAAGTCCTGACCTTATATTATGGACTTTATCAAAAACCAAGTATGAACAAACACTTAAACTCAAAACCAGGTATAGAAATTCACAACATAAAACTTCCACATGCATGGACACAACATTCCATAGCTTATTTCAAAAATCTAGGAAAATGTCTCATGTGCCTGAAATTTGGCTAAGTCTAAATTTTTAAGAAATCTCAAAATTAGAAATTGCATCATAACTCCCATGAATTTGAAACCTATCCCAATCATCTCAAAAGGTACCTAAACCCTTTATACAAGTATAACTTGTATAAAACCTATTATTTTCTCAGTTGACACTAGTTGGTTGATGAACACTGCACTGGTCGGTAAATACTGCATCGGTCAGTTAACACTAGATTGGTCGGTCAATATTGCATTGGTCGGTTAATACTGAGTCAGTCGGTTGATACTAAGTTGGTTGGTTAACACTACTATGGTCGGTTAACACTGAACCAACCTAGCTCAGTAATTACTAGACCAACCCTTCTTGGTTAACACTAGACCGACCTGGCTTGGTTACTACTAGACCAACTTGGCTCGGTTAATACTAAACCGACTGCAAACTACAAAAACATGACTGTCAACTATGTCTTGCAGGTAAAAGTGGGTATAATGGGGACTATGGTTGCCAAATCTGAGCATGACCCATTTGAGATCTCCTATTTTCCCTTCATAAATGGCTCATCAATCCACCCTATCTATCTAACAAATATTTTTCTAGATCTAGAAAAGAAAAGTGGTACACAAACTGACATGGACCAGTAAGGTTGAAATAATAGTTTTAAATTCTGGAAGCACTTAAAAATATTTTGGAAGGAAGGGAAATAAATAGGAGAATATTAAGGATCCTACAGACCAAATTAACTCAAATAAAAGCATTAATTTCACAGAGAAGTCTACAAGAGGAAAATAGTAAGGCAATGACTGCATTTCAATCCTACACCTTCATGACCCTTCCTATTTCTTACTAAACTTCCCTATTTAATTCAATAAAAGATAACTCATCCTCCCACATGTCCATAAACAAAACTATATGATCATACATAATTTTATTATCATATCATATACAAACACATTCACATACAAAGGGGAAGAATGGAGATTCTTCCCAGTTTAGACCCTACCTTGGGTCCTACGGAGATTCCTCTTCCCTTGACTAGATAATCTCTGCAAAGCTTCAATCCTTGAGTAGATATCCTTCTAGAAATATTCCTATAGCAATCAACTCCCAGAAATCCAAAAACTCTCAAACTCACATAAAATTTCACCAAAAATTTCTAGAGAAATCCATTATAGGAAACTCAAAAGAAAACCAATCTTCCAAAAATTAACATCCTCCCACACACAAAAATCTTCAAATATTTATTCCCCAACTATGTGGTTGGAGGAGTTGCTTTACGGGAAGAAACTTCTCCAACTTTCATAGTTGGTTGAAGGCCAACCAAATAATTCTTGTAAAGACTTAATTAAGGTTTTTATAAATTTAATTAAAATATCTTTTAAACAAGAAACATAATAAGAATAATAGACAAATACCTTTCAAGAAAAACACATATCACAATAGGAAAACAAGTGGCCTAACTTCTAGGATGTCTCAAGTTCAACTCCCTCCTAGATAGCCAATTTTACAACAAAGGCCATTTTCCTTTTATTATTATTATTTTTAATTTTTATTTAATACATTTATTAAATATACTTTATTTAACTCACTTTATTTTCTTATTATAAATAACATACCATTTACACAATTAATGAAAACATACAATTATTATTATTATTATTATTTATATAAGCATGGATATATGCATGTGCACCCACATATACACAAACCTATATAAAATACAAACAATTATAACATAATTATTTATTATACATATAAAATAGATTAATACTAACTCTTAACATAAACTCAGACCAACATCAAATCAAGTACATAACATAAATTGCATTCCACTTCCCAACTAGGATAACTTCCTAAACAGAATTCTAGGTCCATGGGTAACCTCAGGAGTAACTTGGTTAAATCTCCACACATCAATAGTTCAAGGATTTTGAAGGCACACTCAGACCTGTGTAGCTAAGTGGAGATGATGCCTAGTACCTGCATCCTACAACACTAACTGATATGCATATACAAATATATAAATATAAACAGATAGTGGCAAACAAGGAGGGAGAGTGCGACATCGTGTGGATCTCCCATGGGAGTAACTATGACTACCCCTCCTCATCCTACACTCACATCAACCAATGAACACTAAACCATATTAGGGTCAGTAGGGTTAGATCATAATAAAACATCATAACACAAATCAATGTAAAACATTTTACTAATATTGCATTTCTAGCCATTCATCATTCAATTCTAACTCATTTAATATTTCCAAATAAATTGTAGTAACCAAATATATATGCTCAAATGTCTCATAAAATGCTAACTAAATAATAATCATATTCCATCATAAAATCCAAAGTGTCAAAGCAATAGTCCTATCAGTCTAACATAGGAAGATGCTAGGGTGGGCATTACAAGGCAAGCACTCCAAAGAGGTCACCAGAATGTTGCCATATTTTTGTTCATTGCTAGATTGAAGACCTAATTACTAACTGATGCTAAAATAACCTAGTTTGTGTTATTAGGTGATATTCTTTAATTTTATGTTCATTTCAATGCAAAGTACATGAAAGTAAAGTAAAGGAAATGAATTGCATCTAAAGCTACACATGTAGACATGTATATTATACAAAAGAGAAATAACTAAAAGGAAGAGCATCTATCTGAGCTCACACATGCCATGAGCATAGCCATTACAAAAATGGAATGGATGAGTATATATATACATAAAGAAATAATTAATACTACGGTACACGACATTGCCTAGTTTTGATGATTGGATCCGGTCCTATCCAGTGAGCTCCTGAGATCCAGAACCGCAAGAAGAAGTGAGGGGAGATGGGTTAGATCCAATAGATCTATGCAATGGCCAGTGTCACAATATCTATAGAATGCATATATACACTCAGCCATGCACCTCTAATAAAGGTTGTGCTCAGGGCATGTGCATAAGGCTCTAGGAACAAAAGAGACACCATGTTTTCACTGATGTGTTTG
This sequence comes from Chamaecyparis obtusa, assembly GCA_027943335.1. NCBI lineage: Eukaryota > Viridiplantae > Streptophyta > Pinopsida > Cupressales > Cupressaceae > Chamaecyparis > Chamaecyparis obtusa. Next base: position 65,110 of record BSBK01006094.1, read on the forward strand.
TTTCATGTGCAGATACAGGAGGAGCTGATCCAACAATGAATTCAATGAATGATCTGGACCCTTGATGCGGATCATGATAGAAAAACCTCAAGTTTTCTATTGATGATTGCATCAAGGGCCAAGAGCACACATTTTACAAAGCAACGTACATCTAGATGAAGCAGCATCAATGAGGATGAATGAAGCATGGTCAACCAGAATGTAGAGGAGAGTTTGCAGGGTGCATCATATCAATATCAAACAAAGAAGTAAATACTCAAATCTGCACAATATCATTCTCAGATGGTATGAAATATACTCAAAATAGAACATTGGCAGTCTCGAGGTGGTACATCATATAATGAACAGATGTAGAGCTACATCATAGACCGAATACAAGAGGGTTTTTAGTGGATAGAATGATAGTGTGCCATGAGGATAAGAATATAATATTAGATAAATCTCATTAAGCACACTGATAATTGTCAAAACAAAGAAGTGGGAATAACAAGTCTATTTACTAAGGAAGGGTACACTGTAGCATGAATGTATCATAATATGCATTCAATACATTAGTGCTATGATAGAAACATGTTAAATCTATTTGATGAACCAAAGCCAAGGTCTATAGTTGTTTTAACAATAACACAATGTGCATGCCATCATATGGAGCAGTGAGCTTGATCAAGCAAACACATATGCCCTCCTAGTATGAAGATGATCACAATAAGTAAAGAGCATGCCACTAAATATCCAAGAAATCATATGAATATATGCCCTCAAGAAATTATCAGTGGTTAGTTTCAATTTCAATGTAATAGTGATCTCAAATCGATAAGTGCAAAACACTTTGGCTTCATAATGGTCATGGTTCACAGCATGAAGAAATATATACAAGAAGTGTGTATCACAAAGAGGGACTCACAATTTCAAAACCCAATCGAGAGCACCAATTTTCAATGACAATAGACATATTGCCATAATAGTGAAGCCAATGAGTACCTAGGATCTCAAAAAATCAACAAACATCAAAACAAAGGCTCATAGGTTTTAAGCACCCAACCATCATATTATCAAGTTGACATAGTGGAAACCACTCACTTTGCCATGAAATGAATGAAGCTAGCATCACCAGTATAACAATAAGCCATAGTGTTGTTCACAGGCCACATGGAAGATGAAGCATGGTAACAAAATGAATAACATTTCAATGTCATTTTTTGTGCCCAAAAAAATACTAGAGGGGGTTAGACAATACACCTAGGCCTATGCTGTGAAGAGAGGAAATCAATAGTGGCTTCAAGCATATGAGCATCATGTCCTAGCATGCTCGGGCCACCTAGAATCTAACACATGCTTAAGAAATATAAAAAAAGGTGAATGATAGTGGTGATTCAAAAACATGATGCCCTAGCCATGTTGCTCACGGGCTATATTGGGATCAATAAACATAGTAGTGCCCTACCCACGAGTCATGGGGCCTCTCAATGAATGACAACAAATAGTAGCTCCAACATACATTACATGAAACCAATAAACACAATCAAAATGTGTCATGCCCTAGTTTTTCTTGAGCTCATGCCAATAGGTACAAATGCACAACACCCTTGAGATACAGTTGAATGAAGCATGCCAGTAGATCAAATACCGCATGTTATTATCATAAACACATGCCTGAGCTCAGTGACTCAAGGCCATTATGTTGGCATGGATCAGTAAAGCCCTAACCACCCCATATAACACATATGCTACAAAATCAATAACAATAGGCTTGGGCTCATCAGATGTATTCGATGCCAATGAGTAGTAACAATCCCAAGAGCATCAAATAAAATACAAACCATGCCTTAGCCTGTGGGCCTACACATCTAGTAGGAGACTATGTAATAATGATCTAGGATTTCAAAGGCCACACTCATTGGCATCGAATACATAGGAAATAGTGATATCAATGCAGAGTATTCATGTGCAAATAACAAATAGATAAACATGTCACCCTTGAAAGTGAATTACCATCAGCCCACTGTTATAAAAGAATATAAAGATGTCACTATCTAAGGAAATTAAATGCAGAAATAAGATTGCCATCATTCATATATGCTCTCCAAAATCTACAGAGGCCGAGATGCATCACAAATGTACAGAGGCATTCAAACATGAAAGCATGAATATGGGTGCATTATTGAACACAATACATAGAACAATATCAAGAAATTATAATGCAGAGAATGTAGAGAAACAATGTGATATCGACAACCATGAAACAATAGTGGCCTCAAGATGAATGTTCAAAATGAAAAGATGAGCCAGTGCTTACCTCGATAACACAATGCTAAGAGCTTGGGGCTATTGTTTCTAATTCCAAGCTATAGTGGAGTGCCAGTGGAGATGGCAACTTGCCATATGTCAGATGAAGGGGTTTGTAGTGTCAGGGGCATTGGGTTTTTTTTGGATTATGATCATTATTTTCCTTCCTTCTCCCCTTTTAGGGTCGAGGTTCTTTGGCATCTTTTGCTATGTTCTTAGACTTGGTTAGTTTTTGGTGGGATTCTAAATCATTTAAGCTTTATGCTATGTATTGATTTTTTTTAATTAGCATGGGTCATCAATTGTGCTTTTCCCTTAATTGGGTTGAGAGCCGTTTGTTTGACTTAGGGTTTAGATTTTTATTTTTTATGGCATAGGTGGGTCTTTAGAAATATAATTGTTTTTTTAAATGCGTTTCCCTATTTTTGAGGTTGAAATCAATTAAAACTTTTAGATCCACTTTTTTCATAGGGGATAGGTTTTAATGCTAAGTCATGGTTCATTCCTTATTGTAAGATATCAACAAGTGGTGTTTTTATAAACCATTTTTAGATTATCAGTTATAGACATGACTTAGTGGATAGAGTGGTCTTGGTTTGACTATCCATGTTTAGGTCCCACTTTCCTCACCCCTAGGAATCTTAGAATCTGGCATTCAAACCATGATGTAGCCTCATGGGTCCATTTTCTGACTTTACTAGTCTTAGGAGGTAGTGGAGTTTGAATGCAGATTCCTAGTTTCAGTTTATATACCTCTCACTTTTGGTGATTGAGGTTAGCTCTTCATTTTTTCTTTGTGACATGAGTGTTGTAGCTCTAAGAGACACAATTGTAATTGTTTCTTTTCAACAATAAAATTGATCCTTCTTGTTCTCCTATAATTTTGAGTTTTCTTTTGAAGCCATATGCTAGATTATTGTGACGTTTCCATATCCTTAATCTACATTTTTAATTCAAGTTAGTGTGATTTGTGTGCAATCAAGAATATCAGATTTGTGAAGTTTTCTTCCTTTTCTGCATTCTAAGTACCTTGTTTCACTAAGAGTTGAGAAGGTGAGATTAAGTTGTGAGTTAGGTTTGTTTTTTTGTTGGAGTAAGCTTTTTTGAATTGTTGTTTCTCTTCCAAATTTAGTGGATCACCTTTAGTTCATTTCAGTTGTCATTGTTTAATTTCATGCATTTTCTCTCCCTTTCCCTCCAAGTTAGACAGGTTTCAAGTGATCCAAAGGGAAGTTGACCCTTAATTTGGAGGTCTATTCTTGGATAGGTTACCCATAGGTTGAAAATAATCCCATGTTTAATGAGATTTCTATGTTCTACACTTAGCCATATTCAGGTGCAATCCCTAGTGATAACAGTCCTCATGACCCCTTTCGACACATTGGAACCCTCAAGTCTATTCTAAGGCATGATAGCACCCCTTAGGACACACTTGAAGGCTCCAATGTGTCCAAATGGGTCATGAGGACTTCCTAGGGGTCCTAATGCATGATAAGGCATACTAGGACCCCTGGGAAGTCCCCATGACCACTTTTGACACATTGGAATGCTCAAGTGTGCCCTAATGGGTCGTAGGACCCCTTAGGACACACTTGAGGGTTTGAATGTGTCGAAAGGGGTCATGAGGATATCCTAGGGGTTCTAATGCATGATAAGGCATACTAGGACCCTTGGGAAGTCCTCGTGACCCATTTCGACATGTTGGAACCCTCAAGTCTGTCCTAAGGGGTCCTATGATCCCTATGGACACACTTGAGCATTCAAATCTATCATAATGGGTTATGGGGACTTCCTAGGTGTCCTTGTATGCCTTATCACATGTTAGGACCCCTATGAAGTCCCTATGACCCCTTTTGACACATTAGAATTCTCAAGTATGTCCTAAGGGGATGCAGGACCCCTTAGGATATAGTTCAAGGTTCTAATGTGTCAAGAGGGGTCATAAGGTCTTCTTAGGTGTCCTAATGCTTGATCAAGTGTATTAGGACCCTTGGGAAGTCCCCTTGACCCTTGTTGACACATTATAATGTTCAATTCTATCCTAAGGGGTCATAGGACACCTTAGGATAGACTTGAGGGTTACAATGTGTCAAAAGGGGTCATGAGGAATTCCTAAGGGTCCTAACACCAGATAAGGCATACTAGGACACATCGAAAATCCCCATGGCCTCTTTTGACACATTGGAACCATCAAGTGTTTCCTAAGGTGTCCTATGACCCCTCTGGACACACTTCAACATTCAAATGTGTTGAACGGGGTCATGGGGACTTCCTATATGTCCTAGTATGCCTTATCACATGTTAGGGTCCCTAGGAAGTTCCCAAGACCCCTTTTGACACATTGGAATGCTCAAGTGTGTCCTAAGGCATTGTAGGACCCCTTAGAACACACTTGAGTGTTCCAATGTGTCAAAAGGGGTCATGAGGAGGACTTCCTATGGGTCCTAACATGTGATAAGGCATACTAGGACCCCTAGGAATTCCCCATGAGCCCTTTCAACACATTGCAACTCTCAAGGGTGTCCTAGGGAGTTGTAGGACCCCTTAGGACACACTTGAGGGTTTTAATGTATGAAAAGGGGTCATGAGGACTTCCTAGTGGTCCTAACCTATGATAAGGCATAATAGGACCCCTGGGAAGTCCCCATGAGCCCTTTCCACACATTGGAACTCTCAAGTTTGTCCTAAGGGGTCATAGGACCCCTTAGGAAACACTTGAGGGTTCTAATGTGTCGAAAGGGTTCATGAGGACTTCCTAGGGGTCTTAATGTATGATAAGGCATACTAGGACCCCTGGAAAGTTGCCATGACCCCTTTTGACATATTGGAATACTCAAGTGTGTTTGGAGTGGTCGTAGGACCCCTTAGGACACACTTGAGGGTTTCAATGTGTCAAAATGGTTCATGGGGACTTCCTAGGGGTCCTAGTACGTCTTATCACATGTTAGGAACCATAGGAAGTCCTCATGACCCTTGTAGGCACATTGGAACCCTCAAGTGTGTCCTAATTGCTCCCACAACCCCCTAGGACACACTTGAGTATTCTAATGTGTCAAAAGGGGTCATGGGGACTTCACATGGGTCATAGTATGCCTTATCACTCATTAGGACCCCTAGGAAGTTCTCATGACCCCTTTGGACACATTGGAACCCTCAAGTGTGTCCTAAGGGGTCCTACGACTTCTTAGGACACTTTTGAGGGTTCTAATGTGTTAAAAGGGGTCATGGGGACTTCCTATGGGTCGTAGTATGCCTTATCATGCATTAGGACCCCTAGGAGGTTCTGATGACCCCTTTCGACACAGTGGCACCCTCAAGCATGTCCTAAGGGGTCCTACAACCCATTAGGACACACTTCATCATTATAATGTGGCAAAAGGGGTTGTAGGACCCCTTAGGACACACTTGAGAGTTCCAATGTGTCGAAATGGGTGATGAGGACTTCATATGGGTCCTAGTATGCCTTATCACATGTTACAAAACCTAGAAAGTCCTCATGACCCCTTTGGACACTTTGGGACCCTCAAGTGTGTCCTAAGGGGTCCTACAACCCCTTAGGACACACTTGAGCATTCCAATGTGTCAAAATAGGTAATGGGGACTTCTAAGGGGTCCTAGTAGGCCTTATTATGTGTTATAACCCCTAGGAAGTCATCATGACCCCTTTTGACACATTCAAACTGTCAAGTGTATCCTAAGGGGTCCTACAACCCTTTAGGACACACTTGAGGGTTCCAATGTTTCAAAAGGGGTCATGGGAACTTTCTAGGGGTCCTAGTATGACTTATCACATGTTAGGACCCCTTGGAAGTCCTCATGACCCATTTCGAAACATTAGAAACCTCAAGTGTTTCCTAAGGGCTTAGTACCCCTTAGGACACACTTGAGGGTTCCAATGTGCAAAAGGGGTCATGCAGACTTCCAACGGGTCCTAACACATGATAAGGTGTACTAGGACCCTAGGGAAGTCCCCATGACCCATTTTCACACATTGGAATGCTCAAGTTTGTCCTAGGGGGTCGTAGGACCCCTTACGACATACTTGGGAGTTCCAATGTATTGAAAGGGGTCATGAGGACTTCATAGGGGTCCTAATGCATGATAAGGCATACTAGCACCCTTGGGAAGTCCCTGTGACCACTTTTGACACATTAGAACACTCAAGTGTGTCCTAAGGGGTCCTATGACCCCTATGGAGACACTTGAGCATTCAAATGTGTCCAAAGTGATCAAGGAGACTTCCAATGTATCTTAGTATACCTTATCACATGTTAGGACCCCTAGGAAGTCCCCATGACCCACTTTGACACATTGGAATGCTCAAGTGTGTTGTAAGGGGTTGTAGGACCCCTTAGGACACACTTTCAGGTTCTAATGTGTCAAAAGGCATCATGAGGACTTCCTAGGGGTCCTAATGCATGATAAGGCATACTTGGACTCATGGGAATTCATCATGACCCCTTTTGACACATTGGAATGCTCAAGTGTGCCCTAAGTGGTTGTAAGATCCCTTAAGACACTTTAGAGGGTTCCAATGTGTCGAAAGTGGTCATGAGGACTTCCTAGGGGTCCTAACACATATTAAGGCATACGAGGACCAATAAGAAGTCCTCATGACTCCTTTCAACTCTTTGGAACCCTCAAGTGTGTCCTAAGGGGTCCTACATCCCCTCCAAACACACTTAAGAATTCAAATGTGTTGAAAGGTGTCATGGGGACTTCCTAGGTGTCCTAGTATGCCTTAGCATGCATTAGGACCCCTAGGAAGTCCCCATGACCCATTTTAACACATTGGAATGCTCAAGTGTGTCCTAAGGGTTCATAGGAACCCTTAGGACACACTTGAGGTTTCCAATGTGTTGAAAGGGGTCATCAGGACTTCCTAGGGGTCCTAACACATAATAAGGCATACTAGGACTCCTAGGAAGTCCCCATGACCCCTTTCGACACATTAGAACCCTCAAGTGTGTCCTAAGGGGCTGTAGGACCCCTTAGGACACACTTAAGGGTTCTAATATGTCAAAAGGGGTCATGAGGACTTCTTTAGGCTTTTAACGCATGATAAGGCATACTAGGACCCTTGAGAAGTCCCCATGATCCCTTTCGACATGTTAGAACCCTCAAATGTGTCCTAAGGGGCCATAGGACCCTTTAGGACACACTTAAGGGTTCCAATATGTCAAAAGAGGTCATGAGGACTTCTTTAGGGTTTTAACACATGATAAGGCATACTAGGAGACCTGAGAAGTCCCCATGACCCCTTTCGACACATTTGAACCCTCAAGTGTGTCCTAAGGGGTCATAAGGGCTTCCTAGGGGTCTGAACATGTGATAAGGCATACTAGGACACTTGGGAAGTCCCCATGACCCCTTTTGGCACATTGGAATGCTCAAGTGTGTTCGAAGGGGTCGTATGACCCTTTAAGAAACACTTGAGGGTTCAGATATGTCAAAAGGTGTCATAGGGACTTCTCAAGGGTCCTGGTATGCCTTATCACATGTTAGGACCCTTAGGAAGTCCTCATCACCCCTTTTGACACATTGGAACCCTCAAGTGTATCCTAAGGGGTCCTACGATTGCTTAAGACACACTTGAGCATTCCAATGTGTCAAAAGTGGTCATGGGGACTTCACAAGGGTCCTAGTATGCCTTATCACATGTTAGGACCCCTAGGAAGTCCTCATGACCCCTTACAACCCCTTCAGACACACTTGAGGGTCCCAATGTGTCGAAAGGGGTCATGAGGACTTCCTAGGGTTCCTATAGCATTATAAGACATACTAGGACCCCTAGGAAATCCCTGTGACCCCTTTCAACACATTTGAAAGATCAAGTGTGTCCGTAGGGGTCATAGGACCCCTTAGGACACACTTTCGGGTTCCAATGCATCAAAATGGGTCATGGGGACTTTGCATGGTTACTAGTACACCTTATCAGCCATTAGAACCACTATGAAGTCTTCATGGCCCCTTTTGACACATAGGAACCCTCAAGTCTATTCTAAGGCGTGATAGCACCCCTTAGGAGACACTTGAAGGTTCCAATGTGTTGAAAGGGGTCATGAGGACTTCCTAGGGGTCCTAATGCATGATAAGGCATAGTAGGACCCTTGGGAAGTCCTCATGACCCCTTTCAACATGTTGGAACCCTCAAGTGTGTCCTAAGGGGTCCTACGACCCCTCCGGGCACACTTGAGAATTCAAATGTGTCATAAGGGGTTATGGGGACTTCCTAGGTGTCCTAGTATGCCTTATCACATGTTCAAACCCCTATGAAGTCCCTGTGACCCCTTTTGACACATTGGAATTCTCAAGTATGTCCTAAAGGGTTGCAGGACCCGTTAGGATACATTTGAGGGTTCCAATGTTTTGAGAGGGGTCATAAGGTCTTCCTAGGGGTCCTAACACTTAAAAAGATGTATTAGGACCCATGGGAAGTTCCCATGACCCCTGTTGACACATTATAATGTTTAATTGTGTCCTAAGGGGTCGTAGGTGCCCTTAGGACAGACTTGAGGGTTCCAATGTGTCAAATGGGATCATGAGGAATTCTTGGGGGTCCTAACACCTGATAAGGCATACTAGGACCCATGGGAAATCCCCATGGCCCCTTTCAACACATTGGAACCCTCAAGTGTTTCCTAAGGGGTCCTACGACCCCTCCGAACACACTTGAGCATTCAAATTTGTTGAAAGGGGTCATGGGGATTTCCTAGTGTCCTAGTACGCCTTATCATGTGTAAGGGCCCCTAGGAAGTCCCCATAACCCCTTTTAACACATTGGAATGCTCAAGTGTGTCCTAAGGCATCGTAGGACCCCTTAGAACACACTTGAGTGTTCTAATGTGTCAAAAGGGGTCATGAGGAGGACCTCCTAGGGGTCCTAATGTGTGATAATGCATACTATGACCCCTAGGAAGTCCCCATGAGCCCTTTCGACACATTAGAACCCTCAAGGCTGTCCTAAGGGGTCACAAGACCCATTGGGACTCAGTTGAGGGTTCAAATGTGTGAAAAGGTGTCATGATGACTTCCTATGGGTCCTAACCCATGATAAGGCATAATAGGACCCCTGGGAAGTCCCCATGACCTCTTTTGACATATTAGAACCCTCAAGTTTGTCCCAAGGGGTTGTAGGACCCCTTAGGACACACTTGAGGGTTCTAATGTGTCAAAAGGGTTCATGAGGATGTGCTAGGGGTCTTAACATATGTTAAGGCATACTAGGACCCTTGGGAAGTTCCCATGACCCCTTTTGGCACATTGGAATGCTCAAGTGTGTTTGGAGTGGTCATAGGACCCCTTAGGACACACTTGAGGGTTTAAATGTGTTTAAATGGTTCATGGGGACCTCCTAGGGGTCCTAGCATGCCTTATCATATGTTAGGAACCATAGGACATCCTCATGACCCTTTTTGACACATTGGAACCCTTAAGTGTGTCCTAATTGGTCCTACGACCCCTTAGGACACACTTGAGAATTCCAATGTGTCAAAAGGGGTCATGGGGACTTAATAGGAGTCCTAGTATGCCTTATTACTCTTTAGGACCCCTGGGAAGTCCTCATGACCCCTTTTGACACATTAGAACCCTCAAGTGTGTCCTAAGGGCTCCTACGACCCCTTAGGACACACTTGAGGGTTGTAATGTGTCAAAAGGGGTCATGGGGACTTCCCAGGCATCATAGTACACCTTATCATGTGTTAGGACCCCTAAGAAGTCCTCATGACCTCTTTCGACACATTGACACCCTCAAGAATATCCTAAGGGGTCCTATGACCCCTTATGACACACTTGAACAATCAAATGTGTTGAAAGGGGTCATGGGGACTTCCTAGGGGTCCTAAAGCATGATAAGGCATACTAGGACACCTAGGAAGTCCCCATGACCACTTTCGACAAATTTTAACATTCAAGTGTGTCTGGAGGGTTTTTAGGACCCCTTAGGACACATTGTAGGGTTCCAATGTGTCAAAAGGGGTCATGGGGACTTCCTAGGGGTCCTAGTATGCCTTATCACACATTAGGACCCCTAAGAAGTCCTCATGCTCCCTTTTGACACATTTTTTGCCTCAAGTATGTCCTAAGGGGTCCTATAACCCTTTAGGACACACTTGAGCATTTGAATATGTCAAAAGGGGTCATGGGGACTTCTTAGGGGTCCTTGTATGCCTTATCACATGTTAGAATCCCTAGGAAGTCCTCATGACCCCTTTTGACACATTTGAATGCCCAAGTATGCTCTGAGGGGTCGTAGGACCCTTTAGGACACACTTGAGGGTTCTAACATGTCGAAAGGGTCCATGGGGACTTCCTAGGGGTCCTAGTACCCCTTATCACATGTTAGGACCCCTAGGAAGTCCTAATGACCTCTCTCTCTCTCTCTCTCTCTCTCTCTGTCTCTCAGATCTAGAGCCTTCAACTCCACTTTTTAATTTATAATTAAAGGTTTCATATACTTTTTTGTGGATAATGTACCTTAAATGTTCTTACATCAATTTTTATGCCACTGTTAGTTTCTAGAATAGATGATGAGCGTATTGTGGTTCTACAACTATGTGAAATTTATTTTCAAGAGTTAAAAAATCAATTGATTGTATTCAATCAAGGGGAAGTCCATTGACATCTACTTATTTAGTATAGTTAGACTGTCGGAATTACTAGGAGTCGATAGAAAAATCTTGTGCTGGATATTTTCAAGAGGATTTTGGCTGAAATTGTCTGTCCTCAAATCAACTATCTAGGTATTTTTTTGAAATCATTTTGTATATCAAATAATATAATACATACTAATATAAAAATTTATATTATAATATTTATGCTATTCTATTATTATTTAATATTAATATTTAAAATGAAATTAATATTAACATAAAAAAAATATAATATAATATGAAACTTCTATTAATATTAACATAAAAAGAATACAACTTAATTTATAAGATGATTAATATTACTATTAAAAAAATATATTTATTATGAAACTTGAATTTGGGAAAAGCGGGGCAATTGAAATTTCAAAATAGGTGGGCTTTTTCAGATACCTGATATTATGAGATATCTGATTTTATCGGATATCTGATTAGGCTTGGTATTTGCTTCGGCATTACCAAACGTGGGTGGTCAACCCTTTAGGCGTGTTTCAAGAGATAGTTCTTGATACCGCAACTTTGATCATGTAGTTGACGACTATTTTTTCACCTGAAATTGATGAAACAAAAAGGGTTTCTTAAAGTCATTATCAGCTTTCCATCAATATTATTGTTGTCAAATTCCAAGTTCAGTAATTAATTATTACTTATTTTTCAATTGAGTTATCTTTAAAGTTGTAATTAACATACTGATTGAAAAACAACTATAACTTTCAAACCATTTAACCTTTTTGAAATCTGAAATATGCATCACATTCTATGCTTCAGCTACTATAAGAAAAAAAGGAAAAAGTTTTGAATTTGGTAAAATTTTGAATTAGTTAAGGTGGTCAGACATGAGAGTTTTTTTATTTTGAAAAAGTTGTAGCAGAAAATTCATAATTAATTATTTATTTGACCAAAAATTACAAAAAAATATGCGTCAGATCTGGGCATGAGTCTACTAGTTATATCTAGAATATTGGGAAAATATATTATCATTTGATTGTGATTAAGGTGGTCAGACATACACGTACTTTTTAGCTTTTCCCTAAAATTTTCATAGTACTGCATTGAAATCTAAAATTTTGAACAATTAGAAAACAAAAATTTCAAATAAGGGCTAGTAGTTTAGAAACTAAATTCAATTTCCTACAGATTCTACTCTTATAAATTTTTCACATAAGGCTCATAAGATGTTCAACCTTTTACGTCAGGTTGACTAACCCTAATTTTTTTATTTTTCATTGCCAGTTAAGGCCATAGTTTGGTATACCATGATCCTGCACATACCCATTTGCAAACCAAAAAGGAATTTAATCTCTCCAAACATTGACATTTCAAATTATTTTCTCATTTCATCAACAAATGATTTGCATAGATTATCATGTCCTCCAAATATGATGTCATCAACAAAATTTTTAGCAATAAGAATCTTATCATCAGTTTCACCTTTTAAGTATAAATTTTTGTTGTCACTTGTTCTAACAAATCTAATATTGATAAGATATGAATGTAGTATTTCATACCATGCTCTTGGTGCTTGTTTCAATCCATATAGTACTTTTTGAAACTTACATACCATATTTTTATGATTTGGATCAATAAAACCTTCAGGTTGTTCAATGTATACCTCTTCCTCAAGTATTCCATTCAAAAATGAAGATTTCACATCCATTTGATGTACTTTAAATCCTTTGTAGGAAGGATATGCAAGCAATATTCTAACTACTTCAAGTCTAGCAATTGGTGCAAAAGTCTCACCATAATTAATACCTTCTTCTCGTACATATCATTTGCATACAAGTACTACCTTATTCCTAGTGACCTCAACATTTTCATTCAACTTGTTTCTGAATATCCATTTAGTTCCATTCACATTATTATCATTGGATCTTGATACCAATGTCCATGTTTTTTTTTTAGTATTTTCTCTATTTTATCATTTGTGTCTTTAATCCATTCATCATTTCCAAGTGAATCCCTAATATTTTTAGCATTAAATTAAAAAACTAAACATGTGTTGTTTCTCAACTTACTTCGTGTCATCATGCTAGTTTGCTTGTCTCAAATAATTTGATTCTGCGGATGGTGTCTACTCAAAATTTTTGCAAGTACATGCTTTTCTCTTTGTTCTTCATTCGATGTAGAATTAAGATCCTCCTCAATAACTATTTCCTGATTCTCTGTCTCCGTTGGCTAATGGTTGGTATTATTATCCTATTGCTCGGGAATGTCAGGTTGTTGCTTGGGTAGAGTGTTAGGTTTCCCAATGTATGTGAATCTACCATAATATTTTGGTTCCCTTTTTCTTTCTTCATCATTTTTCTCAGCAAACTCATCAACCTTCACATTTGCGCTTTCAATCATTTTGTTAGTAGCTTTACTCAAACATTTACATAAGCTTTAATTTTAGTATAATATCCTAAGAATATTCTTTCATCACCTTTTAAATCAAATTTCCTATTTCTATCATCCTTCAAAATGTAACATCTACTTCCAAACATTCCAAAATAACTTACATTTGGTGTGTAACCATACCATAACTCATAGGGTTTTTTTTAAAAATATTTCTTCAGTTGTACTTGGTTCAATGTGTATACAATAGTACTAACAACTTCTCTCTAGTATATCTATGCAACATCTTTTTCAATCATTAGTTTTCTAGCATAATCAACAATATATATATCCCTCCTTTTAGCAATTCCATTCTATTGTGGTGTTCTCAATGCATAAACCTATCTTTTAATTCTATGCTCATTACAAAATTTAGTGAGCTCATCAGAATTAAACTCACCACATCTATCTAATCTCAAGCATTTTAAATATTTTCCACTTTCTCTTTGCACTTTATCTTTATACCATTTAAACATTTTAAAAGCTTTAGATTTTTCTTTCAAAAACATAACAGTCATCATCCTAGAGTAGTCATCAACAAATAAGATGAAATATATGTCAACCATAATAACTTTTCATTATCGTAGGACCACACAAGTCGGTATGAACCAACTCCAAAATATCATTAGATGAATAGTTTTTTCTCTTAAAACTAGATTTTGACATTTTTCCCATTTGACATTGTTTACATGTGACATGGTCAGGTTTAGATAAGCTCGATAAGCCTCTAAATCCCCTTTTCTTACTGATTTTAACCATGTTGTCAAAATTTTCATGATATAGCATTTTGTCCCATAACCACACATCTTTAGTTATAACTAATAAACAAGAAGTTTCAACATTGTCAAGATAAAATAGATTACCTCTAGATTGTTCACCAATACCGACCAACTTTCTAGTATCATCATAGATTTTCAACTTTCTATTTTCAAATAAAAATTAGTGACTTGTGTTATTCAACTATGCTACAGTCAACATATAATAGTTAAGTCCCTTTACCCAATATGCATTCTCACATCTGATCTTATTGTTCAATAAGATAGATCATTTTCCTTTTACTAGAAAAGGTGTATCATTTCCCATATTAACAGATCCACCATTGTAATTTTTAAGTTATTCAAATTTGTGTTCATCACCAATCATGTGATGTGTACATCCACTATCAATAATCCAAGTATCATTCTTTCTAACTTTATAAATGTGTGTTGTTTCAACATACCTTTCTTCTTCTTCTAAATCTTCTTTCAAGGCTACGGATACCACCTCAATGTCTTCATCAGTTTTAGTGTTGGTGTCATCATCATCTTCAACAAGGTAACATGCTTTCTTTCCTTTATCTTTGTAGTGTTGGTTGATTCTTCTATCATACTATTGGTTTCCTTTGTGTTCTCAGTTATATTTTATGTCAAACTTTCTTTCACTGGATCATTCATTTTCTTTTGCATCTCCTTTCTGGTTAGGATATCTAGCTGCAATGTGAATAATTTCTTTACAGTTAAAACATACCAAAGGTAATTTCACTTTGTATATTCCTTTACCTTTCTACAGTCTTCTAGACATTAATGCTTCAAGTTCATCAAGTTCATCCTCATCACCGTCACTATCACTCTCATTTCTTATCATGTGTTTACTACTTGATTTACCAATTTTCAAGGGTGACATAAATGCAGACTCAATATTTGGAACAATGTTGTTATCAAAGTTATTCAACTTAAAAGTAGTCAGTTTATCAATTAGACTATCAAGTGTACGATGATTACCCAGAGATGATCTAATTTCATGGATTGTAGAGATTATAATAGCATAAATAGGTAAAAAGGTTCTAATAATTTTACTTACAAAAATGTCTTCTTCAATAATACCTTTTTCTCTTCGGATAGCATTGACAAACTTCTTAATTAGGTTGTTGTATTGTGAAATATTTTCTCATTCTTTCATTTTCATGTCATCAAACTTTCCCCTAAGACTCCCATATTTTTCCCTTAGCACATTTACATCTCCTTTGTGAACTAGTGTAGGTTTGTCCCACATTCATTTAGTAGAAGTGCATGTCTTGACATCTTCAAATTTAGCATCCAATAAGGAAACAACAATCTCTATCAGGGAGACATTATATTGATGTCTATCTCTCCTCTGAAAAATAGTCAAGGGTCCAGTTGGCTAGATGAATTCATTATCTAAGTAGTATATAGTAGATTCTCTAATTCTAGATAGATACAATCTCATTCTGCTTTTCCATGTTGAGAAGTTATCTTTGTTTAGCTTTGGTACCTACCTCTTATACATCTTGTAATCTTTATATTAATTCCTCCAAAATTTTATTTCCAAGCACTCTATGCTCTGATACCAATTGTTAGATAACTAAGAGGGGGGTGAATTAGTTAATTCTAGTTATCCTATAGTCCCAAATCTACCAGATGTATATATTAAAACTTTTCTATCAAATAATCAACTTTGTAAGTTACCAAATGTCTCTTTCTCTTTATCTATTGATTGCCAGTAAATTAAATACTATGTTCACCGATCTATCCAGTTATGAAATGTGTAAAGAAAAATAAAAATTCAACAAATCATACACATAACACATATATTTTTAACGTGGAAACCCTAGTTAAGGGAAAACCCACCTGAGACTGGTAACCCAAAATAATTCTCTCTTATAAAGTGATCTCCGTTAGGAGCCAACCTTATTAAAAGTTACAAAGCACATTGTAAGGTGTGACTTGGTTAGAGGATTTATCACTAATAGTTCTCCTTTGATTAGAATTCACTATGGGGTCAACAAGAAAACAATCAACATTCGTTGAATGTCATATTGAAATACAGAAGATTGTTAAGTCTCACTCGATTAAGAGATTTATCTGTAACAATGGTTAAACTAATACATGAATGATCTGATTCAAATACAACTTTGATTTGCAAATTTTTTAGCTCTATGCTAAGCTCAAAATATGCCCTCCAATCAATAATCAATTCAATACTTCATATCCTCCAACTTTTTCCACTCGGTCACTAGTACATTAGACCCACTTTTTAGACCAACATTTCCAACCAAGTATTAAAATGATTTTCCTTGGTCATTTTATAGAAGGAAAAATTTGAGTTTTTTAAAATCTGCTCCCATGTTGGTCAGAATTATGACTATGATAGGTGATCGTAATTCTAACCAACACATGAATATAACTTTAAAAAAAATACATGGTTTCATTTTATTTCATTTTGCAATTACTTGATCATGTGCAAAGGAGATGTGAAGGAGGGCATCTGTGGACACTACACCTATAAGTTCTGGCACCACTCTTCAAACACGAGAATTCAATTAGTAAGTTGACCCCTTTTCACCTTCGTGTTATTGTTGCACGCATTTCATCTCTTCACTGGTTTTTTAATGGATTTGTATGTCACTCCCCTCTTCCAATTTATTGATTCTTCTTTGTAGTTTAAACTAACCCCAACCTTACAAATGCTTGCATTTCCCAATCTAAGTAAAACCATTGGGAAAAAAATCACCAATGTAAATGTAGGGTTTATTAATGTTAACGATGGGATTTTTATTCTGGTCTGAGTAAAGCCATTGGGATTTTTGTTGTGGTCTTCAATTTATTAGATATTGAAGAGGGTATCACATCCTAAATAATGTACAAATTTTTCATGAAAGAAAAGAATGTCGACCGATACTACCATCCTACCAAGATACCAAATCACAAAAATGCTTGGTGAAGTAGCCTTGTGTCTCTATATAGTTCACTAATGATCTATTTTGATACGAAAGACCATATGTAGTAGCCTAGGTCAGCTCTATAGCTGGTCCTTAGCTTGCCAACAATAGACATATTGATTATTGCCACCAAGTTTCAAATCTCGGTTAGAATGTTGTTGTTGAATGTTCATGTTAGTGATAAGGTCCCCATATGTAATGTCAATTTATAACTTTGTATATGATGCCCATTCATAACTTTGATTAGAATAAAAAAATTTACCCTACATCCAAAATTTGAGAAAAAAAAGTGTGTTTTATAAGTAAACTTATGCCTAGGAAACTTCTTAAATTTTGATGAGGGCATTGCATCATAATAGGCATAGATAAAACAAGGCATCCACCCCTGGCCGACCCACACTATCATCTTATCAAGATACTAGCTTGCACAAATTCATGGTCATGCTTAGCTAACATACATTATCTTAACACTAATAATCAGTTGCATGTTTTGTTTTCTATGTTGAACTTTTCTTAGACAGTGGTTGACATGAGAGACAAGCAATTAGTCATCAAAACTTGGATTTATGATTAACTTCTCAGTTGGGTCTTCTTGTTTTCTCTTTTGTTATCTTTTCTTCCTAAAACAGGCTTGCGTGTTTTCATGGACCACATAAAAGTCTTTGAAATAATTCATGGCCACAATAATAGAATATAGTCCATGTTTGAGTTCAATAAAAGAAGAGAAACAAATTATTTTAAAACTATGAAGACTGATTCTATTTTTTGTAGCTTTTTCCTTTAATGCTTGATTAATGTTGTAGTATCATATCATATTCAAGCTTTACTTGTGTTAGAAATGAGAATATATCTTTTGAATGCATGTGCTTTCATTTTTTATCAATATTTTTTTGAGTTTGATTGAACTTTGTGTCTAATCTTTACATTGTATTCATATGATTGCATGGTATCATTTCGATGTACAAGGAAATGAGTCAAGGAATTGAGGTCTCTTTGATGGGTTAAGTTTTGGTCAAAATTAAATTGAGATGTGGTCAAGTTTATCTTCAATGGAAAGTAAATTGCAAAAATCAACACTTTCAATTTTTACTTGGATACTTTTGAATTTGAATAAAACCTTTAAACTTTATTCATATAATTGTAGCAAGTTCTGGTATTCAAATTCTATTAATCTCTAGTTTGAGCCTGCAACAACGTTCCTTATACATTTGGTTATTTAGATTTGGGTTAAGACCATTCGGGCATAGACTTTACTATCTACTAAGATGTCACATTGAATCTTCTGCACAATTGTAGCTACTTAGCCTAGCACCGTTGGTTGTCACAAAGACACTCTAATCTAATTGATCAAGTTATATTAGGGTCAATCTAGAATGGTCAATTGATGGATCCACATAGCAGGTACAATCACCAAAGATTCTTCAATGTGCCCTATACTATCAAATTAAATCTATGATTGAATTTCAACCTTTTTGTTACTACACTGCTGCAAACTTGTCTTCTCCTTACTGGTTAAATACATGGAAAGTATCTACCCAGGGCATCAAATCTTGAACCAATATGCCTCCTTCCATAGTTTGAGCACTTATATTATTAAAGTGCATAACCTTGGTTTGCTTCTCACCCAATGGCATTGGAATCCAATGGGGAAACCACAAGTCAAGGTTTCACCTTCATGACAGACCTGACTATAGATTTTCCCGAGCCGGTCTATCAATGAGGTTGGGTTCTTGTGTAGATCAACACCAAATTTAAAATACAATGTTTGAAAAGTCTAGATAAATTAAATCTAAGAAGAACTGTGGATGCACAAATTAACCTGCAGTGACATTAAAACTCTCTAACCATTACATGATCGGGTTTTCTATGACTGGTCCAAGAGAAAGTAACCCTTCATTCAACACTTCCATACAATTAGTGATCTTTATCTTCCTTTCCTTGGTTTTCCCTGCAAATAAACACTCATGGATGCATATATTACATGTTTTAGACTCTCCCCATAGTCACATTAACCAAAGTAAGTGGGAGAGTCTCACATATTCATTGCAACTTCAAAACAAGATTACTGATTGTAAAACCCCTGTACAGGATAGTCAAGAACAACTTGTGTTCTCTGCCTTTAAACTTCATGAAAAAAATGAAAAAAATACAAGGAAATGATAATAAATCAATATACCATCATGCATATAGAGAGTTAAGCAATTCTGCTCGATGGGCAGGTCTTTGGTCTTAGCTTTGCCCAACTTGAAAGGTGCTCTAGCATATCAATATTTCTTTTTGAAATGTAGTAATCTAAGCAACACATTTATCTCTATAATAAAATGTCATTCAATTTAACATTTTGCATGTTAGTTTTTATTTGCTGATTTCTTTAGATAATCAAGCCTATACGTTCCAAGCATTTCTCTTCTTGCAACCGTTGTGTTGAGAAATTTGATCACCACTGACCATTGATTTCTAACTATGTTGGCAAGGTGAGGTTCAGGTACAGTAGAAAAGTTGCTAACTCGATATTTTTCCATTATCCTCACAATCTTTTATCTTTATGAGAGTTAATCTATTTGTAGACTTACCCAAGATATTAGAGAACATAACTTAGAAAGTACTTGAATTCAATGCAATATTTATGCTATTACATATTGAGCAAGGTAATACAATTATTTTGTGTTTCCACAATATCTGTTTAATATTTAGTGTTTGTGCAGACACTGTTCATCATAAATATTGTATACACATGTATTGATATTTGTCTACAAATGTGGGTCTATCTATTTATAAAGCACTCAATGCACTAATAGTTTTGATCCTTCTTATTAAACAATAGTAAAAAAAATTCACCCTACCAAATGACATCTTCATAAAATCTATGCTACTTAACCATATTCTCATTTCACCATAGCTTACCCCAAACACATTATATAAGGTAGGAAATTTTATGCTTGCATCCCTTGTTCTATTGGCTCACCAATAGATTTATGTTTTAGTTTCTTCTTATCTTTAAATTTTTCTAAGGGATTTGTTTATAGTAGACATACACTATCAAGCAAGGAAGAGGTTGTGATCAAGGATACACACCTCATCCATATGAGGGCATCCCTGAGAAAAAAAAAAAATTTCTTTGTAAGAAAGAATGTCACATGATAAAAAATATGACTCAATTGGATTTTCTAGAATTCACTTGATTATTAATGTTGGATGTTATTTTAATACACTTGATATAGAATTTGTAGGTTGCAAACAAGTCATCCTTCTTCCACCAATGAGTCATTCCATTCAAGAAAGACCATGTCTGATGATATCAATGCACAAAAAAATAGGGAGACAATTGCTAGACTGTGGTCTAACTTAAAAAGAAAAGGTGATGGAAAATGTTATTGTCCTTGAAAAATTTGTAAGGGCTTAAAGACTCAAAGATATCTAATCAAAAAAGCTGAGGAACATTGTAGGTAGCATGGTCACATTGAAGGGGGAAATGAATTTCATCCATTGGTATGTATTTTAATAATTTATAAAATACATAAGACATGATTTGATGATGACATCGTGGTCATGGTTAATATAAGGTCATCATTTTCATATAGGTCAACCACCCTGGGTTTCATGTTATGGACCATGACAATTTGGAGAATGTGGATTTCCAAATGAGGGAACATGGAGGTGTAAATATAGAAGTAGAAGGTAATGATCCCATGGAAGAAGATCACGATGATGAAGAAGATCACAATGATCAAGATGATCATAATGATGATGATGATGATGATGATGCTGATGATGATGATGATGATGATGATGTTGATGTAGACCTTGATGTACCTATACTTGAGAAGGCACACAAGCTCCTATACGAACACTCCCAAACAACTCTTCTTGCTGCTCTATTGTTGTTGGTGAACTTGAAGGTTATGAATGGTTTATCCAATTTAGCAATGACACATATGCTAAGGATGTCATCTTTTTTCATTATTTTAGTTGTAATTCCCTTACGATTAACATTAGGTGAATCATGTAGCAATTAATATTCTTTAAATTAACAAATATTTTTGGTCATAGGTTGATAGGTGAGTGTTTGTTAGCACCGTCGAACATTCTACCTCACTCGTACCGAGAATTATCTTCCATTATGAAATATATTGGAATGGAGTATCAAAAAATACATGCATGTCTGAATGATCATATTATATATCATAAACAACATGAAATTGCAATAGAATGCCCTGTTTGTCATATTAGTAGATATCGATAAGATCAAATAACAAAAAAGGTGCCTCGCAAGGTTCTTCAGGTTATTCCCATTATTCCATGTTTGCAATGATTATTTAGGTGCAATAGCTTGGCACAATTTATGGATTACCATGCACACAATAGAAGTCAAGATGACATTATGTGAATGCCTATGGATGGTTTGACATTTAAGGAAATAGAGAAAAAATGGCCACACTTTAAAGAAGAACCTCGTAATCTCAAGCTTTCATTGGCAGTGGATGATGTCAATCCATTTGGAGAGATGAGATCTACTTACTTGGTGTGGCATTTTTTTGTTATCAACAATAAAATTCCTCCTTGGATGTCCATAAAGATGGAGCACATAATGTTCGCACTGATTGTTCCAAGTATTTTTTCATTTAATAGTCATCTAAATTAATTTATTATAAATAATCCAACAAAATGGTCATAATAATTATGTAATTTTTTTTTCATTCATCTAGGTAAGTACGAAGTTAAATATATCAATGTATATATTGAACCCCTTATCGATGATTTGATGGTGTTATGGAATGGGGTCACTATGTATGACATCTTTAGACCAATAGGACAAAGACAATTTCAATTCCATGCAATGATTATATGGATAATACATGATACCCCTGGGCTAACACATTTTTGTGGTATGTTCTCTTCTTAACACCTCTTTTTGGGTATGCTATAGTGCTAACAAAAATTTAACATATTTAATCCAATTATACATGATCTTGTAGGTCTTGAGAGAAAGGGAAAAATTGCATGTCCAGTTTGTGGTCGAAAGATGAAATCTCATCATTCAAAAATTTTAGAAAAGTAGGTGTTCGATGCGAATAGACACTTTCTCGACATAAATCATAAGTACTAAATTACCAAAAAACATCTTTTCAATGGGAAAGAAGAGACTACATTAAAGCCACGGAGAATGACACCTCGCCTATGGAAGTTGGAATATAATAAAATAAATCATCGAGGTAATGTCATTCCATCTAATGATTTTTGTTTGAAATTTATATTTTGATATTGTTTTTTGTTTATTGATGATGTAATTGATTCTCGTGAAGGTCGTCAAGGCATTAATGACCAACTTCCAAAAGGACTAAACAGTTATCTTATGCAATTTAGTAGGTTTCCGTACTATGAGCAACTCCTAATCATGCATTTGTTTGATTCTATGTATATTGGAAAGAATGTAACAGACACATTATGGAAAATCTTGGATGGAAGGTGTGATAAAGACAAAATTGTCAAAATTTGAAGTCACATTGAAGAATCCAACCATGCAATGAAAAATGTCATTTGATCAAATAACAAGGGAGACTAGATTGATACAAGCACCCTTAGTTGGTTATTGTCAGAGCAGCAGAGCAATGCTATAAAAGAAGTCATAAAAAAAATATGATTTCCAATAGGATTTGCTCAACATAAACGATCTCATATCAAAGAAAAGTGAATATGGGCTAGGGATGAAAACACATGATTGACATACATTTATTAAGGTAATTCATTTTATTTTGTATTCACTATATATTTGTATATTGCATGTAGTTTTCATTGCATTCTTTTATAAAATATTGATAAGATAATTTTACAAATACTGCAGTATGTTCTACCTCTATCTCTCCCACACCACTTTGACAATAGTGTCAAACAAGTTATATATGATCTTGGAAAATACATGAGGTGGTTGTCATCAAAAGAAATCAATAAAGAAGATATTAAATATTGGAAGAGAAAAATTCTTCATCTTATATGTGAAATGCAAAAGTGTCTACCTTCAACTTTTTTCAATGCACAAGAACACTACCTCATACATCAAGTTGAGGAGATTGAATTGTGTGGACTTGTACCAACTAGGTCAATGTGGATGGTTGAGAGGAACTTGAAATTTTTGAAAGGCTGGGTTCGATAGAGAACACATCCTGAGGGTTCTATGGTGGAGAGATATATGGTATACCAGACTATGGTGTACATTAGTGAATATATTCCTAAGTTTTCAACAAAGATCCATGTAGATCGTATTTGGAATTCCAACTCCATTAACAAATTCAAAAGGGAGTACTTGATGGGAAAAGGTAGATTGAGGCAAGTGAGAGGTAAATATAAGATGTTATTGTAGTTAATTAATTCTTATAAATATTCAATATAAGTTATTTATATTTGGTGTATTTTTTTTATATAGTTGGTCGAGAGTGGGATGCAATACATTTGTATATTGTGAACAATCTTGATTGGATGATAGTATGGATTGAATGATGTCAATAAAATAGTTTATCATTAACATAGGAAGGTGTTGCTTAATTGGTTAGTGAAGCTCATTGTAATGGAGATTCCAATGTTATGCCAATGGTAATTGATCTAGCATATGGTTTAAGAGGTAGAGAGGTACATACAAATTTATTAATGATCACGACTCATATGTTTCATATCAACTCACGATGCAAATAATTTTCACATGCTTGAAAAATTGCAGGTCAAGCACCACAAAGCTATGTACTATCATGGCCACAAATTTTGCATAAAAAAGTTGGATGACACGAAGAAAACTTGTGATTCTAAGATAACTGCAGTTTTCGAGGTCACTAATATATCATTTAGAAATGACATAAATCTTCAACAATCTCAAAATCGATACTATGGCATATTGGATGATATAATTGAGTGCAAATTTAACTCCTTCAAAGTAGTTCTATTTTTTGTCAAATGGTACATGCTACGATTGAATCAAAATGATCTAGATAGAACTATTATTCAACATGATAATGAATTTACAATGATTAATACAAGGTTTATTTGAACCAGTTGGAGATGAGCCCTATGTTCTTCCAAGCCAATGTGAGCAAGTGTTTTACCTAGAGGTTCCACATAAACAGGGTTGGTTATTTGTTGTTAGACATGATCCAAGAGGAAGGCCGATAAAGTATAATGTTATGGAAGAAGAAGGTATTGAAGATGATGAAGAAGAAGCAGATGATGAAGATCAAGATGATGATGATGATGATGATGATGATGATGATGATGATGATGATGATGATGATGGTGATGTGACGGATGAAGAAAATGATCAATGACATGATTAAAATGTAAAAGGTATATATGTGATTTAATTATTTATATATATTTATATTGATTAGAATATATGTTTAATATTGATTTATTGATTTCAATTCTAATGATTACAACATATGTGATTTATAATTACCAATTTTTTGCTTACAGTGCTTAATTAATTGCTCCTGATACATGTATATATTGTGTTTGATTGTCACCTTTTTTGAAAATAGGCAATTGACTACAGACATCGTCACCCCTTCTGTTGATGATCCTACATTCCATATATAAGGTAAATTTGTTCATATTTACGATGTTGCATATTGTTCATGTTGTCTTCTAAGTTATTTGTAGCATACGTATCATGTAATTTTTAGCTAACTTAAGATAAATGATTAACATATGCAGGAAATTTAACCCCTTTTGTGAGGATCATGCACAGTGACATGGATCAGTAGGTATAAGTCAATAAATAGACATAATTGTCTTATATTCTTCTTGGTTATCACTGAGCATGTATGTTATAAATAGACATATTATATAATCATATAATGTATATATAGACAAAGAAGAACCATATAGACATATAATTATATAATCACTTTCAACTTATTACATTTTATATCTCCCACGTATAGACAAAGAAGAACCATACATATGGGTCACAACTTGATTATTCTATATATATTATTTAATTATTATCAAAATTCTATTTGAAGTGGGGACATGAAAATATCTCATTTGATGGATTATAGGACCCACCATATAGGTACTTGTCAGATCTATCTACATCGAATGAGGGAAATGAGGGAATGGTAGATGAAAGTTCTACCATTTAGTGCTACATCAATGCTCTCTAGGACTGTCAGAAGACTAGTATGAGTTTCTGAAAGACTATTACCAAAAATTTATTTGATCTATTGTTTCATATAATTTCACAAGCTCTAAATTTTCTTAAGGTTCAATTATTTTTAACTATTTTCTAACAGGGGACATATCTAGGTTGGTAGTGTGTATTTAAGTTTTTAATATAAATTTTTTCATTGAAAAGCTAAATTTGATATTGTGAGCATGATGGTGAATTTGTACTTTGGAGATGTTGTTTTTCAAGATAATGTAAGTGTACAAGAAAACATGTCTTTTTATCTTGTTAGTATTGTTTCATTGCATTATTAAGAACATAAAATGTTAGAAAAGAATTTTACTTATTTTTATCGATTTGACTTGTGCCTCATAACACTAATTTGTGTTCTGATGTAGATGCTAAAAAGCCCTTCGTTGCTGCTATTCAAGGGCTTTCACTTGGTGGAGTTTTAGAATTAGCAATGGTATGGACTATGGAGCAAGGACACTCAGTTTCTTATTTTGTCACTAGTAAATTTTACCCTATTTTTCGATGAGGATTAGTCAAATTTTTGATACCCATTGGTTGAACAGATGACCAAAACTATTGTCAAACTTTTCTTCATCAATTATATAATAGAACAAACTGTCATCAAAATTTTGACCTCCTTAGTGGTTGAATTACCGACTGAATTACCTAGAAGAATTGTAGATCAAATCTTCTATTTGTGCAACCAGCGTTCATCAAAATTGTGACCAATCAGGGTCCATAATGTTGTCAGAATCAACATCGAACACATAGCATTCTCATCGAAACAAAAAACATAGTTCGTCTCTCTTGTGATGACATGTGGTCAGAATCAATGTTAAACACACAGCATTCTCGTCGATATAACTATTATTAAAATGTCAAAAAAGAGACCAATAATAATTTTTGGTTAAAAAAAATATATATTATTGATGGGTTTCTAACCGATTTCTCTATAACAACAACATATACTAAAGTTGCATTGTCATTAGTTCCCAAGTATTTGTCTCATTGACATTTGTTTCTCCATCTTTATACATTATATTACCATGCATCCCTATTCTTCATTCAATGGTGATTTGATTATTAACTTAATGTATGGCTACATCTAATATATTAACCTAGCAGGGTGCTTGTATCTACCTTCCCTATGCATACTTCATTCCTTAAGATTTAGTAACCATACATGAGAGAAGAAACACAATAGGTCCACCTGAAGCTATCTCACACTAAGCCCAAGAGCAAAAATTTGGGGTCCTTACCTAGTGGGGTGCTCATGTCTGCATTCCCTATCCAAGCTTCATTTCATAAGTCTCAGTAACCATTATTATGGAATTGGCGAGATGGTCGTAATAGAGGATCTTTGATTGTCCTATCTAAGCCCAAGAGTGTAACTTTGGCCCTAGTGGCAAGCAACATGGACATCCATTTGGGGTCCCTACCTAGATGGAAATCCTTATGATCTCTGAGTTGTCCTTTGGAAGCCCTTCAAATTCTTTCTCATCTCTGGATATGGATATAGTTGTCCCACCTCTACATCTTCGACCTAGACTTCTTTGTGATGTCCCCTTTTAAGATAACTTATGAAACCAAGAAAATTAACTTGCAAAATCAAAATTATTTCCTCCATGATGTAGGTGCAAGAGTATTGATGATGATAGTTCATAGTACTATCCATGAAGACTAGAAGAATAGAAAGAGAGCTTCTGCATGACAATGATAACATTGAGATCTTGCCATTTTTCCTTATAAGACATGTTATCTCAAGCCTCCTCACTTGAGGTTGACTCAGTAGCCCTATCTAAGCTAAGAATGATAAAGAAATAAATGAGAGTAATGACCAGCAAGAGTGTGGGTCTAGTGATAACAGGGAATAATAAGGGGTAGTAAACAAGTAATCAGTACATAGTCCTTAAGACCACAATACAAAAATCTCAAAGTAGTAGTCTTAATGCTGACACATTCTATTATGATAGAAGTCAATGGGCCAGTCATGATGAATAAAAGGAGTCCATGAATAGGATAGAGATGTATAGGCCCGTCTTGACAAATTAAAAGAGAAAGAGAGTAAAATGTTGATGAAACTTTTCTAAAGCACACATAACAACCTTATACATAGTAAAATTGAATGTAGGAGAGTCTTTCAAAGGATAAACATATATGAAAAGATTCAAATTACATGTGAATAACCTCCTAAGTTGGGCTTTGTAGAGATAATGTGTCCCAGAGAGAAGAGTTATGTAATGCATCATCCCATATAGTAGGTTTGGGTGTTGACATACATTGTATTGACAAAGAAAAAGCAGAAGCTTCAGGAATGCTAGGTAACATGGTAATATGTCTGCATATTTTACCCTACAAAATTTTGTGTTGAGGGTTACGAAAAGAAAGTTATCTTGCAAAATTGAATCTGGAGAGAAGCCACATAGTTTCTCTGCCCATTAGAAGTTGCAGAAGGTTGCTAGGTCAGCAAAGAATGAAGTATCATTAAGTGTTCAATGTAGGAAAGAGTTAAATGAAGAAGGAATTTTATGAAGCCTTAAGGAAGACCTCTTTCCATGCCTCAAAGAGACCTAACTCACCTTGAACTCAATAGGAACATAGCCTATATGCAGGAAAGTGACTATATTAAGGAAATAATGAGGAGTTAAGAGGCAAAGATCAATCTATGACACATGTAGTGGACATTTTTGAATAGTTCCAACCATTTAGGAGACTGAAGGAAACATATTGGAGCCTTTATAGGAGCTGACATAGGAAAAATAGATTGAAAAGTATACAATCCATTTGTCAAACCCTACAATAGAATGGAAGATTTTTCAATTTTGAATTTGTAAAATATTTCATATCACAAAAAACTAACCAAAGACAAATTATTAAATTGTTCATACCTGTGAATAATTATTCATCATGTCTAAAATTCTCTTAGACATTGCTAGCTTTCCTTTTGGATAGGTCTTTTGGTTTCGCATCCTAGGTTCAGTCACTCTTCTTGGCCAAAGTTAGTTTTAAGTCCTTAGATGTTACCCTTTCTATTATCCCTACCTTGGACTTATTTTGTGTGAAATTAGTACAACCTTGCCTCAATGGGATGAAAGCTATTCCTTCTATCATCAATAAGTGTTTAAATTTTCCCCACAATGAGCAAGTTATAACAATAAATCAATCTCTTTAGCCCTTAACTAAGAGGGTGGTAGACCCACCTGATGAAGAGACCAACCTCAGTCCATGAAGGAGCCATAATATTTGCAACAGTCAGTAAATGTTGGTGAGTTGGTTTAGTGATTACCAATGAGAGTATTGATGTTGTTGATGTTCTCATCATTGATATATCACAAGATTATAAATCTCTTTCAACAAACATACAATCGACTGTCACAACAAAACCTATGATGAATAAAAGTTTAGATTATTAAGTCTGATTGGGCTTATTCACCTTTGATTGTCAAGCTCTGCATCACTCCAAGTCTCAATTAACACTATGAATTATGATCTATGATACCACTTATAAATGTTAAGCTTATCCAATTGATAAGATATATATGACAATATCATTACTATCTCTAATTCAACAATTGGATATATGCAAGGTGATTAGGTTTATATATAGGTAATGCTAAGATTATCTAGGTTAATATGTATAATCTACAAATAATAATGTGGATATGATATTAAATCACTGTTGTATCTAATGACATTAGGAATAATTCAAAGTTGAGATATTCCAATTTGTAGATATGCATAGAGATCTCTACTCTTCCTGAAGTATCGATATAAGCTATACAATGAACCTCCCTCTGATGATAGAAATGATGTTATATAGTGTTGTGTATGATATGTCGATATAACCTTGCAATTATGAATATGAGGCTCTACTTGATATGGTAATATCATAGTACAAGAATGAAATACCCAAGTTGTTCTTTTAGCATTGAAATACGAGCATGACAAGACTTCACAAACAGAATGAATTGGAAACTTAAGATAGATCATGTAATGCAATGAACCTTTGGAAATATAAAATAAGAAATTGAGTGTTGATATTAAAAGGGCATACATACCAGTAACAACAATTTCCCTCACATCATTTCTTCTCATTGCCTCATCATACTTTTCCCCAAGTGAACCAAGGACTACAAAAAAATAAGATAAACAAATCACAAGCATATAGCGATGTTAGAATAGTAAAATAATACTTTGAAATAAGAAAAAAACTACACAATATTAAAACATGAAATTGTGCTTTAAAAGCTAAAAAGGTAATAATATGAAACCATTCATTAATTAGCTGTTTAAATTTTCATTAGTTGAGAATTGATAGTCATTGTCAAAAGGACAAGAAACTCATCAATATCCTCATCATTCCCATGGTTTAATGTCTAAGGATAGAGACATATACAAACAAATCAATGTTTATAGATGGATTGACAATGAACAAAGAGGTTTCAAAAAATAGTGATGTGTACACTGTCAAAGAACATTGTGGTATTAACAATAAAATAACAAAGATGTGCTCAAGGTTATAAAACAATGATTTTTTTTAGAATGTGAAGAGTGTAGTAAGAACAGTGGTAAGTAATGTTGCAATAACAACGAATGCAGGACAAAGATGTAATGGAAGTGAAAAATAGTGATTGTTCAAGGGTTTTGCTATAAAAAGTCAATGGTGAACAAACATTGATACAAAACAATGAAATGATAGGATCCATGAGGAAGATGAGTTGTTCACCATTCTTGATGTAGCAAATTCAACAAGATCGGTTGAAGGCCATAAAAAAAATCAGTCAAAATTATCTAGGAACTATGTTAAAGGACTATCCCAAGAAATGATGAAGGCGTGTTTTCAAGAATAGAGATGGAGTCTTTGTTTTGATAGAGGGGTCACATTTTAGAGAGGGATGACAAGAACCATAATACAGAGGTGTCATTTTATTATTTTTTCATCATGAATATATAGCATGGTGAGTTTGTAAATGATTGTCATAAAGAGCAACAAAAGGTACCTAATAGGAACACAATAAAGTATCATATGGGGCAAATAAGAGGCCAAAAGGACATCAAGTGACAATTGAAAGAACCTTATTGCAAAAATAATGGTCAACTGGGCTTAAAGATAGTGCTTCTATAATGCATTAGCAATACATAATAGTGATTAGTAAAGTGTGCAAAAAACTAGTGATAGAGTGTTGATATGCATAGAGGTCATAACAATAATAAATGTTTATAATAGTTCTTTTAATAATGCTCCAAACATTGAGAATGCAAGATACCTATAACGATGAACTTCATTTCGACTTGCTAATTGGCTGTCACTATTAACTCTAAGCTTATCTTTAAAGTTTGAGCTTCACTTGGTTTCGAGAATAATTTAATATTCTCTACTTAACAAGGCCAACCACGTGAAAGTGTAATCTCATTTGGCCCCTCCCCCCCCCCTAGTATCACTCTAAATTCTCCATTAACATCTAATAAAATTCATTCATTCTTTCATCCATTTTTGAAATATAACATTCAATCATTATAATAACATGATAACATTCATTAACACATAAAATTCATTAACACACAACATTCATGAATAATTCATTAACACATCATTCATCAACTTACTAGTACAAAATTACATCCATTAATACAACGTTCTTTCATTACCAAAAAATGTTAATTATAATCATTTCTTTTTGGATTTCTTGCTATTTTTTTTCATGTAATTTCTAAGAGGAAGATCAATGTCCTCATCATTCCCCCCCTCTACTATTTCTAATGGCAACACATGTCTCCTCCTCATCTGTTCAGGAATAGAAGACCATTGTGCCAAAGGGGGGTCCGCTACAATAATAACTATGTCATGAGTTAAATTCACACATAATTAATTTAAAAGAACAAAACATATATTTTCTTTACCTAAATGTGCCACATGATCTACATAGTGATCACTCTGAACATCCTCCAGCACTTGTTCAGCATGACATTCTGTATCCTCTAAAATATACACAAAAAAGGTTACACCAAGTTCAATTTAAGATGTTAAATTGTATTAATAATTACATAATTAATTTTAAATAGAAAATGAGCACCTCCATCGACACTACAATGCACATTAGGGGCTTCATTATGTGGCCTATGATCTATGTTATGACTAAGAGGTTGCATTGCAATGTCATGCACATTATTATCAAATAGATTGTTGCTCAAGTATTCAATTTCTAATATATTTTTTGGCATATTTACCTATTCACATGATGTAGGAGACTCTTGGGTTGGTGTAGTGGAAGCTTGGCATAGGCATTCAATGACATCTTGATAGCCTTCCTTGAAGGCAATTTTGTTGTGTTCTATCATGGCCTCTAAATTAAATTCAGATCCCTACATTTTTTGATTAAACAAAATTATTTGCATTTTATAAATAATTTTTCTCTGCAATTCATTTACTACTACTTACAATTCATGCTTTAATTTTGGAATATCCACCAGAGCCAAGTCTGTGTTGCCCAATCTTTTGCAGCTTGGCCTTTGTTGCCTTTGATGTGTCCTGCAACCTATGAAAAGTTTGAAATATGTTAGATGATATAGATATAAAGATCACTAATTAGTGCATTATTACATTGTAATAGTAGTTAATACTATTGCATACATTCGTCTCTCATTTGGTGGTGTAATTCCTCTTTGAGCATCCCTTTTCTCCTTTGCATCCAAAATGAACTCATTCCAATCCCTCACTGGAATAAATGGAGGACACTCGTACTTTGGGTTCTGGACGAGACTCCTTCTATATGAGTCCCTCACAGTCTTAAGATGTTTGCAAGATTTTTATAAAATTTTCTTCTCCTCAAAAATATTACTACCAAACTTATGCTCTAAATCTTTAATGAGCTGATCTTTTAATTTTTTGTCTTGCAAGTTCCACCCTTTAACAAAAAATACAAAATTGTTAGATAGAAAAATTAACTAAAGTTGTGTACCTTGAATATAGTAAAAGAAAAGACCTAAATTAAAGGAAAAATATTGTACCAATTAATGATATGAAAAAAAAAAGTGGGATAGGGTTAGTTCAATTTTTATGTTCCACCTTATACGTATGGTGGGCACAAATATCTTTAGTGCGAGGTCATAAAGTGTGTTATAAAATGAATCGTTTCCTGCAAAAAATATTATGGGATAATCAATCCAAAACTTGTTATGAATAGGTAAATGCATATTACAATATAAAAAATAATAATTTTAAAGTACCTAAAAGCTTAGGACATTTTAAAGTCATCAATTCATTATCATCAATCAACAATGACATTTGCATAACTCTCGTGCTAGAAAGATGGATAGATCTAGGAAATGATGGTGAATTATCACCAATACATGTACTTTGATTGGTATCTAGCATAGCAGACTATGCCGGTGTATCTCCTACTCCACAAAATTAATCCACTATGTGATGCACCCAAGATTAAAGTACAAATTATCAAATCATAATTAACACAAAACCAAATATAGAAAAACAAGGATTTACCAGGCATAGACCATGAAGGCATCAATGTTTGCATGCTCCTTGTTACCAAAATTTCACTCATCAATCTTTGATGGATGTCTGTCGACCTCCTAGGAGGAGTCACCTGCACTTGATGACCTGAACAATACATTGTTAGCAAAGACATTCTAAAATAATAAAAGTAAGAGTTAACTTAAGAAGTTTTTGAATGTTCCAAAGAAAACATTTCTTGTAACTTGTCAACTAAATGATTATTTTACCTGAGGTGGTTGAAGCTCAGCTACTACTAGCCTCACCGCATTGTCCTTGACCAGGAACTTGAGTTTCCAAAAAATCCTGTAACAAGAACTCATATTACATATTTTACTTCACAACATAAAAGAGTATAAAATATAAACCTTTATTAAACTTTTGTTATAACTAAAGATTCATTACTGCTTACTTCATAATGATGTGCTTGCACCATCAATTTAGATAGCCTCGACTTCAGCATCTCGGTTGAATTTGCTTCATCCAAAATGCTCATAATTTTTAAATTGATTTTTTTAAGTTTTTTCCTCAACATAATTGTTATATTAGGCATTTTTGCAATATCATCATCAGAAGGGGTAGCTATTTCCTTTGTTGCTGCAAGTGCTTTTCCCCTATCCTAAACATCAAATCGTGATAGGAATATCAGTAAAATGATCATAAAAACTCCAAAACCCTAAATAAAATAACGTAATAATATAACATTTTTCAACTATCTAATTTGTACAATTTCAATAAGGCTTACCATTTCTAAATAATGCGTGTGAGGAGCATCCTTATGGCCTCTATCATGTGGGGGATCCATATCATCATGTTACAAAGATTAAATATAAAAACTTCAGCAAACTGAAAGCAATAGACTTAGCAAAAAAAATTTATTAATAAAATGGTATATAGTACTTACCACCCTCATGATAGTAACTTTGTTTTTATCTATGTGATTTAAATGGTAATCTATTAATAGTTCTAGCCCCGCACTTATTGATTTTATTGCACATACAAAAACTCGACTCCCCTCACACTCCTCAAATATGCAATTGGGTTGCTTATCAGTTGAGGAAGGTCACGTACTATTTATAAAACCCACAATATTACCCATTTCTTTTGGTCTCCCATCAATGTACATTGAAAATCTTTTACTTTGATCATTTTCTTTCCATTGTATATAATTTGCTGACAGTGCATACCTATGCATACTTTTTTTATATTAAACAATCCGCATCCAATCATTCTAATTGTAACACAGACTAACATACTTGAACAATTCAAGAACTTTGTTATAACATACCTTTATCCCATCCATGGAAAATAGGCCCAAACCATGTAATGAGGATGGAGCTATGCGATATATCCTCTCATTAACACAAAAATCAATGTCAATTAGAGGAAGCTCATTGGGTACCCATTCTTTCTCAATATGTGTGTACTGAAAGGGCACCTTGATGTCACCTTTGGTCTCATCATCATAAGAACATGACCCCCCTTTAGCAAGGAAAAATTGCATGCGTTTATTGAATTTTTTTCTAATCTTTTGACCTCTAGTTGATCTCCCCATTTTAACCATACTACATGTAGAACTTTCATCTACCACTCCCTCATTTCTCTCATTCGATGTAGATAGATCTGACAAGTACCTATTTGGTGGGTCCTGTAATCCATCAAATGAGATATTGTCACATCCCCGCTTCAAATAGAATTTTGATAATATTTAAATAATATATAAAGAATAATCAAGTCGCGACCCATACATGCGGTTCTTCTTTGTCTATATGTGGGAGACATAAAATATACTAAGTTGAAAGTGATTATATAATTATATGTCTATACAGTTCTTCTTTTTCTATATATACATTATATGATTATATAATATGTCTATTTATAACATACGCGCTCAGTGATAAACAAGAAGAATATAAGAAAATTATGTTTATTTATTGACTTATACCTGCTGATCCATGTCACTATGCATGATCCACACCAAAGGGGTTAAATTTCCTACATATGCTAATCATTTATCTTAAGTTAGCTAAAAATTACATGATACATATGCTACAAATAACTTAGAAGACAACATGAATAATATGCAACATCGTAAACATGAACAAATTTACCTTATATATGGAATGCAAGATTGTTAACAGAAGGGGTGACAATGTCTATAGGCAATTGCCTATTTGCAAAAAGGGTAATAATCAAACACAATATATACATGTATCAGTAGCTATTAATTAAGCATCGTAAGAAAAATATTGGTAATTATAAATCATGTGTTATAATCATTAGAATTCAACACAATAAATATGTAATCATTAGAATTGAAATCAATAAATCAATATTAAACATATATACTAATCAATATAAATATATATAAATAATTAAATCACATATATACCTTGTACATTTCAATCATGTCATTGATCATCTTCTTCATCCATCTCATCATCATCATCATCATCATCATCATCATCATCATCATCATCATCATCGCCATCATCACCATCATCATCACCACCATCACCATCACCATCATCATCATCATCACCATCATCATCATCATCCTCATCATCATCATCACCATCATCATCATCATCATCACCATCATCATCATCACCATCATCTTGGTCTTCATCATATGCTTCTTCATCATCTTCAATATCTTCTTCTTCCATAACATTATACTTTATCGGCCTTCCTCTTGGATCATATCTAACAACAAATGACCAACCTTATTTATGTGGAACCTCTAAGTAAAATACTTTCTCACATTGGCTTGGAAGAACATAGGTCTCATCTCCAACTAGCTCAAATGACCTTGTATTAATCATTGTAAATCCATTATCATGTTGAATAAAAATTCTATTTGGATCATTTTGATTTAGTCATAGCCTGTTCCATTTGATGATGAATAGAACTACTTTGAAGGAGTTAAAGTCACACTCAATTATATCATCCAAGATGCCATAGTATCAATTTTGAGATTATTGAGGATGCATGTCATTTCTAGATGATATATTAGTGACCTCAAAAACTGCAGTTATCCCAGAATCACAATTTTTATTCATGTCATCCAACTTTTTTGTGAAATTTGTGGCCATGATAGTACATAGCTTT
Organism: Chamaecyparis obtusa; assembly: GCA_027943335.1. Lineage (NCBI taxonomy): Eukaryota > Viridiplantae > Streptophyta > Pinopsida > Cupressales > Cupressaceae > Chamaecyparis > Chamaecyparis obtusa. The sequence continues at coordinate 100,926 of BSBK01006094.1, forward strand.
GTGGTGCTTGACCTGCAATTTTTCAAGCATGTGAAAATTATTTGCATCGTGAGTTGATACGAAACATATGAGTTATGATCATTAATAAATTTATATGTACCTCTCTACCTCTTAAACCATATGCTAGATCAATTACCATTGGCGTAACATTAGAATCTCCATTACGATGAGCTTCTCTAACCAATGAAGCAACACCTTCCCATGTTAATGAGAAACTATTTTATTGACATCGTTCAATCCATACCATCATCCAATCAAGATTATTCGCAATATACAAATGTATTGCATCCCACTCTTGACGAACTGTATAAAAAAATAAACCAATTATAAATAACTTATATTGAAAATTTATAAGAATTAATTAAATACAATAACATCTTATATTTACCTCTAGCTTTCCTCAATCTACCTTTTCCCATCAAGTACTCCCCTTTGAATTTGTTAATGGAGTTGGGATCCCAAATACGATCTACATGGATCTTTGTTGCAAACTAAGGAAGATATTCACTAATGTACACCATGGTCTAGTATACCATATATCCCTTGTAATGCCCAAAAGTTTGGGTCAAAACACAACCAACAATGCAAGCTTCCTCCATGACCAACCATGGGAAGCTAAAAACATCAACACAACAACACATACAACTACAAAAATCATCTACAACAAAAGAGAGAGAGATGAAGAGCAAGATCCCCCAACCTATGATCCAATGCAAGAATGATGAAGTTTTGAGCCTTTTCCTTCTTCTATCCTCATCTTTTTCCTTCTCCAAGTTTAGTGGTCTCTAAAGGTAGAGAGTGGGTGAACAACCCAAACCCCTCTAAAAGTTCTACTAAAAGGGACTTCCCCAACCAACTCTCCACAACCCTCATTAAGATGGCCCATCATGCAAGTTGAAATTTCGTGCAAGATTAAATGGGCACTATTGGAGGGGACAAAAGGTCAACATATGGCTTTTCCCATGCTAAAATTACCCCTAACCTATGGGTACAAGGAATGGGCTACCTAAAAATGCATGAAACTACCCCCTAGGGTCCCATTTAACCCTCCAAAAACCATGGTTCAGTTTATGCACGAAAATGTAAGATGTGACTACACTTTGGGGTCCTATGACAAGTGGATGCACTTTGAATTCCCCTCCCGAGGAAGCTTCTAGAACTTGCTCTCACATTCTAATCACATGACATACCTTAGTTAACATATAACTCTAGTGTCAAGTGACACTCACATAATTAACATCACAATTAAGGTATGTCCACAATATTACAACACTTAACATTCCTACACATACATTCACATTACGGTTACAAATAAAACACTTCACAACGAGGCCCTGGTCTCTTCAATTAGACGGGGCCTTGGCTTTATTGTTAGCACATGCATTCAATGTACTTTTAACCAATCAATACTTTTTAAGGTATCATTAGTTAAAGATAAATATAACCATGGTTTATAATTAAAATGATAGGCTAAAATCTATAAAACAGGATCACTATGTGGGCCGAAGGTGGGCCTCACATCCACCCCCTCTAGGCATGAACATCCTCCTGGAGTTCATCAAAGAGGTGCAGATACTAGGCCCTCATCTGTGCTGCATCCTCCCATGAGGCTGTGACCTCATCATAGCAATCCCACTGGACCCTAACCTGGTCCAGCGTTCTACCTCGAAGATATTCACTAACGTACACCATGGTCTAGTATACCATATATCCCTCCACCATAGAACCCTCAGAATGTTCTCTCCGTCGAACAAAGTCTTTCAAAAATTTCAAGTCTCTCAACCATCCACATTGACCTACTTGGTATAGGTCCACACAATTCAATCTCCTCAACTTGATGTATGAGGTAGTGTTCTTGTGCATTGAAAAAATTTGAAGGTAGACACTTTTGCATTTCACACATAAGATGAAAATTTTTTCTCTTCCAATATTTTATATCTTCTTTATGGATTTCTTTTGATGAAAACCACCTCAAGTATTTTCCAAGATCATATATAAATTGTTTGACACTATTGGTGAAGTGGTGTGGGAGAGATAGAGGTAGAACATACTGCAATATTTATAAAATGATCTTATCAATATTTTATAAAAGAATTTAATGAAAACCACATGCAGTATACAAATATATAGTGAATACAAAATAACATGAATTTCTTTAATAAATGTATGCCAATTGTGTATTTTCATCCCTGGCCTAAATTCACTTTTCTTTGATATGAAATCATTTATGTTCGTAGCAAATCCTGTGGGAAATTGTATTTTTTTTATGACTTCTTTTATAGCATTGCTCTACTGCTCCAACAATAACCAACTAAGGGAACTTGTATCAATTTGGTCTCCATTGTTATTTGATCAAATGACATTTTTCATTGCATAGTTGGATTCTTCAATGTCACTACAAATTTTGACAATTTTGTCTTTATCACGCCTTCCATTCAAGATTGCGTAGGATAACTTTTTAGTCCATTTGGAAGTTGTTCATTAAGGCCTTGATGACCTTCATGAGCATCAATTACATCATTAGTAAATGAAACACAATATCAAAATATAAATTTCAAACAAAAACCATCAGATAGAATGACATTACCTTGACGATTTATTTTATTGTAATCCAACTTACATAGGCAGGGTATCATTCTCCTTGGCTTTGATGTAGTCTCTTCTTTCCCATTGAAAAGATATTTTTCAGTAATTTGGTACTTATGGATTAAGTGGAGAAAGTGTCTATTCCCATCGAACACCTTCTTTCCTAAACTTTTTGAATGACGAGATTTCATCTTTGGACCACAAACTGGACATGCAAATTTTCCCTTTGTTTGAAGACCTACAAAATCATGTATAATTGGATTAAATATGTTAACTTTGTGTTAGCACTATAACATACTAGAAAAGAGGTGTTAAGAAGAGAACATACCACAAAAATATGTTAGCCCAGGGGCATCATGTATTGTCCATACAAGCATTGCATGGAATTAAAATTGTCTTTGTCCTATTGGTCTAGAGATGTCATACATAGTGACCCCATTCCATAACACCATCAACTTGTCGATAAGGGGCTCAATATATAGATTGATATCTTTAACTTGGTACTTACCTAGTTGAATGAACAAAAACATTACATAATTATTATGACCATTTTGATGGATTATTTATAATAAATTAATATAGATGACTATTAAATGAAAAAATACTTGGAACAATTAGTGCCAACATTATGTGCTCCCTCTTTATGGACATTCAAGGAGGAATGTTATTGTTGAGGACAAAAACAGGTCACACCAAGTAAGTAGATCTCATCTCTCCAAATGGATTGACACCATCCACTGCCAATGAAAGTTTTAGACTATGAGGTTCTTCTTTAAAGTGTGGCCATTTTTCCTTTATTTCCTTAAATGTTGAACCATCTGTAGGAATTCACATAATATCATCTTGACTTCTATTGTGTGCATGGTAATCCATAAATTGTGCCAAGATATTGCACCTGAATAATCATTACAGACGTGGAATAATGGGAAGAAACTGAAGAACCTTGCAAGGAACCTTTTTTGTTATTTGATCTGATTGATATCTAATAATATGACAAAAAGGGCATTCTATTGCAAATTCATGTTGTTTATGATATATAATATGATCATTCAGACATCCATGTATATTTTTGATACTCCATTTCAATATATTTCATAGTGGTAGATAATTCTTGGTATGAGGGAGGTAGAATGTTTGATGGTGGTAAAAAACACTCACCTATCAACCTACGACCAAAAATATAATTTTTTAATTTAAAGAATATTATTTGCTACACAATTCACCCAATGTTATTGTAAGGGAAATATGACTAAAATAATGGAAAAATATGACATACCTTAACATACATGTCATTGCTACGTTGGATAAACCATTCATAACCTTCCAGTTCACCAACAATAATATAGTGGCAAGAAGAGTTGTTTGGGAGCCTTCATAAAGAGGTTTGTTTGCCTTCTCAAGTATAGGTACTTCAAGTTCTGCATCAACATCATCATCATCATCATCATCATCATCATCATCATCATCTTGATCAGTGTGATCATCTTGATCATTGTGGTCTTGTTCCATGGGATCATTACCTTATACTTCTATATTCACACCTCCATGTTCCTCATTTGGAAATCCACATTCTCCGGATTGTCATGCTCCATAACATGAAACCCAGGGAGGTTGACCTATATTAAAATGATGACCTTATATTAACCATGACCATGATGTCATCATCAAATCATGTCTTATGTATTTTATAAATTATTAAAATACATACCAATGCATGAAATTCATTTCCCCCTTCAATGTGACCATGCTGCCTACAAAGTTCCTCAACTATTTTGATTAGATATCTTTGAGTCTTTAAGCCCTTACAAATTTTGCAAGGACAATAACATTTTCCATCACCTTTTATTTTTAAGTTAGACGAAAGTATAGCAATTGTCTCCCTATTTTGTTGTGTGTTGATATCGTCATACATGGTCTTTCTTGACGTTGCAAGAAGAGTAATGCTTGGAACATATAGGCCCGATCTGAAGAAATCAGCAAATAAAAACTAACATGCAAAATGTTAAATTGAATGAAATTTTATTATAGAGATAAATTTGTTTTCTAGATTAATACATTTCAAAATTAGTGAAGGAATAGTAAGGACAAAAGAAAAAAATGCATCCAAGAGCCTTGAGAAGTGACTATCAAAAGGATGTCAATAAATGGTGATCAAATTTGTAAGAAAAGATTAGTCCTAATGAAAAACAACACTTTTGAGTTCTTAGTTATAAACAAGGTTGACTGTCAAATAGGCTTGATGAGGTGATGATAAGTGTAACAATTCATGATTTAAATGTTGGACTACAACTGATTTGGAATCTGATTGAAGAATCTATGATTAAAAGATCAATTAGGAGTTGTTGATTAGATATGTAATATGATTAAATCATTATTATGTTGTCATTGATGTCAACTAGTTTGACAGTACTTATCTTGTAAGTTACTATACTGAGACATCTGAAGAAACGTGAAAGAGATGAAGAACAAAGAAATCTACATGAGGAAAGATGTACATGACAGAAGAGGATAAGAAACACATTGAGTAACTTGTTTATGAGTCTATGACTTGATGATATTGACTTTATTATGTTGCATTCATCTATGATGAAGTATAGAGCTGAAAGACACAAAGTAGTGTTGTCGGTAAATGAAGCAATTCTAGTATACAGGGATGAAGTGTAGTGTATACCGATCATAGTATTAACCAAGTAGTGTTCATTGATGCATTTCTTTGTTAACCGAGTGGAACAAAATGAATTAAATGATTAGTTTAGCCGATAAGATTGATTAGCTGGCAAGAGTATAACGTTGAGGTAATGGATAATGTTTGTTACACAGATCGATGACTGAAAAAATTTACGAAAGATCTAAAGGATGAGAATCAAATGTGTTATTGACACAAGTGGCGAGAGATTTTGAAGCAGCAAAATCTATGAATGTTGTTAAGCAGAAAAATATGATGATGTAGATGAAAATGATTTACCTGTCTATATAAGAGAACATAATTTCTTTATGAAATGATGCTGGAAGAAGTAGAAGCTATAGGAATATCACGTGAACAAGGTTTTCATGCATTTTGATCATATTGGTTAGTAAGAACTGAGCTGTAGAACAATTATTGAGCTACAAAGAGCAATTATTGTTGGACAGTAAGTTGAAACAATATTGAATCTAAAGTGAAATATTGGTCAAAAGGATTTGTATGGACTGAATATTGATCTATAATCTACAATTGAAGTTATATTAAGGTAGGTCATTTACTGTTACATATTTAACCATTGTATATAGTCAAAATCTCTTAACTGAGGGGACTCTAAAAGTCTTATGATGTATCATTCATAGAATGAACATTGTTATCCTGTCAACCCCATAATGAATGCTGGTTGGACAATAACTTCTAGTCTAAAATCCTTTAACAAGGTCACACCTGATAGTGTGTTTGTAAACCTTTAACAGGGTTGGGTCTTAACCAACCTCACTTTAGAAGAGTGAACAATTTTGGGTTGCTTGTCCTAGGTGGTTTTTCCCTTTACAGGGTTTCGACGTTAAATCTCTTGTGTTATGTATTGATTGTGATATTTATTTATTATCATTCTTTACATATTACAAGTTATATTTGATCAGTAACTATTATAGTATTTGACTGGTAATTGGTAAAAGAACAGACAGTGAAAGTATTTATTGTTTACCGATGAGCAGAAAATGAAGAAATAGTTTTGAATTATACATTTTGGAATTGGGACACTAGATAACTGATTCACCCCCCCTCTCAGTTATTCTAGCAATTGGTATCAGAGCTGAGTTGCTTGGAATAGAGTTTTAAGGACTTAAGCATAAAGGTCTCAAGATGTATAAGAGGGAAGTACCAAAACTAAACAAAGAGAACTTTGCAGTATGGCAAAGAAGAATGAAGCTTCACATATCTGGAATTGGGAACTCTGCACAAGATTTGATGGAGAATGGCTACATACAACCATCCACTGGTCCCTTAACTCTTGATCAGCTAAAGGACAAGCATGAACACAATGTTACTATGATGGAACTTGTTGCTACCTGTACCAATGCTAAATTTGAAGATATTAAGACATGCATGACTACCAAAGCAATGTGGGGTAAGTTAACACTAATATACAGTGGAGATCTAAATGTTAAAAGAACCCGAGCTGAAAGTCTAAGAGGTAGATTTGATGATATAAGAATGAAAGAAGGTGAGAACATTGTACAATATTCAAATAGACTCAAAGAAGTGGTACATTCTATTAGAGCATCTAATAGAGTGATTGATGATGAAACAATGATAAGAAAGATTCTCAAAACTTTGCTACTAGTTTATGCAATCAACATCTCTGCAATTCATGAAACAAGAGCTACATCCAACCTTACTCTTGACACTCTAATTGGTAAACTTACAACTTTTGAATTAAACAACTTTGATAACAATGTTGTTCCTTTTGTTGAATCCACTTTGATGTCTTCTTTGAAGATTGGAAAGTCTAGCAGGAATAGTAAGAATTGTGATAGTGATGACAATATTGATGATGAACTTGATGAGCTTGAAGCTCTTATGGCTAGAAGATTGCCCAAAGGAAAATGAAGGTATAGAGGTAAGCTACCTTTGGCATGCTTTAATTGTAAAGAAGTTAGTCACATTGTTGCTAGATGTCCTCAAAAGAAAGATGATGATAGATCCAAAGACTGATCTGAAGGAAGCTATGGGAGAAGAGTCAACAAAGGCTACTGACACAACAACAAAGACAACTAAGATGAAAAAGGCAAAAAGGTATGTTACATAGCCAAAGATATTGAAACTAAATCTGTTTCTAATGATGATATAGAAGTCATATTTGTTGCTATGTAAGATGACTCAGAGGAGGAAGAGAAACATGAAGAGACAACACTAATCTCTAAAATAAGCAAAAATGATACATGGATCATAGACAGTGGTTGTACACATCATATGACTGGTGATGTAGAGAAGTTTGGTCATCTTTTTGAATATAATGGAGGATCTATAAGAATGGGAAATGATGCACCTTGTATGGTAAGAGGTAAAGGCTCACTGATGATCAGTGACAGATTACAATGTGAAAGTGCATACTAGGTAGATGGATTGAACTATAATTTGTTAAGTGTGGCTCAGTTGAACAATTCAGGCCACCGACTAGCTTTTGAGAGAAAAAAGGTGAAGATCTATGATGATGAAGGAAGACTTGTCAGAATTGGTACACAATCCATAGGTAATCTATTCTATCTTGATATGGATCAGTCTTCTTGTTTGTTAATAAAGGATGAAGATGCTTGGTTGTAGCACAAAAGGTTATGCCATGTGAACTTTGACAACATGATCAAGATTAGTAGAAAGAAAAGAGTTAGAGGATTTCCTAACCTAACAAAACCTGATCATGCCATGTGCCATGAATGTCAGAAAGGTAAGATGAAAAAGTCTGGTTTTAAAAGAAAAGACTATTCAACAAAGAAGATACTTGAGTTGGTTCATACCAATCTATGTGGTCATATGAGAACTCAGAGTTGTTCTAGTGATAGATATTTTATTCTTTTTGTTGATGACTATACTAGACTGATGACTATTATGTTTTTGAAAGAGAAATCTGAAGCTTTTAAAATGTTTAAGTGGTATAAAGATAAGGTAGAGAAAGAGACTAGAAAGGAAATAAAATGCTTAAGATCTGATAGAGGAGGTGAATTTATCTATGATGAATTTACTAATTTCTATAATGAGCATGGAATTAAAAGATAGGTCTCAGCACCAAGGACACCTTAGCAAAATGGCATTGCTGAAAGAAGGAACAGGTCTATAATTGACTTGGCTAGAACATTGATGATACAAAAGAATGTTGCTCAGACATATTGGAGGGAAGCTGTTAGCAAAACTATGTATGTTCTTAACTGAGTATAACTAAAGAAGGACACCAACTGAACACCTTATGAACTATGGTTTGGACACAAACCTACTTTAAGTTATTTCAAAATTTTTGGAAGTAAATTCTTTATTTTGAAAGATGATAGAAATGGAAAATTTGATTCTAAAGGAGATGAAGGGATATTTTTGGGATATTCCACTACAAGTAAAGCATATAAATGTTTGAATAAGGTTACAAATAAGATAGTTGAAAGCACTAATGTGGGTGTTGATGAGTTTGATGACAAGTACATTGAGGAAAATACAAAGGAACCAAAAGACTATAGTAGATTCACTTACATTGAACATCCAGAGTACCTACCGATGCCACAAATTGTAACAATCGGTCAACAAGGATATAATGCAGGAAAATAGGCAACACAAACCGATGAATGAGATGGAGCTACCGAGCAAGAAAATGACCCTGAGTAGGATGAGCAAGAAAGGAGAAATCAAGTTTTGGCTAGTTTTGTCAGAAGACATCATCCTGAAACACAAATCATTGGAGACAAACATGCTGGAATGCAAACTAGAAGCAAAGCAAGACAAGGTACATGTCTAATTTGTGAATTTGAACCTAAAACTATGAAAGTTGCATTAGAGAATGAAGAATGGGTTAATGCAATGAAGGAGAAAATAGAGAAGAACAAAACCTAGTCCTTAGTACCCCGACCAAAATATAAGAATGTTATCATTACTAAGTGGATATACAGGAATAAACTGAATGAAAATGGTGAAGTCGCAAGAAATAAAGCTAGATTGGTATGCAAGGGATATGCATAGGAAGAAGGCATTGAATATGGTAAAACATTTGCACCTATTGCTAGATTGGAAGGAGTTAGAATACTACTTGCATATGTTGGACACAAGAAATTCAAAGTCTATCAAATGGATGTGAAGTTAGTATTTCTGAATGGTATACTTGAAGAAGAAGTCTACATTGAACAACCTAAAGGATTTGTTGATCTCGGTAGTAAAGACATGGTATGTAGATTACACAAAGCTTTATATGGTTTGAGGAAAGCACCAAGAGCATGGTATGAAAGATTGCATACTTTCTAAGTATTAGATTTGTTAGAACAAGTGAAAACAGTAATCTGTATGTGAAAGGTGACACTGATGATACTATTATCATTGCTGAAATATTTGTTGATGACATTATTTTTGGAGGCTCAGATCTTTTTTGCAAGACATTTGCTCATGAAATGAAAAAAGAATTTGAAATGTCTATGTTTGGAGAGATTAAGTTCTTTCTTGGACTACAAGTGATTCAACAAAGTGATGGAATATTCATCACATAATCTAAATACATAAAGGAAGTACTGAAGACATTTGGCATGGAAGATGCTAAACCTATGGGAACATTGATGGCTACTGGATGCAAATTGATAAAGGAGGATGAAACTACAGAGGTAAATCAGATTGGTAAAGTAATGTACGTAGTTCACAGTAGACTAGATATAGCACATGTTGTGGGTCTTGTTGCAAGATTTTCTACTAATCCTAGAGAATCACACATGATAGCTACAAAAAGGATCTTAAGATACTTGAGGAAAATAGAGAATTATGGATTATGGTATCCTAAGGAAGGGAAGTTTGAACTGAAAGTTTACACCGATGCTAATTGGGCTGGAAATGTGGGTGATAGAAAAAGCACCACCGGAGGAGCATTTTTCTTTGGTGAAAGGCTTGTAACCTGGACAAGTAAAAAGCAGGCTTGTATTTCTTAGTCTATAGTTGAAGAAGAGTATGTTGCTACTGCTACTAACTATTCAAACATTACATATATCAAGCAAGTGTTGGAAGGAATGAATGAGGTAATCACTAACCCAGTGATTATATATTGTGACAACACTAGTGCTATTAATATTTCAAATAATCCTATGATGCACTCTAAGACAAAGCATATATCTATTAAGTATCATTAATTAAGAGAACAAGTGCAAGAGAAGCAAGTGAAGTTAGAATTTGTCACATCTAAAGAACAACTTTCTGATATTTTTACAAAGCCTCTACCAAAGGACACATTTGAATACTTGAGGACTAGACTTGGGGTCTGTCCCCTGTCTATCAGTCACTAAGGTGATCTGGTTGTTGCATCAGCCTACTTTTAATAGAAGATCATTCATGTTGATGCAACATAGTTCACACTTTGAATCATGTTCAAGGTTGTGATTAAGTTTGAAGAACTTGAACCAATTGGGATATTAGTATTCAGAGATATAGAGGATGACATAATTGTTTTCTTATTTATTTCTTTGGCATTGTTGTCAAAGGGAGAGATAAATAATATGAAAAGGAATAAGCTATGAAAAGGAACAAGCACTGATGAGCACTATCTAAGGGAGAGACAATCTGAATGATACAGAGTATTGAAGATCAGTTACAAAGAACATAAGCAGGAATAGGAGATCTAAAAAGAACACAACTACAGAATGGTAAAGTTGTATTATCTAATGTTGTTTAGTAACATAGTGATTAAAAATATTAAGTCTATTCAACTTACAACATTTTGTTCACAAAGTTGTAGAATATATGTTTGGTATGTGTATGGTACATTTCATATTACTTGAGTTGCCATCAATGCCAAAGGGAGAGATTCTTGGACTACAACTGATTTGGAATTTGATTGAAGAATCTATGATTACAAGATCACTAAGGAGTTTCTAATTAGATATGTAATATGATTAAATTAGTATTATGTTATCATTGATGTCAACTAGTTTGACAACACTTATCTTTTAAGTTACTATACCGAGACATCTGAAGAAAGGTAAAAGAGATGAAGAACAAAGAAATCTACATGAGGAAAGATGTACATGATAGATGAGGATAAGGAACACATTGAGTAACTTGTTGATGAGTCTATGACTTGATGATATTGAATTTATTATGTTGCATTCATCTATGATGAAGTATAGAGCTAAAAGACACAAAGTAGTGTTATCAGTAAATGAAGCAATTCTAGTATACACCGACAGAGTGTAGTGTATACCGATCATAGTATTAATCAAGTAATGTTCAATGAAGAATTTCTTTGTTAACCGAGTGGAAAAAAATGAATTAAATGATTAGTTTAGCCAATAAGATTGATGAGCTAGCAAGAGTATAACATCGAGGTAATGGATAATGTTTGTTACATAGATCGATGACTGACAAAATTTAGAAAAGATCTAAAGGATGAGAATCAAATGTGTTATTGACACAAGTGGCAAGAAATTTTGAAGTGGCAAAATCTATGAATGTGGTTACGTGGAAAAATCTGATGGTGGAGAAGAAAATGATTTACCCATCTATATAAGAGAACATAATTTTTTTATGAAATCATGCCGAAAGAAGTAGAAGCTACAGGAATATCATGTGAACAAGGTTTTCATGCATTCTGATCATATTGGTTACTAAGAACCAAGCTGCAGAACAATTACCGAGCTATAGAGAGAAATTACCGATGGATAGTAAATTGAAACAGTATTGAATCTAAAGCAAAATATTGGTCAGAAGGATTTGTATGGACTAAATATTGATCTGTAATCTATAATTAAAGTTGTATTAAGGTAGGTCATTTACTGTTACATATTTAACCATTGTATATAGTCAAAATCTCTTAACCGAGTGGACTCTGAAAGTCTTATGATGTATCATTCATAGAATGAACATTGTTATCCTGTCAACCCCATAGTGAATGTTGGTTGGATAATAACTTCTAGTCTAAAACCATCTAACAAGGTCACACCTGATAGTGTGTTTGTAAACCTTTAACAGGGTTGGGTCTTAACGGACCTCACTTCAGAAGAGTGAACAATTTTGGGTTGCCGGTCCTAGGTGGTTTTTCCCTTTATAGGGTTTCCACATTAAATCTCTTGTGTTATGTGTTGATTGTGATATTTTTTTTTTATCATTCTTTACATGTTACATGTTAGATTTGATCAATAATTGTTATAGTATTTGATTGGTAATAAGTAAAAGCATAGACAGTGAAAGTATTTATTATTTACCGATGAGCAGAAAATGAAGAAATAGTTTTGAATTATACATTTTGGAATTGGGGCATTGGATAATTGATTCACCCCCCCTCTTAGTTATTCTAAGATTAAAAAGATGCCAAAATAATGTGGATAAGAAATTTTTAAAGAAAATTCTTCTTGAATGCTTATCCACTATCACATTGGTATAAAGTGATAAAAAAAAATGATTCATATGGTTTATGATAAGTCACAAAGGCACTCTTATAATAGTCATCAAGAGATAATAGAGGTCATGCATGCATGATTGCAAAGCACAATGAATAAAGAACGTGCACTGTTATGAAGGCTCATAGCCACAGTAAGGAATGGTGTCATAAAAATCAAAAGATGGACATTTTCTAAAAGGCAGTGATATTCAAAGATTGAAATGAGGGTACTATATCATTACAAAGATGCAAGCATTAATAGATTTTCATGAATGTGAATGTGCGGTGATCAACAATGCCATAAAGAGACTATTGTTAGTGTTTCTACAAAATAGAATGACAGTGTTGTGAAAGGAAAGATTCATGTTCTAGAAGAGTGCCTCAAAACAATGTTATTCAATGCTTGAGGGATGATATTTACTACTTTCATAATGACTACATGATGAAAAGATGGTCAAATTAAAATATGTAAATCTTACCCATTGATATGACAGTCAGCTATAGGGCCACAGTGTATGTAATGAGAGGTGTCATATTGTCTTTCAAAGAGTAAAGTAAAAGTTGGCAGTAGCATCAAGAGGTGCATATTTTCTACAAATTTTTAGACCATGGAATGAAGAGCATGAGGCTATCATCACATCAATCCTTATGAGTTGTGAGATAGAAAAAGATTGAAGGCATTAGATCTTACAAGGAAGCAATGTCTAGTGTAATGAAAGAAATGGAAAACCATACCAAGCATGACGAATCATGGTGACTATGTATAAAGGAGTGGCAGTGGTAAAGGGAACAATTAGAGTAGTGATTTAATGGTCAATATAAGATATAGAGATGTTTTCAAGAGGAGATCCAATGATATGCATTTTGTTTCTAATGATGTGTTCACTACCACAAGACAATTTTGCAATCATGGATAATAGAACTTTGAATTGAACCTAACATGCATGAATTTAATGCTTAAGGTAGATTGACATGGTATGGAATGAATTGTATTGTGACTATAATTAAACCTTAAGACAAGATAGTCACTACCTTGAGACTTAATGGCCTATGTAAATGCAATTTCCATTACTGTAATTTGGTTTGAAGGGACCTTGATCAACTTAAAGATATATGAAAAAATATGTATCCTTGTTTCAATACCTAACAATCATTTTTTAACTGATTTTGTGTGCTTGCTGCAGTGATAGAGGTAACTTGGATCTATCAATTCATTTTGACAAGAAATCTCATAGATAGATCCCAATCATTTTTTTTGTTACACGAAGTCTTCCAATCCACCATGAGAATACATCAATTGTAAGAATGAAGAACTACTACTCAACAAAGGATTGTCCTAACTTGGACTGACTTATATTGTGACTAGGAATGAAAGTAGACTAAGATAGTGTTATTTGGGACTGCCAAAACAAAAATAAGAATGTCCAATCAAAAGGAAAAATACCCCTATTACTTATAAAAATTAAAGACTTCAAATTCTCTATTAACTCCCACCAAAAACATGCAAGGAAATTAAAATAGATAAATGAGCATGTCTAATTAGTGAGGGGTATAATCAAGAAACATATTTAAATAGAAACATATTTATTCACTCAAAAAACACTATATGTGTGTGTACAATATATTGCTGACATAAATATGGAAAAACAAAAAAATAAAAAAATTTAAAGTAGAGCAATAACTACCTAATAAATTTCATTCCTTTTAGATTATATTCACATTATTATAACTCCAAAATTTTACATAATTCTTCTTCAAATGCATGGATTTCATTAGTGTTGGAACTCGTACACTTTATAATAAGAATTGAAGACAAGTCACATAAAGCAAACAATCATTTAAACATGGACAATGACTAATTATTGTGACCTCTCAAATAAAGATTGAAGATAAATAAATAAGTAAATAAATAAATAAATAACTTCTACACCTACTAGTATGTCCTGACCAAAATAACAAAGTGTTGTAGTAGAAGATTCTTTGGAAGAAGTAACAAATTTGGAAGTTGAAGTCGTGGCATGTGAATATCTCATGGTTGATAGAAAAGTACATGAAGACCTTGGCAATCCCTAAGAAGGAAAATATGATGGGTACAAGAATACTTGTTCATAATGATGGTAACAAGTTTATTCTCAAGCCTTTGCAAAAATAATTCTTCATATGATAGATAAGTGTTATCTATTTTGGAAAGGAAGAGTATGCTGATTTGAAGAGTCACACAAGGAAGAGGTTTATGAAAGAGGATTAGAAGATTGGAGCATCAATAATGGTTCTAAAAACCAATGATTATGACAGTGAACAAAAGATGGAAAATTGGAAGAGTAGTGTGATTGAAGAAGATATAGTTATGTGCACACATTGGTGTCCTATCATTGCACAAGTGCAAGATGGTAAGGGTCTATTCATGGAGGGAAGAAAAAAAGGTCATTTTAACCTTACAAGGCAAGAGGAGAGATAGTCCAAATAATTCTATGGTGGCTGTCCCAAACAATAGAAAAATGATGGAATTGCTAATATGTTTTCTTTTTATGTTTCTACACATTTTGCCTAACATCAACTTTGGTAATTATGACAGCTGTAGAAGTGGGGACAGATTACGGCCTGAAGATGAAAGGGAAGTTCTTGAAATAGTTCTTATTCACCATCCAAATGTAGCAGCAAAGATAGGTTGTGGTGTTGACTTCATAATGGTGTGATTCTACCCTGCTTTTTCTCTATTTTTTTGCAACTTATTTTCTTGCACAATCTTCTAAACAACCCTTCCTGTTAGCTGATGTGAGTTTTAGGTAATAGGAAATCTGATTTGCTTTCTATACCTTTATATATTTCTTTAGCATTTTATATAAACATGGGGATACAAACTAAACCATGTAAAGGACTTGTAACTAGACAACTCTCTAAAGCATCTTAAGTTCTATAAACATCAGTTTACAAAAGGGTTTTTAAGTCCTGAAAATTTATCAGTTACATTTCCTGCATTTATGTTTTGAAATTTTAGATCTCAAAGTCTTTTGGAGACACAGAGAACATAGAACACATAATACACCCAAGTTCTAAAATAGGAGCAAGAACTGTTTGAAAGTTCTAAAGCTATATTCATTTGAGAAATCAGTGAACGTTGAGTATTTTTAGAATAGCTTCTTTTCAGGCACCTAGAACATTCACAAAAGATTTACATAGCCCTTGATGAGAATGCTAGATTTCAAATGTGTAAGTGGAGATTCATGTGGGAGTATTTTATCTTCAAAGTAGAAGAATTTTGATATTCTAAATCATTTCCCAATCCCCCTAATATGGAGTAGTGGCAGGGTGCATCACGTGGACTACCTTCTAATCTATCCATAGCAGAGATTTTAAAATATTTCAAGCAACATAGGAAATGGAAGATGTATCCCTTCTATTTAGGAGTATGCACCTCCTCAAAGTAGAAAGGAGAATTTGTAACTAGGCTAGTAATTAATAAGTTTCCACATGAATTTCCCTAATGTTAATCCAAGTTATTAAAATGATATGCATAAAAATTCGCATAAACTTAATAAATGATAGTTTTGGGATTGCTTATTGAGCAATTAAATGTTAATTAAGAAATTAACTAATAGATAAAGGATACTTAACCTCTAGGAACTATGAAAATGAATAAATCTAATGTTATATTTGTTAAAAACATATAAAAAAATTCATATGATAAATTTTAATCCAAAACTCCATGATTTGATCCAATCCAATGATCACAATTCAAAGCCTCAAATTATTTGTTTAAGCCTTTTGTTTTCTTATTTTCAGGAATAAAGATAAGAAGTTCTAATGTATGTCAATCAGAGTAGAAAGTAAGTTAAATGCAAGAAAGAGTTAATAGCTGGATTATATTTTCTTATTTGTTTCTTAACTATTGTACCCAACCTAAGTGACCTTACAATGGCCTAACCAACCCCTTAGACCAGTCTATCAACCTTTCAAGGCACTGTTGTCACTTTAGTATAAAGTGCTTCCTAGGCCTGCAAACCTAGCTTTCTGCATCTAACACCAAGTTTTACCATAGAATCCCCAAGTGTTATTGGTATTCTTTGACACTCTCCTTGAGGTAGTCGTCCTCCAAAAAGATAAAATCCTGGATCATTCTCTAGGCCTCCCAACTGCAAGAATCTCAGAGGCTAAATTATGGCACCTAACAAAGGAACACCCAATAGAATGGAGATTTTCTACAAGACATGGTTTAAAAACTATTATGGTACCTACCAATGGCCTATATTCCAAGTTTCGAGTTTTAAAACCATCCTAGCAGTGAGTTATGGGGATTGTACCCAAAAACCAAGCCAATCACATTTCGGATGCCTGGCTTTTCATCATTACAAACTCCTCTAAATTGCATCTTCCCATCTCATGACTATGATGATCCTAATGTACATCCTCAAAACTCCCTTTCCACCAATTTTTAGAGTCTTTTAGTGTTCCATTTGGGAGAAATGGAGGATAATGGAAGGGGGGTTTTGTTGGATGTTGTAGTTGCAAGTGCCTTAGGAGACATGTATGCAGAATGTGGAAGCATGGCCAAGGCACACAAACTGTTTGAAAAAATAACTCAAATAAATGTGGTTTCGTTGACTGTAATGATTGGAAGATATGCACAAAATGGATATGTTGAAAATGCTTTAGAAGATTTTAAACAAATGCAGTTGGTAGGTGTAAATCCAAATGCCACAACCCTTTCCAGCATCCTTCCATTCTGTGTCAAAATGGGAGCTTTCAAACAGGGTATGGACATCCATCAAAAGATAATGGAAGAGGGATATTTATCAGATGTTATAGTTGCAAGCTCCTTGGTAGACATGTATGCAAAATGTGGAAGGATAGACAAGGTACATCAATTGTTCAAACTACATTGCATTCACAATCTCAATTAGATAGCGTTCAAACCCTAGTGCAAACAATCTCAATCAAAGGGAGGGGTTCAAACCCTAGTGCAGACAATCTGTATAATGGATAAGCAATCCATGGCTTTGGCCAGCTCCCCAATAAAGCTTTGGCCTTCTCTGCACTACCAATAATATCCTAGCTAATCCCAATCCCAAAAAAACAATAAAATATGTAGCAGATGACATTTTTGGGGAACAAATTGGCTTGAAACTTTTTAAAACTAGTAATAATAAATAGATGTGTTCAAATTCTCACAAGAGTCAGGAAAGAAAAATTACATTACCTTAATGCCAAATCCATAGTGTCAAATCTGCCCTCCAAATTACCTCAATGAGCTTCCAATACACAGTGTCGATGAGGGTTCGCACGCTACAACCTTCAAAAAATTCACCGTGGTAATAATGAAATATTTCTTTTTTTTTTATGTTATGCCCATGTTCGTCGATAGTTTGACCTATAGAGTATTGGTCAAAATTTTGATGAACATGGGCATGGATTAAAAAAAAAATGAAAGTTTTCCTTCTATAATCCAACCAACCAAAACTTTTTTATTTCATGGTCAAAATTTTTGGTATAAAAACTAGGTCAAATGTACTAGTGTATATTTCCAAAGGTTCATTGTATTACATGATCTATCTTAAGTTTCCAATTCATTCTATTTGTGAAGTCTTGTCATGCTCATATTTCAATGCCAAAAGCACAACTTGGGTTGCCAGAGCTTTCTCTTGGAGTGATTCCTAGTTTTGGCGGTAAGTGTTGGCACCTTTCTCTTGGTTGTGTCGTATGTAATCCTTAATAGTTTGAATTTATGAATATTGTTCAAAAACAATGTTTGAATCATTGAATTTCCAAAGCATTATATTTTTTAATATTTATGAGTAAGGATTGGCACTTTTCTCTCAGATATGTTCAGGTGTGCCTTACATCATTCTTCATTATTTGAATATATTTATAAAAAGATGAGGAAATGTTTTATGTCTTGACATTTGTCACAACTCCCAATAATCTTGACATTTACAAAAGTGTAATTATCTTACTCAGTATTAGATTCAACTTATCTTACCTGAAGTATTTCATCTTTACATAGTTTCACTTGACTTAACTATAATGCATAGACTACCCAAAAAGACTCCTAGTTGGCCATATGCTTACATCTAGTATATAAATGTGACTACAAAAATGAAACAAGGGAAGGAAAGAAAAACACTACAAGAAGATTAACATCAATACTTAATGTGTTGTAAGTTGACAAAACCTATACAACAAAATTGACTTTGTCTTCATCAACACTAGTGGTACTAATAGAAAAGGTAAAAGAGAGTCTAATCAGCCCAGTAATGGTTAGAATGGTTTGGTTTTGTCAAAGAGCAATGTTTGAACTGATATAGTTGACAAATAAAACAAAGCATGCCAAAAAAGTCTCTAATATAGTAAGGGCAATGTAGTAGATACAAGTATGCTTGAATACAGAATGCAAAGATATTGTCCAATTGTACACTATAAAATTTGGGATGGCATCATCAGTATAATATTGTGTGATATGAGAATCAAAATTTCCTTCTGCCTATAAAGAAAATAACTATAAGTGTTATGTCTTTGTATATGAGTTGCCATGAATCAAGAGACCTTAAATAGACTTATCCCCATGATAATAATTTATAATTATGCTCCTTAGTCTCAAGAAAATAATTCACAAAAAAGGAAAATGTAGAACATTTTTGGTCATCTACCAATTACTTGTTTGGAGGAATACTCAGTGACTTTTCTCAGTCAAATGTCCATATTTTTAACCTTTTCAATACACCCCGCCTAGACATGATAAATAGCCCTCTCTGCAATGTACATTATTGTTGATGATCAAAGACTCTGCACAATATTTTCTATCAAACAAAAGTTAGTAAATGGATATAACATAGACATAATGATAATACATTAAAATATTATATTAAGGGATTCATTGGCCAATATTTAATGTAGTAGAATAATAAAAATATAATTTGATATTCATTAATGGCTTGAATATTATGCTCTTCTCTAGACTAATGTTTTATGTGATATTTAGGATATGATAAGGAAAGGTGGATTTAGTGATCTATAATTAAATTATGCCATTGGACATGATTACTATCTAAAAAATTAAAGCATAATATTGGTATGCTTAATTTGATAATATATTTTATTTTTTTTAACCAAATATTATTATTGGTTGCTTTTTAGAAGTATGAATAATAGTCCTTTCAATGAGAACACTATGTATTTGACGTCTATTCTGACCAAATCTCGTCAAAAGATAGACAAAC
This sequence comes from Chamaecyparis obtusa, assembly GCA_027943335.1. Lineage (NCBI taxonomy): Eukaryota > Viridiplantae > Streptophyta > Pinopsida > Cupressales > Cupressaceae > Chamaecyparis > Chamaecyparis obtusa. The sequence goes on from BSBK01006094.1 coordinate 120,799, forward strand.
ATTCTTTGGCATTTCGACGAGAATGTTGAACCCTCGATGATAGTTTGGACCCTAACTCGTCGCAATTTAGATGGACTTTGGTCACATAGATAAAAGGTATGATCAATAATTCTTCCAAGTTGAAGCGATTATTTCAACGAAGGGTCCATCGATAATCAACCATTACAGATGTCAGACTTTTGATGATGGTTTTTAATGTCATATAATTGATGAAAAAACTCCAACAATAGTTTTGGTCGTTTGGTCGACCTATGGGTATCAAAAATTCAACTAATCCTCGTCAAAAAACAAGCTAAAATTTACTAGTGGGTGTATGCTTCTCCGATGCTTAGTAATGTTTGTAGCTCAACTCAGTTCTGTCTTCAACCATTTTGATCAATGTTGCATGAAAATAATCCTTTTCACGTGAATTCTCCAGTATCAAAAATCCTAGACTCAATAATGAATCCCATGTCTCCTTATATAGAAATCATAAATGTTTTCTTTTCATTCATATATTTTGCCTCTTAATCTTTGCCATTCATTTTTACGCTTTAAACTTCCTCAATAGTTGTGTTATTTACACATTTCATTCTCCTTCATCTGATCAATCTTGAATTTTTTTAGCCATTAGATCATCATAAAAAACATTATCTTCTACCTCAAAATCATAAGCAATTGTCCAGCTCATCAATTTGAGTTAGCTCTTATAAAATTTATTTCTTTCTTTCACTTGGCCAATATCAGAATATGTCTATGATTACCTGGTCAGTTAATACTATACTCGATATACACTATACTATCTCGGTGTATACAAAAATCTTCATTTATGGACCACATTAACCTATTTAGTTCTGATCTTTAATTCACAACAAAATCATGTAATACAATCAAGTCATAAAAATGATTCCATAGACTCATCAACAAGTTATCCAATGCATACCATGGCCATATCTTTCATATGCATATCATATTCATTTAGATATCTCATTCCTTTATCATTTTCCTTCTTCAGAAGTTTTTAACCATCATGATAAGTATAGTCAAAACTAGTTGACATCAATGACAATATATTGACTAATTTAATTGTCTTACATATACTTTAGTAGCTCAGTGATCATCAATCACTCTCTTTCACTTGTCCATCCTTTCCGTCAAGATATTCAATCACTTGTAGGTTATCAGGGAAGGGGGAAGTTTTAGAAGAGGCCACCCCTTCAAAAATTTGTGATTACAGGAAGTAAATCATGGAAAGTAATAAAGTTTATATATGTTGCACTAGTGTTTCTTTCTATTACACCTAATTGCATTAAATTTTTTCATTAGTGTCACACATATAGTCCATAAAACAAAGAAAATAGATAAGTCGATTAAAGTATTAAGTTTAGTAACCAAGTAGAGCATAAGGATTAAGACATGTTAACTGAGCACATACTTTACTAAATATCTACACCAAGACACATGATTATCAAGAACAATGAGTAGAATGATAACCAAGTATACCTAATTATCGAAAATAAATATTTTATCAAGAAAAAGATACAGTGTTTACCGAGAAATGTAGGATTCACATAGAAGTTTGTAATGACAATGAAAACAAGGCAAATGGTTTATACCAATCTAGAAAATGGTTTATATAAATCAAGGTAAATATTTCTTGGATATTTTAGATGGAGTGGTGATGATCCCTATGCAGTTTTGAATTAGGTTATTCATATGGATCATTGATCAAATGTTTTCTAGATGTTTCCATAACCCTAATTAGGTCTAAATTGTAATGCTTTAAGTATTTTCAAGACAACAATAATTAGAAGTAACCACTAGGAGGAGACAATATGAAGATTAGATAGGGTTATGATGCTAATTTTTTATTAAGTATTAAGGATTATATCTGAAGAGGACCATAGGATGATGAGAAGCATTTGAAGGAGATATCTATCACAAAAAGATGATTTCAGATAAAGCCTAAGCATATCTAATACTCTACAAAGTAATTTTCAACAACCAAATCCTTTAAGTTACTCTCTAACAATTATAGCAGGAATCTTTATAGAGTAGACTTAACCATCTCATTGTAAATCTCTTAACTGAGTTCACACTTAAAGAGTGTTACTAAAATCCTCTAACAAGGTAGATCTTAACAAGTCTTAAATGTTACTCCTAATATGGTAATATCATCATAAGTGATAAAAAAATTGTATGCCCTAACATGCAAATTTATTATTGAAGTAGTGAATCTTTGTGGGTTTCATCCCCAACACAGTTTTTACTTTCAAACATGGGTTTTTGTGATACCAAAGTCTTTGTGTCAAATGTATGAAATTTCATGAATGCTTATTGGATAGATTAGATGTATTTACATTTCAATTATGTTCATGAATAAATGGGTATTATACATATAATAGAGGGTTAATGAAGGTTATTATCTTGTGGATTGAGAATAAAAGTTTTTAGGGTTACCAATTCACTCGTCCCCTCTTAGTAACTCACCTTTCCATAATCCCAATAATTGGTATCACAGCTTGTTCTTTTGTTAAACAAGTTTAATCACTAAAGAGGAAATATCCATAGAGATGGAAAGGTAAAAACTTAACAAAATAATTGAAAATCATAAATTGGAGTTATGGATTTCCCTAGAATAACTTAAAGATATCAAGGAAAATCTAAGGGGTTCATTGAGAAAGCAGAAGGAATTAGGACTTCAAAAAAATGACACTCAGTGTTAGGAAGAAGAGATTGAGGAATTATCTAAAGGATTGGGAAGTATATATAATTCATTTGAAGGAACAATTTCAAATCTATTAGAAAAGAATCAACACCTCACCGAGCAGCTAAAAACACTGCAAACTAGACAACAAACACAAATGGTGAGAAATATTGAAGTTATGAATGATACAAGACAAGATGAACAAAAGAGAAACATGAATATTGAAGATAGAAGACAAATGAATGAGAAACTCAAAGAAAAATAATTTTAAATACTAAGGTTGACCGAGCATCACTTTGAAACTGCTAATCAAATGGTTATCACAAGTTGATAAGTTAGTAGGGTGAACAATGTGATTACTAGGAAATTGGAAGACATTGGTGAATTCAGGGAAGAAAATGAAAAATTGAAAACTGAATTGAAGATGCAACAGTTCAACACAATGAATTGATGAAGAAAGCTAAGGAAAGCACCAAAAGAATGGATGAATTTTTAAGGATTCATAGGAGACTAGACAACACCACTAGATTAGGATATACCGAAGAAGGAGAATCATCAAATCAAGTAGAGAAAAGGAATGTCTATGCAAATTGAAAACCCAATAAGCTCCCATGATATCACCATGGGAAACTAGGTCATACGAAAAATGTTTGTAGGAGTGAAGTAAAGCTAAAGGTAATCCCAATACTATTCCTAAATTTGATGGTTATTACTATAATTGCAACAATATGAACATAAAACATTTGAATTTAGATCAAAGAAAAAAAAGTCACCTAAGAAGCACTATATGGATAGGCATTGTAGTATTTGCAACAGTTGAAGCTATTTTGGAAACCAAATAAACAAAACTATACATATCAATCGAGAAGACAAGGTAATTCTTATACTTGGGATTACAACACATGGGTTAATTGTACTACTTTTGGAAGATATGGTCATATTTCTACAAATTGTATGAGACTACACTAGAGAGGAAGATGTATAAATTGGGTGAAATCTGGAATGGCATTTCTACATTGTCACAAAGTCGGTCACTTAAGAAAAAACTACTAAAATCGAGCACCAGAACCAAACAAAGATATGATTGAAAATACCATTGATAGAATCAAAAGGATGAAGAATGAGATGTGGAAAATATCAAAATAAGAAAATGGAGGAACAAGAACAATAGTTGGTGACACCTCATCCTATGGAATAGGTGATTTCACCACTTCTACCTAAGTCACAATCAAGTAAGAATCAGAAATGAATTTTAATCAATTATATCTTATAGAAATTACTTATATCTATTGCATGAATACCATATCATCATTAATTAAGGTGTAGTAGGTGGTTATATGTTATTAACTTGAAGTGAGAATAGTCGAGAAAGGTAGATTGAGTAAGCAATTGTTAGTTGGTGAAAGTGGTGAAGGAAACTGAGTTGTATAGTCAAGATGCTATCAACTAAGAACTGGTAGTATGAACCAAGATGAAGTATCTAATGTGGATAAAATGGATAAAAGTGAGTGATTGTTCATTGACCGACTAGTGGTTGGTAAGGCATTTAATGCACAATACTTATGCCAAAAAGTATTTTTGGGTATAAATACATGTCAAACCAGTTCATTATTTACATTGCATTCGAAGGGAAAACTAGAGAGAAATCAAGAGAAGAGTGAGCAACCCGATTCCATGAAAATAAAGTGATTTGTGAGTTTCACATAGTGATTCAAGGCTATTTGGGAAAGTTTGAAGCATAAGAAAGAAATTTGAACACAAATTTCTCAAGACATAATTTATCAACAATAATGGCATCTACATCAAAATCCATTCAATCAAAGGATGAAAAGGAAAATAAATTTACATTGATAAAGAAAACATCATATGAAGAGCCCAACTACAAGCTACATCTAGAGATCACAACATAGATCGATGAAAAAGGAACATTTTCATCTATACCACCTAGGGTTTTACTAGTTAAAGACATTAGGTCTTATATTCACTACAAGATAATTGAGATAGGTAATTTTGAGCTCCAACCTACCTATTAGGAACTATGCAAGGATGGAAAGTTGAAGGATGAGCACAAGTACTTGGAGGTAAAAGATTTAAAAATGCATTACGTTTCCTGAGGGAGTTCAAGACCAAATGGATCAGATTCATACTTACCTTAGTTCATGATGGAAAAATGTAGTTAGATGAGCTGGTGAAAATCACCAAGGATGTGATTCATATCATTAAAGGGTATCTAGTATGTGATAAAGTAAAATCCCTAAGGCACCCACCAAAGAATGAGATTGATAAATTGACTGGAGTTGAGTGGGATAATCGAGGAATGAAGATAAATACCATTAATGACCCTAAGACCATATTTGGAGAGTATGTGATTGCTTACAAGATATTTCAATCCAGCAGACTGAACAATGTTCCATGTAGCATTGTAGATATTGCATACAAGGTTGTGATGAAAGGTCTACGAGTTGACCTAGCTTAACTTATGTTGACACAAATGGAAGAGAATATGAGGACAATCCAAGTTGTAAAGTCCACTACATGCAAGTTTGGAACATTATTGCTATGTATATTTTTCTACTTGAAAAAATCATTTCCCTCAATCGGTAATGTAGAGTGGGATGTGGAGAAACCTATTATTATTCAAATCGGTGAATTCATTAACAGTCTAGATAAGAATTTTTAGCCAATAATGGATGATTATTTGATAACATTTAAGGATAGAATGCACAAGAGATATAGGATCCTAGCTCAACTAGTTGAAAAATATAAAAATGATGTTTGTTTCTTAGTTGACACCAATACTATATTAATCAAGGCATTTGAAGTGAGAATTGCATGGCTTCCACCGATGGAGTATGAATTGGATATTGACCAAGCCACTATGTCAATACATGCATTTACCAAAGCCAAAAGACAAAGGGGCTCCAAGGATTGGAATATATGAAGAAGCCAAGAAAATAATAAAATTGACATAGATGGAGAAATGATTGGAAGAAAATAAAATAAAATGATGAGAACTTTAGAAAAACAATTTGGTGATGTTGGAGAAGAAGCATAAAACTCTATTGAAGAGGAAACGAAGGAGTAGATATCAGTCAGTGAAGAAGAAGAAACTATGTTAGAAAAAGAACATTAGGAAGAGAAAATCAAGGCAATAAGAGGTAAAAGAAAAAAAGTTAATAGAAAAATACACACAAGGAAAAGATATACTACTAGTATGACTATGCCTATAAGAAGAGGAGTTTCTAATATCACAAGGCCTGCACTGATGAAAGCTTATTAGAAAAAGAGAGGTACACAAGATACCACCTAGTTACCAGAAGGTAAGAAGAGGAGAAGAATAATAAGAAACAAATATGATCTTGATTCAGAGGAAGAAGGAAATAGTCAGTTCCAAGTTGCAGAAAATAAAAAACCAGAGACAATTGATGAAATTGCAAATAGAACAAGAGAAAGAGGAGGATTAAGTTATCCTAAAATTCAGAGATATTCAATCCTAAGAAAAGAAGATCAAGATAAACTCAAAGAGGCTATTACTGATATGATGATTAAATTCAATAGAGTAGCAGTTGAATTTTTTAAATTTTCACATATAATACCCTAGGAATTATGCAATGAAGTTTCAGCCAGAAGGACCTATGTTTTAAACATAGAGAAAAAGATGAGAGAAGGGTCCCTCATTCTAGCACTGCCTAATCTTTCAATTCTCAAGATTGAATTATCAAAGAAAACATATGCCAACAAATTTTTGATGAAAGAAAGGATACTTAATATATTGCAAGGAGAATTATAGGAAGTTGATGAAGAAAGTACAGAGATATGGACTAATATTCTTAGTTGAAAGGATGAAACTGAGAAAACTACTCCCATTGTTAACACCGAGCACTCTATACGTATGAAAGGAAAATATGTAGAGATAGATGACACAACAAAAGAGCCTATTCACATCTCTGACACTAAGTAGCCAAAAGACTAAACATATGTTGAATATTTCTTATCTGCTAAACAAACTGTAATGGAAGGTGTTCTTGAGATGTTGAAGAACACAAGGGAAGAAGAAGTACCCATAAAACATATTATAGAAGGAGACCCCAATGAGGAAGGAAAGGATGATGAAGATGTAACTATTTATAATGAGAATCAAGAAGAATCCCAACCTACCTACCGAGGTAGCTAGAGCACAAATATCAGGTGATTTCCCTACACTTGCACAATAAATTGATATACTTGTCGACAAACAAACTGAAATGGTAAAAGATATAGAAATAAAGACACAAGAGAATATACCACCCAAGAAAGTAGAGACTACAGTTGGATACACGGGTGATTAAGTAGGAAAAGATACTGATCATTGTGGTTAATCTACAAAAGATGAAGAGAACACCAAGACCACTAATGATGAGGTAAATAATCAAGCAGATGAAAATGCAAATAAAGTAGATATTTCTACTATAGAAAGAAGGCCACAAAACCTAGGACCTCAAACTAAGGGAATTTATATGGGAAGGACAAAGAAGAAAATATTTCCACCGAACCACCAAAGATTCATCAGGAGCAATAGGCTCTAGTTCCACTTAGTCAATCCCCATCATTGAGAAAGAAGGAGAAGAATAAAAGAAAGAAACATGGAAGTAAATGTCCAGTCACACTAGATGAAATCATTGAAATACCTAATTGTGACCTGAGGACATTGGACCCCTAAGCTCATAGAAAGTATGGAGAGCTATGCATTAGGAAAGTAACTCATGAGAATTTGAGGAAATAAAGTAAGAATAAATAGGTGCTAGAATATGTAAAATAAATTTTGATGCAAGTTGTACCAGATGTGAATATTGATGAGAGTACACCTACCTATCATTGAACAACTTTCTAAATTACCGAGAAGATCAATGCACCTAACACTAATGCAGAGAATAAAATTGAAGAAAGAGATGAAAGGAAGATTGAGTACAAAGTTATCGAGAAGGTCAACCAAGAAGTGGTAATCCATAAAGTTAAACTATCTGAAATGGTAACTAAAATTGAAGGTATAAATCAAAAAATCATTACTGTTTTGCAAAACATTGTGCACACTAGATTCTTTTACTATACAGATTAATGATAAATTGAAGAAATTGGATGAAGACTTTAAAAATGGTGTAGAATGTCTTATCACTGAACAACATTCATTTCAATTGCATTATTCAAAAGTAAAACATATTCAGGGGATGAGACATGCTTTGAAGAAAGAAGAAGATCAAATAAGAGATCAGATAATTGAGCTATAGGCTGAGCTATTACCACACATTCTGGTGATGTAGAAACATAAACAAGGAGAAAGAATTGATTTCCACCCCCGATCTATCAGTAGTTGATCACATTTTTTATATGCATCCACATTTAGGCATAGAATAAATTCCCTTACAAATTCTAAAGGAGGAATGAGTAAACCTCATGGCCAATCTACATAGAACCCATCAAAATATTTTTGATAAGTTGTAAGTACATATTTTTGGCATTACTATAAAAAATGGGGGAATAATATGTATAGTGTATGTACTTTAGCAAGTATTAGTATTGAAAGGGGGATTTTACAAGTTTACCAAGTTTTTCTAAAAGATTTTGAAAAATGGTATACACATATGTTTTTGTCACTAATTCCAAAGGGTAAGAATGTTACACCTAATCGCATTAAGTATTGTCATTAGTGTCACACATATAGTCGGTACAATAAAGAAAAAGGATAAGTCAATGAAAGTATTAAGTATAGTAACTAAGCAGAGCATAAGGAGAAAGACATGTTAACTGACCATAGACTTGACTGATCATCTACACTGAGCCACATGATTACTGAGTACACCGAGTACAATGATAACCTATTATACTTTATTACTAAACATTAGTATCTTACTAAGGAAGAGACACAATATTTATTGAGAAATGCAGGATTCACATAGAATTTTCTAATGAAAACAAGGAAAAAATTTTATATATCGATGTAGAAAATAGTTTACATAAATCAAGGTAAATATTTCTTGGAGATTTCAAATAGATTCATGATGATCCCTATGTTACGAATGGGAACACTGAGAGGGGAGGTGAATCAGTGTTTAGTATAATTAATCTTTTCTTTTACTCTTGAAACAAGATGCATAAACACAACACATAACACTAATATGGTTACAGGGAAACCCAAATAGGTAAAAACCCCAGTAGGAATTGACACCCACTAAGTACTGCACTAGTGTCTTGTGATCCTTGTTAGAATATCTTCAACCCTGTTAGGAGTTATCTTTACATTTCTTTTAGTACAGTGACCTTGTCAAGGATCAGACCCTGTTAGGAGTCTTTTACAATAACCCTATTAGAGGTGGGGACACACTTTCCTAGATCTCACTACTCAAGTGGTGAAGGTTGCAACCTTCTAATCTCAGATACACACTATATCTACTAGATGAACTGGCACTATGACACTACTTGTCTGATCAATTCCTTTGATGCGCTGATGCTTTGACCTATTGCAAAGCTCTAATACATTCTAATTTCTCTTCCCATACCTCTTATCCTCTTATCTTCACTCTATAATACCATCCATATTTATTAAAAAGGGCACATCTCATCTTTATACGCACTCATCAAAACAATTAACTAGGTCAGCATATAACCGATTACATATAATACTTCCAAGTGAATTGGCTAAAGCGTGTTTACAAAAAAACATAATTACATGTCTAAAACTTAATTAAAATAGGTGCATAGCCTTTACAAAACAATATTATCATTGCTAATCAAATTACCAACAATCAGCTACATACTCTATTTTGTTATGGCATTCACTGGTTGTACCTCTTCAACTGTCTATATCTTTGTCATATGGTCTCATCTGATCATGCACTCTTAGAATTAGCATGAATAAATACATACAATCTTAAATTCAAGGGCACATACCTTAACTAGGTCATACACACATGCGTTGATGCTTTGACCTTCAGGTACTCTGCTAACTATCCAGTCTTCTATATTTAGCCAAATTCTGATCTTCTGATAATGTGCACTAACTCCAAAACACTATATGACTTTTTTGACATAATGACAACACTATATTTAGTCATATACAATAGTATAGTCAAATTTCCAACAATATCCTACTTTTTCATTTATGGCAACAATGGAATATGGAAAAGTTACTAAATGTACCATTACACAAAGAACTTTGTAACATACTTTATCTTATATCTCCCTTAGACTCTGTACTATATATCTTTTTTTACATATAAGAATCCAAGACTCCATATTCTATACATAATACTCCCCCTTTAACATTAATGACAAAGGTGCTTCAAAAAATATATCTCTACAAGTACTTACAAAGAAATTACATTTAGATATGCAATCAATAAATTGTGGATTTCTTGTTTCCAAAATGCAATCAATGCATTGATAGTTTGGAGATGGGCACATAAGGAATATGTCAGCTTCTCCATATTCTCCAAATATGTGCTAGGACCTTGATCATATCTCACCATGGTGGCATTGATCTCCTTTATGTTTTGATTAAGTACATCCAAAGAGGGCGCAAGAGCATTCCTAAGCTTTGTCTACCTTGCCCTTATCTTGGACATCGCTTTTTTAGCCTTTTCTATCTTGCCTAACTGCCCCTGGTATATAGTATTGCACATGTTCACATTAATGGAGGGGTATTCTACTGATTTCCTTACATTTTCTATCATTTATTCTACCTCTTGGATTTTCATGTAATGATCACCAGTCAGCTTATCCTGGTTCATATAATTAGCGATGATTTTCTTGCCCTTTGCTGTAAACTACTTCAAACATGGTTGAAAAATCTTTAGTGAACTTAGGTCAAGTGTAAAGTTGCTAACCAATTCACTTAGCCTCTTCTTCATGTATTTCACTTCTACAACTAGGGATGCAAATTCTTCCAAGCTAGAAAAATTAGTCTTGAAGTTTGAAAGAATAGTGCTTACATCTTCAACTAAATGGACCTTAGACAATTTCTTGTCTACAAGTAGCAGGTTGTTTAAAATGTTGACTGATTCAAAAAATAGTGGGTTCCTCATTACCTGCTTCTCCTTTTCTTTCTCCATGGCTAAGACACTGATCTTGATCAGGTCTTCTTCTCCCCAAGAGTCCAAACTAGTGGTGTCAGGTGTCAAACTTGACAACAATGATGTTGAGGGTAATGGAGTGATAGGAGTACTATCCATTACTTCTCTATTTACTCTGATTTTCATCTCAATAGATGGCTCATCTGTTAATTCACTTCCTTTTACCTCTTCTTCTCCTTTCTTCTCTTCTACCTTTTCTTCCTCTTTTTCTATCTCTTTCTCTTCTTCTTTACCTGTGAGATATTCTATCAGTATTTCTTCTTGTAGCTTGGGAAAATTATCACCGCATAGAATTTTAGCTTCTTTTGTGCTCACAAAAGCTTCCCCAAACTTATCTAGGTCTTTATCTATGGCTACCATGGCTATCTCTACATTATCAATGATGATAGTGTTATATTTTAGTGTCTCTATCATCGGCACAGACTTTACTATTGGAAACTATAATTGAAGCAATTGTTGTATTGTCACTGATGTCAAACCTTAATTGGTAAGACTGTTTCTACTTAGGAAAGTACTATATCTATTGTGAGAAGGGAAAGAAAGGATGGTAAAAATAGCACCTAGGGAAAGGTTGAGTTATCTTGATACTACAAAGTGTACTTGACTATGTTGTACAATGATGGGATAATGTATTATTTATCTAGTAAGATTGAGGAATAAACTGGTAGGCTTAACCAAGAAAAAATGGAGAAATCATGTTTAAGCTGAGTTATGTGAGTGTCGACTGAGTTAGTGTATGCTGAGCAAATATCTAGTGTCGACTGAGTATCAGTTAATTGTTGAGGAAGACAGTATATGCTGAGGAAATAGTTTTAGTAGTGACCGAGCATTTTACATGAAGACCGAGTGGATGATCATAGTATTGACTGAGCATCAACATTTTTATATTTGAAGAGAATTTAGATTTGGAGCTGACATTGTTGAATTCTTGGATTATGTAAAATGTGTTGAGTTTATTTATTGATTGTATGGAAGAATTTAATGCTTTGTAAAAAAATTTATTGTAAATCTTTATGTGATTTGAGATGATTCTAGAAAAGGAGATGAAGAACATGAAGTGGGTAGATTCAATGAATCTGACCTAACCCTAAGATCTACGAAGGAGATTAAGCAGCAAAAGATAAGTTAACCTAATCGAGAAAAGTATTAAGGGAACCTAAACATTAGGTATGAGAATGCATGGGTGAAGTAGATGATGGAAGAACAGTAAGTTTTATTGACTGTATAAGTGAAAAGGCTGAAGGAGGAGTGTGGTGATTTCTTGAAGAAAAGTTCTGAGCAGATTAGAGATGGAGATGGCAAAGTTTCAAAGTCAGTAAACCAACATTTGTGTATGGAATTGGATCTAATATTTGAAAAGTGAGTTGTATATTTTTTAGATCAATACTACTGCTACTTTCTAACCATTATAACAGTCAAAATCCTTTTAACAGAGGTTGACCTAATAGTCATATGTTAAATCCTTTGAACAAGGTTGCATTCTAATGGAGTGTATGTAAGTCATGTAACAAGGCTCACTTTTAACAGGGTGATTGAAATCCTTTAACCAAGTCACACCTGACAGTGTGTATTGTAACCTTTGACAAGGTTGGCTTTTAACCGGGCTCACTTTAGAAGAGTGAAAATAATAGTAGCATGTTACAAAGTGGTTTTTCCTATATTGGGTTTCCACTATAAATCTTGTTGTCAATACTTGTGTGAATGTTTTTGTTTGAACATTTCTACGTTTTACAAGTTAGTTACAGCTGGGTAGTGGACTGCAATGTTATATGTTTCTATTATTGAATCAGTGATGACCGAGTTTGTTTTGGTTGCTTGATCTAATTTAAGGAAAAGCTTTTGAAGTTATTTTATCCATTGGAACCTGAGAACAACTGATTCACCCCCCCTCTCTGTTGTTCTAAATCATATTAACAATTGGTATCAGAGTTGTGTTGCTTATTGGTATCAAGATGTATAAGAAGGAGGTACCAAAGCTGAACAAGGAAAAATTCCCTACATGGCAAAGCTTGATGAAGCTACATCTGGCCAGTATTGGTGATTCTACAAAATACTACATTGAGCATGACTATGTCACACCTGTTGCACCTTTGACTATTGAGGAAATGAGAGCTAAGAAAGAACATAATTAGGCAATGCTGGAAATTGCATCTACCCTAAGCTATCCAAAATTTGAGGATATTAAGGACTGCACAACTACTAAAGATATGTGGGACACTCTTGCAAAGATCTATGGAGGTGATCTATATGTGCTGAAAGCTAAAGATGAGAGTCTTAGAGGTAAGTTTGATGAAATGAGAATGAATGAAGATGAAAACATTGCAAAATATTGTGGTAGAATAAAAGAAGTTGTGAATGCTATTAGAGGAGCAAATGGAACTATTGATGATGAGACCATAATTGGAAAAGTGCTAAGAACTCTACGTCCTATATATGCTATTAAGATCTTAGCTATTCAGGAATCTAGATGTAACTCTAGAAATGTGCTTACCTTGGAAGGTTTGATTGGCAAACTGACTACTTTTGAACTATCTAATTATGATAATTTCACTGTTGGTAGTATTGGAAATGTTGAATCTACTTTTAAGTCACAATTAGTTCTGAATAAGCCTAAGAAAGAAAAAGAAAGATGCACCAGTGAAAGTGAAAGTGAAAGCGAAAGTGACAGTAACACTACTGATGAAGATCTTGAAGATCTAGAAGCTCTTATGGCTAGAAGACTGAGAAGAGGAAAAGGAAAATATAAAGGTAAACTCCCTATTATATGTTTTGCATGTAATAAAGTCAGTCATATAGCTACTAGATGTCCTGATAGGAAGGATAAAGATGAAGAAAGAAACAATAGACACAAAGACAGAAGAGATGACAAAGGCTACTGAAGGTACAAAGACTACAAAGGAAAAGGTAAGAAATCTTGTTACATTGCTGAAGAAGAGACTGACACTGATAGTAATGATTTTGAAATTGAGGTAGTCTATGTTGCAATGAAGGATGAATTTGATGAGGATGAGAAAACTACATCGATTTCCTATGTGAACAAGAATGACAAATGGATTATAGATAGTGGTTGTTCACATCACATGGCTAGTGAAAAAATAAGTTTGAGACCTTACATCATTATAAAGGTAAAAGTGTAACATTTGGTAATGATGCACCATATCCTATTAGAGGAAAAGGATTCATTAAACTGACTGATAAAATCTCTTGTGAAAATGCTTATTGGGTTGAAGGATTGAATTATAATTTTCTAAGTGTTACTCAGCTCAATAGAACTGGTTACCGAGTGGAATTTCATCACAAGAAAGCTAAGATATTTGATGCTACTGGTGAACTGATTGGAAGTGGTGAGAAAACTAGAGGTAATTTGTTCTATCTTGACCTATCTAAAGAAATATGTATGATTGCACAACTTGATGACATTTGGTTATGGCATAAGAGGCTATGTCATGTTAACTTTGACAATCTGGTAGAGATAAGTAAGAAGAAGAAAGTAAGAGGCCTACCTAGATTGAAAAAACCTAAAAATGTGATGTGCAAAGAATGCCAGTTAGGAAAACTGACCAAGTCATGTTTCAAGAGAAAAGCCTTTACTTCTGAACACATTTTAGATTTGGTTCATACTAATCTTTGTGGACCTATGGGTATACAAAGTTATTGTGGAGCTAGATATTTTATCTTTTTTCTTGATGATCATACCAGGATGATGCATGTAATGTTTCTAAAAGAAAAATCTAATGCTTTTCAATTTTTTAAGTGGTATTTGGCTAAGGTTGAGAAGGAGACAGGTAGGAACCTGAAATGTCTTAGATCTGACCAAGGTGGAGAATTTACATCAAATGGATTCAATCTATTTTGCAATGATAGAGGAATCAAAAGATAGATGTCTGCACCTAGGACACCTCCACACAATGGTCTAGCAGAAAGAAGGAATATATCTATTTTGGACTATGCAAGGACATTATTGATTGAAAATAATGTGCCATAGAAATACTGGAAAGAAGCTATAAGTACAGCTGTTTACACTCTTAACCGGGTACAGATTAAGAAAGGTACAAATCTGACACCCTATGAATTATAGTATGGGCATGCATCAAGTGTTAAATACTTTAGAATATTTGGAAGCAAGTGTTACTTATTGAAAGACAATAGGAATGTAAAGTTTGATGCCAAAAGTGATGAAGGCATATTCCTAGGCTACTCCACAAAAAGTAAATCTTATAAGTGTTTGAACTCTAACACTAACAAAATTGTGGAAAGTGTGAATGTAAAAATTGATGAGTATGCAGAAAGAAATGAAGTTGACAGTGAAAGAGAACCAGAAGATTATAGATCTTTTGTGTACATTGAGGAAATAGAAGAGGCAGGTAACAGACTTGCACCTGATGCTAAGTCTCAGGCAAACAATACTGAGCAACAGGAAATGATTGTCGAGCATCAGGAAAATAGTGCCAAGAGAGAACAAGAACATGTCGTGCTACAAGACAATGTTGTCGAGTATTAGGAAGAGGTTGTCGAGCATTTAGAAGCTGAATCTGAAAATCTTATTGGGGAACCTGATGAAATAAAGGAGAAAAATGTTGAACCTATTTTGGAAAAATATGTAAGAAGACATCACAAGCTTGAATAGATAATTGGAGATAAAGACACTGGAATTCAGATCAAAGCAAAACCAAGGATCAAACATGCTTACTATGTGTGTTTGAACCTAAGATAACTAAAGAGGTGTTATAAAATGAAGATTGGATACAAGCAATGAATGAAGAGATTGACCAGATTGAGAAGAATGAAACCTGGACTCTAGTGCTGAGACCTGCAGATAAGAATGTTATAGGAAAAAAGTGGGTGTTTTGAAACAAGTTGAATGAAAAAGGTGAAATCACTAGGAAAAAAGCTAGGCTGGTATGCAAAGGCTATGCACAAGAAGAAGGAATAGATTATGGGGAGACATTTGCCCCTGTAGCTAGATTGGAAGGAGTAAGAACTCTTCTTGCATATGCTGCTTATAAAGATTTCAAGGTATATCAAATGGATGTCAAGTTTTCATTTTTAAATGGTGTACTAGAAGAAGAAGTTTACATAGAACAACCAAAAGGTTTTATTGATCCAAACAGAAGACACGTGGTATGCAAATTGAACAAAGCATTGTATGGATTGAAACAAGCTCCCAAAGCATGGTATGAGAGGCTGGATAACTATTTGATGCAGATTGGATTTTCCAGAACAAATGACACAAGCAATTTGTACTTGAAGGATGAAGAAGGTAAAGGTATTCTATTGGCCAAAATTTTTGTTGATGACATTATTTTTGGTGGACAAGATGCATTGTGTAAAATTTTTTCAAAAGAAATGCAAACTAAATTTGAAATGAGTATGTTTGGTGAGATCAAATTCTTTGTTGGTTTACAAGTATATAAGACGAAGAAAGGAATTTTCATTACACAGTCTAAGTATGTTAATGAAATACTGAAAACTTTTTGAATGGAAGATGCTAGACCAGTGGGAACTCCTATGGTTACTGGACAAAAGTTATCTAAGAATGATGATGCTGCAGAAGTTAACCAAACTTTGTACAGATCTATGATTGGAAAATTGTAGTATGTTGTACATAGTAGACCAGATATTGCACTAGTTGTTGGGATTGTGGCAAGATTCTCTGCCAATCCTAAGGAAACACAGATGATGGCGGTGAAAAGAATCATGAGATACTTGAAAGGAATGGCTGACTATGGGTTATACTACAAGAAGAATGACAAATTTGAACTTAGAGTATACACTGATGCTGATTGGGAAAGAAATGTAGATGACAGAAAGAGCACTAGTGGTGGAGCTTTCTTTTTTGGACAAAGATTAGTCTCCTAGACAAGCAAGAAACAAAATGGCATTTCCCAATCTACTGTTGAAGCCGAGTATGTTGCTGCTGCAATAAACTATTCAAATTTAATATGGATAAAACAATTGTTGATAGGCATGAAAGAAGAAATCATTGAACCTATTATTATTTTCTATGACAACACAAGTGCCATCAATATTTCTAAGAATCCAGTGATGCACACTAAGACCAAGCATATAGCAATCAAGTATCAGTATTTGAGGGAATTGGTACAAGACAAGGAAGTCTGAATGGAATATGTGAATACAAAAGAACAATTGGTAGACATATTCACTAAAGCTTTAGCTAAAGAAGCTCATGAGTATATGAGAAGTCAATTAGGGGTCCTTCCCCTAACTGAGGCTGCCTAGTCAAGCTAGGAGCACTGCATCAAATATGCTATAGCAGAATAATTGACAAATTGATGTAGAAGATTTTCACACTTTAGGACTATCCTAGAGCTGTGAATAAGAAGCAAAGAAAACAAATCAGTCATAAGCAAGATGATAGAGGGAGAAACACTAAGCTGCACAAATATATCTACATTTGTTGGATGTAAGTTTTAGTTGTTTCTTTGGCATTTTTGTCAAAGAGGGAGATTGAACTGAAATGATACTATAACACATGAACTGAAGAGTAGGGATGATGAACAGAAATGAAAAATTAGGATAGAGGAAGATCCAAATACTTCTGATAGTCATAGAAGTGAGATTTATAGATTCTGAATCAGAATGAAGCTAAGGATATTATAAATTTTCTCTGATGGACAGATCGGTTTTTGGATTGGTTGGTAATCCATGTGTTATTCAGGTGATATCATATGGTGTTGCCATCAATGCCAAAGAGGGAGATTGTTGGAAACTACAATTGAAACAATTGTTGTATTGTCATTCATGTCAAACCTTAACTGGTAAGAGTGTTGCTATGTAGGAAAGTACTATATCTATTGTGAGAAGGGAAAGAAAGGATGGTAACAATAGCACCTAGGGAAAGGTTGAGTTATCTTGATACTGCAAAGTGTACTTGACTATGTTGTACAATGATGGGACAATGTATTGTTTATCTTAGTAAGATTGAGGACTAAACTGGTAGGCTTAATTGAGAAAAAATGGAGAAATCATGTTTAAGCTGAGTTATGTTAGTGTCGACCAAGTAAGTGTATGCCGAGCAAATATCTAGTGTTGACCAAGTATCACTTAATTGCCGAGGAAGACAATATATGCCAAGGAAATAGTTTTAGTAGTGACCAAGAATTTTACATGAAGACCAAGTGGATGATCACAGTATTGACCAAGCATCAACATTTTTATATTTGAAGAGAATTCAGATTTGGAGCCAACATTATTGAATTCTTGGATTATGTAAAATGTGTTGACTTTATTTATTGATTGTATGCAAGCATTTAATGCTTTGTAAAAAAATTTATTGTAAATCTTTATGAGATTTGAGATGATTCTAGAAAAGGAGATGAAGAACATGAAGTGGGTAGATTCAATGAATCTGACCTAACCCTAAGATCTACGATGGAGATTAAGCGACAAAAGATAAGTTAACCTAACAGAGAAAAGTATTAAGGGAACCTAAACATTAGGTATGAGAATGCATGGGTGAAGTAGATGCTGGAAGAACAGTAAGTTTTATTAACTGTATAAGTGAAAAGGCTGAAGGAGGAGTGTGGTGATTTCTTGAAGAAAAGTTTTGAGCAGATCAGAGATGGACATGGAAAAGTTTCAAAGTCAGGAAACCAACATTTGTGTACGGAATTGGATCTAATATTTGTGAAGTGAGTTGTATGTTTTTCAGATCAATACTGCTACTACTTTCTAACCATTGTAATAGTCAAAATTCTTTTAACAGAGGTTGACCTAATAGTCATATGTTAAATCCTTTGAAGAAAGTTGCATTCTAATGGAGTGTATGTAAGTCCTATAACAAGGCTCACTTTTAACAGGGTGATTGAAATCCTTTAACCGGGTCACACCTGACAATGTGTATTGTAACCTTTGACAGGGTTGGCTTTTAACCGAGCTCACTTTAGAAGAGTGAAAATAATAGTAGCATGTTACAAAGTGGTTTTTCCCATATTGGGTTTCCACTATAAATCTTGGTGTTAATACTTGTCTGAATGTTTTGGTTTGAACATTTATGTGTTTTACAAGTTAGTTACAACTGGGTAGTGGACTATAGTGTTATATGTTTCTATTATTGGATCAGTGATGATCGAGTTTGTTTTGGCTGCTTGATCTGATTTAAGGAAAAAATTTTGAAGTTATTTTATACATTAGGACCTGAGAACAACTAATTCACCCCCCCTGTCTATTGTTCTAAATTATATTAACATTTACTACCTCTGTATGTGTTACAACTACAGGCCCTGAGACCTAAGGACCTATCACTGGTACATTAGTGGGCTCTACCACCTTGACTTCCTTATAGGGCACTTGTGTTGAGGGCACAGTGGGTGGATAGATGTGTCTATTCAAGAAAACCTTATCAAAATCTTTCTCTGTCTCTTTGGCTATCAACTTCAAAGTTCTTGTCCATTCTGTATAGTGTTCTTAGCTTTGTTCTTAGATGTGGCTTTACCAAATCTAGCAATAGTGTTTTCTCTTCTAAGGAACACACCGGTAGACTTTCATCTAAAATATTTTCTCTTATCCTAAGATCTTCTTCAATAGCTTGTTTCTTCAAGGATTCTAAGATGTCCCAAACATTGCTTGGAATGACTATTTTCAGTTCCAAGACTATCTTTTTGAACTTGATCATATGTTTTATGATCATGCCATGAATCTTTGATTTGTCAATTTCATTATATTTCTCATAAAAATTTCCTATCTGATCCAATCTTCCTTCATCAACAATCCTTGTACTCAACACTTTAAGACTAGGTCTAAAACTTACCTCTGGAGGTGCTTGAGTATTCTTCTTACTTATGGTTTTTCATGAGGATGGGTAACTAGTGCTAAGTTCCTTCTTCCTCTTAGGCATTTCCTTATACTCAAGAGGAGCTATAAGATCAATTATTTCTATGGGTGTAGGAGGGGAAACATCAAATTTGTCTTGTTTATCCTTAGGATCTTCAGTTTTCTCAATCTTGACCTTCTTTAACTTAGGATCATCAGTTTTTTCTTCTACTGTAGATGCGCTCTCAATTCCCAAAGAAATCTATTCTAGTCTTGCTTTGTCAAGGTCTTCCTATGTTACTCCATGAATTTTGAGTATCTTAGAATTAACCTTAGCTACTTTCCTCTTTGTTGTTGCACTATTAAGAACTCCATCAAGTTCTATTGTCTTCTCTTCATAAGTACCCCACCTAGGTTCATTAGGGTCCTTAGGTACTGATAGTAGCACTTGAGCATAGGCTTCCAATACTTTTTCATCAACCTCATGTCCAAGTGGATGGATCCACTTTGTTCTTGGCTCAAAAACTTCCATACAGGTTACATCAGTTTCAACCATGAAGCAAATGGTGTCTTTATATTTCTCAACAATACTTTATGGTATTTTGTATCTCATTTGCATTTTTTCCCTAAATGTCTTCAATTCTAGCGTTATGCAATCCTTCAATGTGCTCTTAGTAGATGCCTTAAAGGTTATTTGTGGTATTGTAGGAATACTCTTGTCTAAATACAAATCTGACACCTTTCCAAGTATGTGGAAGTACATGTATATGATCAAAGACCCAAACCTGAATATTTTGGTCTTGTCATGCTTAATGGCTCTAATATTGTCTATCAGTTGTGTGCACAAGATATTGCATAGATTGAACTCACCATTTTCTCTCACAAGTCTTATTGTTGCAAGAATAGTGGCCGCTAACACACTATTCACCCTACTCATGTGTTGAAACCTATATCCCAATATCATCAACATCAATTTGATGTCTTTCTCCTCTATAAGCTCAATTGTCATTCTGCGCCTATCACTTATTGACTTACATGTTTGCTCAATTATCTTCTTTACATGCTTACCTATTGGAAGAATGACCCCTTTCTTAGAGAGTCGTATCATCTCATGAATTAGGTCTCCTTTGATTATCACTGGTACTTCACCTATCCAAAATAGGTCATCATGAATTCTGGTATAAAAAAAATTGTCTATTCAGACTCATAAAAATCATATGCCATAGCATATTCAATTATGGGATGGTTTTCCAATTGTGTGAACTCATAAAGGAAGGTTTTATCTAGTTTCATCATAGTCTCAATGTGCACTCTAATTCTGTCAAGACATACTGGTTCCTTCTTACAGTAAATGTATGCACAGATGTCTTCAACATGCATAACACCCATAGGGGTTTGAGAGAATGTTCCCTCTAGGTCATCCAAAGTAGATTTTTCAAGGTTCCTTTTGAAAATTTATCTATTATTCTCCACAACATGAAACACAATAGGAGTAGCCATAAATTATGCATTTATCACTTTAATTAGGTTTCCAATAACTTTTGAATCATCATGATGGATTAGGGCTTCTGCAACTGATCAAATACACTTCTTTGCTAGTGAATCACACTTCAATCCTTCTCAATCAACTACTAGGGATTTTGTGCTCTCCAATTTCTCAAACTCGAATGCAATGAGTGATCTGCAAGTCTCCAAGTACTTTGAAGTGAAAAATTTTTCCATTAATGTTTGTTGCGTAAACCAGACTTCCACTAAAAATCTCTAACTTTCATTGTGCAATCAATCAAGTAGTGCACTCTTGCACATAGCATCATATCATCTCCAAGGTGTTAAATCTAAAGGTGCATACTCTGAGGGTGAGTATACCAGCCACATAGGGGTCTAGAGATAAATTAGCTCCCCCTATGAACCTAAGAGTCATTCATCCAGATGTAGAGGGTCCGTCCACTATGGATGCATCCAATACATACTCATCAACCTTATCCTTCTTTGCCTTTGACTAAATCAAGCTTGCATCTTTTGCAGCTTTCACAAACATGACTTCTCCTTCAATATCCAATATTGATTCTTCTAGATTTTTAGAGCTTTCTTGACTTTGTATTCTTGATCTACAAAACTTTGAGATATGTCCAGCCTTGTTACAAGAGTGACAAATAACTGGAGGCCTTAAATTCCTCGGTGCATTGATATGAGTCACCCTTTTACACTATCTAGCTAAGTGACCATTATAATAAAATATCTGACATGTAATACTCTGAGAACTTATTGCATTTGTTTGATTCTAATTTCTCTGATTATTCAAAGCCTTGTTCTTTTGACTTGTTTTACAATTCATAGCTCTATGACCAAATTTAGTGCATGAATAATAGTAGCCATTGAAAGGTCTTACCTCTTTACAGTTCCTTTCTATGTGTCCATGCTTGTTACATGCATAACAAGTTCGGTATACTAGCTTGCGCTCATCTTTAGATGGTTCAGTATTGTCTTTAATCTGATTTTCAGTCCTCTTGGCATCAGTGGTGTCTTCTAGTGCTTTCATTCTTGCTTGCATGTTGTCAATCTGATTTTGTGCTTCATTGAATCCAATGCCGCTGGTATCTCATTTAAGTTTATGAGCATATAACTAAGATTCAATCAGATCCTTGCTTGTATGCAATTTATCAATGTGATTATTTTCCTCTTTCAATTCAGATTCCAACTTTTCTTTGTTGTTTCTTAACTCCAAGATTTCCATGTTTTCTTGCCTCAATTCTTCATTCAATTGAAGGTTCTCCTTGATCTGTTCATCATAAACTTCTTGATTGTTAGTTATCTTTTCATCCATCTCTTCAATCTGATCTTTCAGAGATGTGTTTGCTTCATTTAGCTTTTTTATCATCTTCCTGAAATCATTGTTTGAACAATCTTTTAAATTTTTTCTTAGTCTTTTGATGACTTCTTGAGAATCACTGACTTTTTCTTTTAGTTCTTTAATTTCTTTTTCATATTTGTCAAGGTCTTCAAAAGAGGCTTCAAGATTCTTTTTCAGATGTTTCATTTCTCCTTTATCAATGATCACCTCAAGTGGTTAAACTTCTTTTCTAAGGACCAGAGCTCTAATACCAATTGTTAGGAATGGGAACACTGAGAGGGGGGGTGAATGAGTGTTTAGTATAATTAATCTTTTCTTTTACTCTTGAAAATTAACATTAGTGGTTAAGTAATGAAATGAACATAAACATAAACAAGATGCATAAACACAACACATAACACCAATATGGTTACGGGGAAACCCAAATAAGTAAAAACCTCGGTGGGAATTGATACCCACTAAAAACTACACTAGTGTCTTGTGATCCTTGTTAGAAGATCTTCAACCCTGTTAGGAGTTGGCTTTACATTTCTTTAAGTACAGTTTCCTTGTCAAGGTTCAAACCCTATTATGAGTCTTTCATAATAACCTTTTTAGGGGTGGGGACACACTTTCCTAGAGCTCACTACTCAAGTGGTGAAGGCTACAACCTTTTGATCTTAGATACACACTATATCTACTAGATGAACTGGCACTATGACACTACTTGTCTGATCAGTTCCTTTGATACATTGATGCTTTGACCTCTTACAAAGCTCTAATACATTCTAGATTCTCTTTTCATACCTGTACTCTGCTTATCTTCACTCTATAATATCATCTATATTTATTACAAAGGGCACATCTCATATTTATATGCACTCACCAAAATAATTAACTAGGTCAGCCTATAACCAATTACATATAATGCTTCCAAGTGAATTGGCTCAAGCATGTTTAAAAACAAACATAATTACATGTCTACAACTTAACTACAATAGGCACATAGCCTTTACAAAACAATATTATCATTGCTAATCAAATTACCAATAGTCGGCTGCATACTCTATTCTGTTATGGCATTCACTGGTTGTACCTCTTCAACTATCTGTATCTTCATCATATGGTCTCATCTAATCATGCGCTCTTAGAATTAGCATGAATACATACATACAAGATTAAATTCAAGGGCGCATACCTTAACTAGGTCATACACATGTGCGTTGATGCTCTGACCTTTTGCTACTCTGCTAACTATTCAGTCTTCTATACTTAGCCAAGTTCTGATCTTCTCATAATGTGCGCTAACTCCAAAATACTATATGACTTTGTTTCCATAATGACAACACTATATTTAGTCATTTACACCAGTATAGTAAACTTTCCAATTCCCTATGTAGTTTTGAATTACGTTATTCATATGGATCATTGATCAAATATTTTATAGATGTTTCCATACCCCTAATTAGGTATAAATCATTATGATTTAAGTATAGTCAAGAAAATAGATCAAGATAATAGTAATAAGAAGTAGCCGCTAGGAGAAGATAATCTAAAGATCAGACAAGGTTATGATGCTAAGTTTTGACCAAGTATTAAGGATTATATAAAAAGTAGACCAGAGGCTACCAAGCAGTATTTGAAGGACATATCTATCACAAAAAGGTGATTTGAGATAAGTACTAAGCAGATATGATATTCTACAAAGTAATTTGGAACAAGCAGATCATTTATGTTTTTACTCTCTAAAAATTGTAGTAGGAATCTCTTAATAGAGTAGACTTAACCGTCTCACTGTAAATCTCTTAACCAAGTGCACACTTAAAGAGTGCTTCTAAAATCCTCTAATAAGGTAGATCTTAAAGAGTCTTAAATGTTACTCCTAACAAGATAAGATCATCAGAAGTCATAAAAAATTATATGCCCTAACATTAAACTTTATTATTGTAGTAGTGAAGCTTTGTAGGTTTCATCCCTACCATAGTTTTTACCTTCTAATAAGGGTTTATGTGATACCAAAATCTATGTCTGTATGAAGTTTCATGAATGCTTATTGGATAGATTAGATGTATTTACATTTAAGTCTTTTTCATGAATGAATATCAATTATAAATATGACAGTTGGTTAATGAACGTTATTATCTTGTGGATTGAGAAAAAAAGTTTTTAGGGTTACTGATTCACCCCTTCCCTCTCAGCAACTCAACTTTCCATAATCCCAACAACTTTCTTATATCGAAAACTTAATAGAAATAATCACTTTCTCAAGAGAGAAAAAATATTGTAAAAAATTTTAAATCATTACATTCTAGACAAATTTTCCAAATGAGAGTTGATTGGATATTCTTCCAAATAGCTTAGTAGAGTCAGGATCGGTATAAAAATTGCCAACATTAGAACTAGGATAGTAGACCATTTGTTAAATGAGAGCTCCAATCTAGGTGAGAAAGAATCCACTTCCAGTAATTCTATAAAAAAAAATGACAATTAAGAAGAAAGTGACATGTTGATTCTATGAGGTGTTCACATAGAAAAAATGAATTTTTTTTTAATGATTTCTAGTCCATCAAGCTTCATGCCTATTAGAATATGATCTTGTCAAAATAACCATGCACAATGATGTAGGATCTTTGTGGGGTCATAACTTTTTACTCTGTTATCTAATTGGGCTAACATTTTAAAGGGATATGTGTCATGAGGAGTTGATTGGATTTATAATTGAACTTAGTTATGTTGGACCTCAGATTGATGCATTTTTTAGGGCTCAATTTCTTCATATAGGGTCTTAAAATGGGTTTTTCTATTTTTTTCTATTTTTTTAAAAGTTGTCCTTTTATTTTGTTCCAAATAATAACTGCTACTGAATTGGAAAGTTGTTAATTCATGTTGTAGGGTGGTTTTTTAGATTATTATAATATTTTATGTTTTTTGGAATAAATTTAACAATTATCAAAAATGGAAAAATTCATATTTTCCAAAAATCTACCAAATAACGAAATTTTTTATTTGTAATTAAATAGGCTTAATTTTTATTGTAATAGAAGAGTTGTGTAAGGAGAATACTGAATAGTTGATTTTTTCTTTGGTCTTGAATAATTTATTGATAATTAATGGTGAGTATTTAATTGTAATTTAGTTACATTATTTGGTGTCAGAGTAGGAAGATGTGTTGGACAAGAAAGGGAAGATGAGGTATTAAAAAGATGCACATAGACATGCAGTCCCTCCAAAGTTAGGTAGAGAAACTTGTAAAAATGATATAAAGACAAAGAGGAGATGATTTTGATGATGAAGTAGACCAAGAAAGAGGTGTAGACTAACATGTAGAATATAAAGAAGGGCAAGACCATTTTAATGAAATAAGTTGATGCAGGAGCATCTCGGGTCCTTGGCAATCTTGTGTCACCAAAAAAAATTTGGAGTTTGTCTGTGTTTCTCAATTTCTACTTTGACTAAGTTGGATGGTAGTTGTTCAGTTTCCTTTGGTTACCAATTGTGGTCAGTTATCTCCTAGGTGGTTGGTTGTTTCACTGATGCTTGACACTACCTGCCTACTGCTCAGTTATCTTGCTCACCGACGGGTTTAGTTTTAGTTCCTATTGTGGTCGACTTGTGCATTTATATTGGATCATGGATTTAATGTTGGAATCCATCATTGGGAAATGTGTTGTCCTAGATCTCACTATTCCTTCCATTGATTATGGATCTGAAGGTTGACTCAGTTTGGTAGCTTCTTGTATAAATGTAGTTGTTGGTTTAGAGTTTAGGAGTTAGTTTTTGGCATAGGAGTTGAATAGAAGATAGAAGTAGATATTTGGTAGATCCTCACATGTTGGAGGACTTATGTAATTCATTTTAATATCTATCCCTAACCGGGAAGGCCTTACAGCTTGACATGTATTAGTCTATTTGATGAATATATATGAAGGATTCTGCATTATCTCTCTTACTGTTGTGTTTGTTTTCTTTCACATGTGTTGGGAAGGCTTTGATCATTAGGGTGTGCCATTATTTGGCCCCTCTTGCTCCCTAGCTTGCATCAGGTGGTATTAGAGTGAGGTGAGATCTTGATCTAGGTCTGCGAATCTAGGTTTGTAGGTTCCCCTTGAAGCCCTAGTTGATTTTTGTGGGGTAGCTGATTGCGATCTGACCTACAATTGTAGGGGGTTGTCAAGATGGTTCATGGGAGGTGAGATGTAGATCTAGGATTGGCAGATATGCTAAGGCAGATTGTTGCTAGGTTAGAAGCTATTGAAACAACCCAAAGAAGAGGGAGACATCTTGAATATGTTAGTGATGATGAAGTTGAAGAAGAACAAAAAAATGTAGAACCTGCACCTATTATGGATCAAGGTGAAGAAATATTTTTGAAGGCTTTGACAAGTCTGAAGTCAACACCACATTTCAATCCTCCTAAGTATGGTGGAAAGATTGATTCTTATGAGTTGGTGGATTGGATCACAAAGATGGAAAAGTATTTTGAGTATGAAAACATTCCTAAGGATAAGAAAGTGAAGATTGCAAGCACAAAGTTGAAAAGTCATGCATCCTTATGGTGGGAACATCTACACCTAGATAGAAAAAGGAAAGGCAAAGAAAAAATCAAGGTATGGAATAAAATGGTGAATAAATTGAAAGGAAAGTTCTTACCTTGTGATTATCAGATTAACCTAGTTCAGTGAATGCAAAGTTTGAGATAGAAAGATAGCTCGGTAAAGGAGTATACTAAGGAATTCTATAGATTAGATATCAGATCTAGACATGATGAAGATGATGTGGAAGAATTGGTAGATACCTAAATGGTTTGAGAGTCTCCATCCAAGAGGAAATTAGTATGGTCAAGTTGGAGAACATTAAAGAGGCTTATCAATTTGCTTTGAAGGCTGAGGAGAAATTGAAAAAGAGACATGAGCAAAGATAGAGAGGTTGAGGTGGTATATTCCCTAGAGGAAGAGGTAGATCTAATGGTGAAAATGGTAGATCTGAACCAGAAAAGACAAATCTAGACAAAGGCAAGACCGAGTGGAAAGGTGAAAGTTCATCTAGAGGTAGAGGCAGTAACTACTGAGGTGGTTATAGCAGAGGAAGTTTTCAAGGAGCTTGTTACAATTGTGGAGAAGAAGGACATAGATCTTTTGAATGTGCACATGCTAGTAAGAAGGCTGGTAGTAGTAGAAATGCTTTGGTACAAGAAGAATCATCGAATGAACTTGAGAAAGAAAATAACTTGATGGTAAGGTGAACACTGTGGAATGAAAGCAAGAAGGAAGATCTGATAAGGAAAAGTTTATTCAAGACTAGATGTAGAATTTTTGACAAAGTTTGGAAGGTAATCATTGATAGTGGTAGCTTAGAGAATTTGGCATCTGAAGAGATGGTCACAAAATTGTGGTTGGAAAGGTTGGTACATCCAAATCCCTATCAGCTTTCATGGATCAAAGATGAGCATACACTCCTAGTAAGTGAAAAATGTTATGTGAATTTGAAGATTGGAAATTACTATGATAAGGTGTTATGTGATATCAGGCCTATGGATTGTTGTCATATTTTGATGGGTAGACCTTGGCAATATGATAGACATGCTATATATGATGGGAGATTTCATAAGTATACTATTGTGGTTGATGGAAAGAAACAAATCTTGTTACCATTGATGGAAGAACCTAGTAGTAATGTTTTCACATCTGTGAGAGTTTTTTTGATGGAGGGAAGAAAGTTTGTTAACTCTTTGAAGAAGAATGATGTATGTTTTGTTGTGATCCCTAACAAAGTAAGAAGATAGAGGATAGTGTCCCTAAGGAGATTGATAAGTTACTCACTGAGTATAGTGCTATCATTTCTGATAATGTACTTGATGGTTTGCCACTGAAAAGAAGCATTGATCATTGTATGGATCTAATCCCTGGAGCTAGTTTACCGAATAAGGCACCTCATTGGTTGACACCTACCAAGAATCAGGAATTGAACCAACAGATTCAATAGTTTCTAGAGAGAGGTTTAATTAGATAAATTTTGAGTCCCTATGTAGTATGAGATGTATTAGCACTGAAGAAGAATAGAGAATGGAGAATGTGTATCGATTCTAGAGCAATCAATAAGATAACAATGAAGTATTGGTTTCCTATAACAAGAATGGATGACATAATGGATAGTTTAACTAGAGAAAAGTATTTCACCAAAATTGATTTAAAAAGTGGGTATCATCAGATCAAAATCAGAGAAGGTGATGAATGGAAGACTTCTTTCAAGACAAAAGAAGGTTTGTATTAGTGGTTGGTTATGGCTTTTGGTTTAACTAATGCACCAAGTACTTTTATGAGGCTGATGAATGAATTTTTTAAGAAATTCTTGGGTAAGTTTGTAATTGTGTATCTTGATGACATTCTAATATTCAGTAAGACTAAAGAGGAACATTTGTTGCATGTTAGACAAGTTTTGCAGAGATTGAAAGAGGAAAAATTGCTGATAAATCTAAAAAAGTGTTCATTCGTGAATGAAGAGATTGTGTATTTGGGATTTGTTATTTCAGCTGATGGTTTGAAGATAGATCCTAAAAAGGTTGAATCTATTTTGAATTGGCCTACACCTGTGAATGCTAGTGAGGTAAGATCATTTCAAGGTTTGGCAAGTTTTTACCGAAAGTTCATAAGGAATTTCAGTTTGATTTGTAATGCTATGACTAAGACTATGAGAGGAGACAAAAGAGAATTCAAGTGGACACATGGAGTTGATAAAAGTTTAGAGACTCTAAAGCAGAAGGTTGCTAAATTACCTATTTTGGCATTACCTAATTTTAGTAAAGTATTTCAAGTAGAATGTGATGCAAGTGGAAGTGCAATTGGACCTGTGTTGAGTCAAGAAGGTAAACCTATTGCTTTCTTTTCTGAAAAGTTGAATGATGCTAGAAGGAAATATTCTATGTATGATCAAGAATTCAATGCTATTGTTCAAGCACTGAAGAAATGGAGAAAATTTTTGATACCGAGTGAATTTGTGTTGTATACTGCTCATAAGGCTTTACAATATTTGGGTAGTCAGAATAAGTTGAATCAGAGACATATGAAATGGGTTGAGTATTTGCAGAGTTATACATTTGTGATAAAGCATAAGAGTAGAGTCACTAATCGAGTAGCTGATGCATTGAGTAGAAGAAGATCTTTGATGACCGAGATGAAAATTGAAGTTCTTGGTTTTGATGAGATGACAGATTCTTATGAGTTTGACCCTGATTTTTCTAAGCCATGGAGAAAGTGTAGAGCACCTATTCAAGATCAACAAGACACTAAATGGGATGAATATTTTATTTAGGAAGGTATGCTAATTAAAGGTATTCAGTTTTGCATACCAAGAGGAATAATGAGAACTAATCTAATAAAGGAGAAACATAGTAGTGGTTTGGTTGGATATTTTGGTATTGATAAAACATAGAATTTTCTTAAGGAGAAATACTATTAGCTCTAGTTGTATAAAGATGTTTAGAAATTTGTGAAAAGTTGTGAAATTTTTCAAGTTGCAAAAGGAGTAAGTCCGAATACTGGATTGTATACACCAATTTTTGTTCTTGAGAAACCTTGGATTGACATCAGTATGGACTTTGTTCTTGGCTTACCAAAGACAGTAAGAGGTAATGATTCTATATTTGTTGTTGTCAATAGATTTTCTAAAATGGAAAATTTTATACCTTGTAGAAAGACATCAGATGCAGTACGTGTAGCAAATATTTTCTTTAAGGAAATTATCAAATTGCATGGATTACTGAGGAGTATTATCTTTGACCGAGATAGTAAATTTGTTGGATACTTTTGGAAAACCCTTTGGAAGAAATTTGGCACTGAGTTAAAATATAGTTCTACATTTCACCCACAAAGTGATGGATAGACTAAAGTTGTGAACATAAGTTTGGGAAATCTTTTGAGATGTTTAGCTGGAGACACACCGGGTAATTTGGATTCTGTGTTGGCACAAATAGAGTTTGCATATAATAATTCAATAAATAGGAGTACTAGAAAGACACCATTTGAGATTGTGAATGGCACACAACCAAGAGGAATATTTGATTTGAGAGACATTTTTGATGAGAATAAGAAAAGTGATAAAGGAGTAAAGTTTGCTGAGTACATGAAGATATTGCATGAAGATGTGAAGCTGAAGCTGGAAGACAGTAATCAGAAATACAAAGATAGAACTAATAGATCAAGAAGATATAAAACTTTTGTTGTTGGTGATGAAGTGATGGTTCATTTGAAGAAGGGTCGATTTCCTGTTGGAACATATGGGAAGTTGAAGATGAAGAAGTTTGGACCTTGCAAGATTTTGAAGAAATTTGACAGTGGAAATGCATATGAAATTGAGTTACCTAATGACATGGACATATCACCTATTTTCAACATTGTTGATTTGTATGAGTATCATGAACCTAATGAAGAAGTGACAGTACCGACATAATATCCTAAGAAGTAGAATGATGAAGTTGGACAAATTTTGAAGGAAAGAGTTGGCAAGAGTACAAGAGGAAAACAATATATGGAATATCTAGTAAAGTGGAAGAATAGACAGATGGAAGATAGTTAATGGATTTCATAGTTTAAGTTGGATGTAGCTCAGACCAAACCTACCAAATGATTCAGAGAATCATTTCAAAATAACCCTAGGTGTCTGATGCAGGAGCATCTTGGGTCCTTGGCAATCTTGTGTCACCAAAAAAAATTTGGAGTTTGTTTGTGTTTCTCAATTTCTACTTTGACTGACTTGGTCGGTAGTTGGTCAATTTCCTTTGGTTACTGAGTGTGGTCAGTTATCTCCTAGGCATTCCTTTGTTTCACTGGTGCTTGACATTTCTTGTCTACTGCTCGGTTATCTTTCTCACCGACCGGTTTAGTTTTAGTTCCTATTGTGGCCGACTTGTGCATTTATATTGGATCATAGATTTAACATTGGAATACATAATTGGGAAGTGTGTCATCCCAAATCTAACTATTCCTTCCATTGATTTTGGATCTGAAGGCCGAATCAGTTTGGTAGATTCTTGTATAAATGTAGTTGTTCGTTTAGAGTTTAGGAGGCAATTTTTGGCATAGGAGTTGGATAGAAGATAGAAGTAGAGATTTGGAATATCCTCACATGATGGAGGACTTTTTTAATTCATTGTAATATCTAGACCTAATCAGGAAGGCCTTACAACCTGACATGTATCAATCTATTTGATTAATATATATGAAAGATTCTGCATTCTCTCTCTCACTGTTGTGTTTGTTTGCTTCCGCATGTGTTGGGAAGGCTTGGATCATTAGGGTGTGCCATTTTTTGGCCCCTCTTTCTCCCTTCCTTGCATCATAAGCCTTAGTGAAAGGATGGTCAAGTAATTAGAAATGAGAATTGATCAGATCCAAATGGAATTGTCTAATTATGAAATTACTCTTAAACCAGAGGGGATGATAGACTAGCTAAATAGTGTGAGGAAATTCCTTGAATGGAACTATATGATAGAAGGAAATAAGGTAAGGTTTTCATGCACCAAGTTAAAGGGTCATGCAATGATCTAGGGGGATCATTTTTAAATAGAAATAAATTGAAAGGAAAGGATATAATAAGAACTTAGGAGAAGATGGAGAAGAAATTAAAAGATAATTTTTTTCTTTTGGACTATGCCTAATCTTTTTTTTAAATATTTCAGAATCTAAAACAAAATTTGTCTAGTATAGTAGAGTATACAAGTAAATTATGTAATTTATCTATCCATGTGGACCCGTATGAAGCTGATAAATATATGACTGCAAGATATCTTAATGGCCTAAAGTTTTCTATCCAAGATGAGTTGAGCATGCATTGAGTCACTAGCATGAAAGAGGCATGTTGACTTTACTTAGAAGAATAAAATTAATTTTGGTAGTATTTTCAAAGGAATAGGGGATAAAGAATGGGTACATCATTGTCATCCTATAAAGCTTCAAGTTATAGTTGGGGAGAATCAACCCAAGGAACAAAGAAAAAATAAAAAACCTTCTTGGCTCCATCAACTCATCAATGAGGGTGAGGATTCTAGAGGGGTTGATGAAATAATAGTGGTAGAGGATGAGAAAAATAATGAAGGCCCTTCATATACTTTAGATGTGGTGAAGGTCATAGAGAATTTGAATTCTCAAACTATAAAAATCCATATTGAACCTATTCTAAGCTAAGGAAGAATGGGATGGATCTCAAGTTACACTAGATACTGGAGAGAATCTCATGATAAGGAGAGTGATGGTGATTCTTCAAAAGCATCAAGTTTAAAAAAAAGTGATAATGAGGGGTCATGACTTTGAAAACACATATTTCAAACCATGTGAACTTCAAAAGGAAATGTATGCAAAGACATTATTGATAGTTATAGTTTTGGAAATATGGTTTCTAAGGAAATAGTAGAAGATTTCAACGTACACTATGAAAACCATTCTCATCCTTGTTGTATTGCTTGGTTTACAAAGGGGAATGAAGTCCCTATTGAATATAAGATATTATTAGTCAATTTTTCAATAGGGAAGACTTATAAAGATGAAATATTGTGTGATTTAATTCTAAAGGATACATGCCATGTCTTATTTGGAAAATAATGGAAGTATCAAAACAAGGTCATGCATGATAGGAATAAGACTACATATAATTTCTAGAAATATGACTCTAGAGTGATATTGATACCTCTCAAGGATGAAGGGAACAATGAGAGTATGTTGACTAAAATAGAGATAATCAAAGCAATGAAGGTAATAGGTTTTTGTTATGCAAAAATGACCCAAAGAAGAAAAGATGAAGAAATATCAATACTTGTAGAAGTAGTAGAAGTATTAGAGCAATCTTGCATCACCCAAAAATATTTCAGAATCTAAAAAATTTCCATCATTGATTCCCATCATTTTTTCAGCATCTCTGTGGACTAAGACCTTAAATTATTGAGCTTCTCTTTGTTTGGAGAATAGTTTAACATTCTCTATGATGAAGGGTGCTCCCCTTAATACCACAAACACATAACAAAAATAGAGAAACAACAACAATATGCAAGAACAAAAAATTGGCTTCTTATTATCTCCACAAATGTGGAATTACAAACTTTCAGAATTACAATATGCAAAGCCACATGGGCATTCCCTTACAATATTCTGTAGGACAAAGCCTCGAATCAATACCCAGATCTACTACCCAGAACTGTCCCAAACTGCCTAGGACAACACTATAGCCTGCCTTATATAGGCAATTTTCCACCGCCTGGGAAGGTTCCATAATTTTTAGCCAACAAGGCCGACCAAACTTAGAATTATTTTATTTTTCATTTTATTACATCAAAGTTAGCTCAAAATAACTTTTGAAACCCAAACAAAAATTTTGAAGGAAAATCATTTTCTACCATTTCAGGTGACCCAACTTTCGGAGACCATAAGTCATCACCCGTTGACCTGATTGACTATTATAACCCCATTTTGGAAAGGGCACAAGGAGTTCTACAACAACTAAATTAGGCAAGCTTCATTCAGCTGAAATTCGACCTCATCCGGATCCTCTAAAGCCTTCAAAATTGAGTTCAAAGTTTTTGTACCCTATTTCCAAAATTGAAAAGTTTCAATATCTTCAAAACCAGACTTGATCTAGCAATGAAACTTTACAGGCAGGCTGATATAACTAAGATGAACCTCCAACTATGAAATCAAAATATTCTAAGATCGTATGACCAACTTACTAAAAATAGAAAGTTTCCATATATAGTAGCTCTACACAAGATAACCTTTATTGAAAAGAAACCAGAAATATTTTTGGGTGATGCAAGATTGCTCTTACACCCAGGATGCTCCTACATCAGACACCTGGGGTAATTTGAGAAGTGACCCTATCACAACTTAGGTGTGAAGAGGGAAACCAAGATGGTTAACCCCCTACTTTATCAACCATGATGAATCTTCAATAGGTTCTCCTTTCCACTTGACCAGATATTCTTCATATGTCCTATTCCTTGTGCTTCTGCCAACACAACTGTCTAGTATATCCTCAATCTCCTTAGTATCTGAACTAGTTGTTGGAATACTCCACTGTGCTACTGTGATCTCATCTTCAATAGCTCCTTCATGATACTCTATCAAATCTAAAATTTTAAACACTGGTGAAATATTTAGCTCAGTAGGCAATTCTACCTCATATGCATTTCCTAAATCATGCTTCTTCAGTATCTTATATGGCCCAAACTTTTTCATTTTCAGCTTGTTGTATGTACCAACTAGAAATCACTCCTTCTGCAAATGAACCATGACTTCATCTCCAACCCGGAATTCCTTATGCCTCATTTTCTCATCTACCTTAGCCTTATACTATGCATTCATCTTGGTAATATGCTTCCTCACCTCCTCATGGATGTTCTTCAAATGTTCTGCAAAATCCTCAGCTTCAGCACTACTTATTTCTCCTTTATCTATCTTCCTCAACTTAGATGCATTTCTGGGACTTCTTCCATATACAATCTGGAATGGTGATTTACCATTGCTCCTGTTGACAAAATTATTATATGCAAATTCCGCCTGTGGTAAAATCAAATCCCATCCTGTTGGCTTATCTCCAACCAAACATCTCAGCAAATTCCCCCAACTCCTATTCACCACATCTGTCTATCCATCAGTCTGTGGATGATGTGATGAACTGAACTTCAAATCTATCTTCAACTTCTTCCATAATGTACGCTAGAAATATCCAACAAACTTAGTGTCTCGATCTGAAACTATGGTCTTTGGCAAACCATGTAGTCTCACTACTTCTTTGAAAAACAATTTTGCTACATGAACAACATCATTAGTCTTCTTGTAGGGAATAAAATGTGCGATCCTTGAAAATCTATCAACCACCACAAAAATTGAATCATGTCCCCACTGACTCTTCAGTAAACCAAGAACAAAGTCCATACTAATATCCTCCCAAGGCTTCTTTGGTATAGTTAATGGCTAATACAACCCTATATTCTGCTTCACTCCTTTTTCCATCTGACATACTTTGCAACTCTATACAAACTTCTTCACATCTTGCTACAACTATGGCCAATAATAATTCTTGCTAAGCAAAGCAAGGGTTTTATCATGGCCAAAATGTCCAGCCAATCCTTTGCTATGCTTCTCTTTGATGAGATTCTCCCTCATAGAGCTTTGTGGAATGCACAACTGACTCCCTTTTAATAGCATATCATCCTAAATGATAAAATCCAACCACTTCATTCTATCTAGAGTAACAAGTTCTTTACAAGCTTTCCAAGCTTCACAAAAATCAAGATCCTCTGGATACAAATTCTTGAGTTCCTTGAACCCAACCACCTCAATCTGCATCTCTGTCAGCAATAGTTTCCTTCTGCTAAGCGCATCTGCAACCCTATTAGACTTTCCACTTCTATGTTTCAAAACAAATGTATAACTCTGCAAAAACTCAACCCATTTCAAATGCCTCTGATTCAACTTTCATTGACTATTCAAATATTGCAGAGCTTGATGGTCAGTATACAAAAAAAACTCCTTAGGAAGTCGATAGTGTCTCCACTTCTTCAATGCTTGAAATATAACATAAAATTCCTGATCATAATAAGAATATTTTCTCTTGGCATCATTCAACTTCTCACTAAAA
Source organism: Chamaecyparis obtusa (assembly GCA_027943335.1). Taxonomy (NCBI): domain Eukaryota; kingdom Viridiplantae; phylum Streptophyta; class Pinopsida; order Cupressales; family Cupressaceae; genus Chamaecyparis; species Chamaecyparis obtusa. Next base: position 156,815 of record BSBK01006094.1, read on the forward strand.
TAAGCAATAGGTTTGCCTTCTTGGCTCATAACAGCTGCTATTGTAGTACCACTAGCATCACAGTCTACTTGAAACACCTTATTAAAATCTAGAAGAGCTAAAACAGGTTGTTCTATAACTTTCTGTTTCAACAGTTTGAAACTCTTATCGTACCCCATGAGTCCACTTGAACTCTTTTCTATCCCCTCTCATTATTTCAGTCAAGGGTCCACAAATACTACTAAAATTTCTGATAAATTTTCTGTAAAAGCTAGCCAAACCATGAAAAGATCTTACCTCAGTAGCACTCCTTGGAGTAGGCCATTCAAGGATAACCTGTACTTTCTCTAGGTCCATTTTTAGACCTTCTGCTGAAACTACAAATCCCAAATAAACTAATTCCTTCTTCACAAAACTGCACTTCTTCAAATTAATCAACAATTTCTCATCTCTCAACTTTTCAAATAGCATACAAATATGCATCATATGTTCCTCCAATGGCTTGCTAAAGATCAAAATATCATCTAGGTGAACAATGACAAACTTACCCAAAAATTCTTTCAGAACCTCGTTCATGAGCCACATGAAAGTGGTCGGTGCATTGGTTAGCCCAAAAGGCATGACTAACCACTCATACAGTCTTTCTTTTATCTTGAAGGTAGTCTTCCATTCATCTCACTCTTTCATCTGAATCTAGTGATATCCACTCTTCAAATCTATCTTTGAGAAATACATAGCCGCACTCAAATAGTCCATAATATCATCCATTCGTGGCAATGGAAACTGGTACTTGATTGTGATCTTTTTTATTTCTCTAGAATCTATACACATCCTCCATTCTCCATTCTTCTTTGGTGCTAATACTGCTAGTATAGCATAGGGACTCAGACTCTCTCAAATCAACCCCTTCTGCAATAACTCATGTACTTGTTTGTTCAACTCTTCACTTTCTATTGGTGTCATTCTGTGTGCTGCCTTGTTTGGAAAACTAGCTCCTGGAATCAAATTGATCTGATGACTGATCTTCTTTACTGGTGGTAATCCATCAGGTACATTATCAGATAGAATATCCTGAAACTCATTCAACAAATCTGCAACCTCTATAGGTACATCATCCATTTCCTCTTTACCAGCTTTTGGAATTAAAGAAAAACACACATGCTCATGCCTCATACCATCTAGGAATTCTCTTCAATCAACAAAAGTTATTCTTGCATTACCACATACCTCTTCTTCGGTCTCCTTCAATGGCTTTAGCTTATGTCACACTCCATTCTTTGTCAGGGAATAGGTATTCGCACGACCATCATGTATAGCACATCTATCAAACTACCATGGCCTACCCAACAACATGTGACATCCATCCATAGGTATGATATCACATAGTAACTCATCATGGTACCTACCAATCTTGAACTTTACTAGGCACTCCTCACTGACCATGACCTTGTGGTCATCTTGCACCCAGGCAATCTGATATGGATGTGGGTGTTTCTATCTCTTGAGCTTCAACTTTGTCACCATCTCTTCTAACCCCAAATTGTCAGTGCTTCAACTATCAATAATCACATCATAGCATTTACCCTCACACTTGCATCTAGTGTGAAAGAGGCTCCTCCTTTGTTCAGGTTCATCCTCACTAGTTAGCAGGACTCTTCTGTTAATCAATGTTTCTCCTCTTTCAGCATCTTTAGAATTTGAGGATCTGACATCTTCATTTACATGTGCCACTCTGGCCTATCCTTCATTCCTCCTATCCATCCTTCCTTGGCTTTGAGGATATTCAAATGCCCTGTGACCTTCTTCTCCATAGTGAAAACATGTTCCACAGAAACCTCCTCTTCCTAAACCTTGTCCTCTTCCTCTTCCTCTTCCTCTCTGATTTCTATTGTTCTAATCTTGGAAATGAATGTAGTTTTTTCCTCTCTAATTTTGACTACTACTGGCCTCATCCTTCTTTTTTGGATCTTCATTTTGGCCTCCATATGATTTTCCACCATGACCTCTTCCATTTTGTCTACTCTCAAACTTTTTGTTCAACTTTTCCTCTACTTTTAGGACAAACTAGTATGCCTCTTCAATACTATTCATTCAAACCAGATTCAGCTCCTCCTAAATGCTTGGCCTCAACCCATTAAGGTAACGGGAAAATTTCTCCTTATCAACTTTTGCATGGCCTGTCCTGATGAGGATTCGATAGAACTCCTTAGTATACTCCTGAATAGATCATCCTACTTGCTTCAAACTTTGTATTTTCTTCAGTAGGTCAAGCTCATAATCAACAGGGATGAACTATAGCTTCAATTTATCCACCATCTGATCCCATCTTGTGATTTTATCTTTCCCTCTTCTATTTCACTCTGATTGAATCTCTTGCCACCAGATCTTTGCATGACCTTTCAGTCTAGCCTTCGCAAATTTGACCCTATCAGGATCCTCAATATCTTCATACTCAAAATATTCTTCACATTCATTGATCTAGTCGATCAACTCATCTGGGTTAAGATTTCCTAAAAATGAAGGAACCTTAATCTTAGGTCTTTTTTCGATCTTGGAAATGGCCTGAAAAAGTCTTTCTTCCTCCTGGTTTACAACTTCAACTTCTCCTTCTTAATCTTCTTCTTCGGCTTCATCTTCACTTTCGTCTCTGACATTAAGATTCATTCCTCTATGAATCTCTTCTTGCAATGCTCGCACTTGTCTCTGGAGTGATCTAACCTTAGGTGTTACAACACCAGCTCTTCCACCACGTTCCCTTCATGGAGGCATTTTCATGATGCATGTTGAAACCCTAACCACAGTCCTAGTGCAAACTGCCTCACAGTCAGCAATCTGTTTACATAGAAACCCTAACCCACGGTCCTGGTGCAAACTACCTCACAATCGGTGATCTGTTTACACACTTAGGAACTCCTGCTCTGATACCACTTGATGAAGGGTGCTCCCCTTAATACCACAAACACATAACAGAAATAGAGAAACAACAACAATATGCAAGAACAAAAAATTGGCTTCTTATTATGTCCACAAATGTGGAATTACAAACTTTTAGAATTACAATATGCAAAGCCACATGGGCATTCCCTTACAATATTCTGTAGGACAAAGCCTCGAATCAATACCCAAATCTACTACCTAGAACTATCCTGAACTGCCTAAGACAACACTACAACCTTCCTTATATAGGCAATTTTCCACCGCCTGGGAAGGTTCCAAAATTTTTAGCCAACAAGGCTGACGAAACTTAGAATTATTTTATTTTTCATTTTATTACATCAAAGTCGGCTCAAAATAAATTTTGAAACCCAAACAAAAATTTTGAAGGAAAATCATTTTCCGCCATTTAGGTGACCCAACTTTCGGAGACCATAAGTCATCACCCGTTGACCCGATTGACTATTATAACCCCATTTCAGAAAGGGCACAAGGAGCTGTACAATGCTTGAATCAAGCAAGCTTCATTTCATTGAAAATTTGACCTCATTCGGGGCCTCTAAAGCCTTCAAAATTGAGTTCAAAGTTTTTGTACCTTGTTTCCAAAACCAAAAAGTTTTGATATCTTCAAAACCAGACTTGATCTAGTAATGAAAGTTTACAGGCAAGCTGATATGACTAAGATGAACCTCCAACTGTGAAATTAGAACATTTCGAGATTGTATGACCAACTTACTAAAAATTGAAAGTTTCCATAAATAGCAGCTCTACACAAGATAACCCTTATTGAAAAGAAACTAGAAATATTTTTGGGTGATGCAAGATTGCTCTTACACCCAGGATGCTCCTGCATCACTCTACTTTAACAAGGCCAACCATGTGAATATGCAAGTTCATTTGGCCCTTCCTAGGAGCCTCTTATGACCCTTTACAACATTTTAAGACCTCTAAGATGTATTATTAGGGATTATAAAGGGTCGTAAAGGGTCATAAGGGGTCATGGGACACAACAGCTAAGAAATATAAATGTAGGCATCATGGTTACAATTTTTTGGAAACATAACATATTTGAGTTGTATACCCAAACAATGTAATGCAACCACTACTCCTCTAGTTCCAAGTTGACACTGTGGGATCCAAAACCCATAGATAAGGAATAAATTTAGAGAGCAAAGAGGAGGGCCATAATGACCAAAATAATAGAGGGACCCTATATTATTTTTCTCATTACAACCTTCCTTTTCTCTCTAAATTTATTCCTTATCTATGGTTTTTGGATCCTGTAGTGTCAACTTGAAACTAGAGGAATAGTAGTTGTCTTGCATCGTCTAGGTATACCATTTAATAATGTTGTGTCTCCATAAAATTGTGACCATGATGCCTACATTTATATTTTTTAGCTGTTGTGATATCTACATTTATGTTTTTCAACTATCTTGTTTATGTGCATGTTCTTTATGTATTTGGCTTCTCTCCCTTGCAAGGGATATGTCAATAGGTAACTAATTTGAAAGTCTTTTTTCAAGATAGGTGTAATCATCTTGCCAACCTTAGCAATATTTGTGATAGATGTCACTAGTTTGAATTTAAAGTGGATATGATATCTACAGCTAGAAACCATAGCCTGCATTTACTATAAGTTGGCATCTCAATCCAATAGTCGATAAGAAAAAATGCTACTTTCTAAAGAAGAAAACCTTTGAAGTTTTAATGTCTATCTATTTTCCCAATAGATCTCTTTGCATAAAACAAATGCTTTGGTTTCAGGTTCACTATCACTCTATCAGCCTCTCCCTTGCAAGCATCCTTGTTTTTCTTCTTTGACACCTTCTTGCCAAGTTTAATAGATTTAAATTTCTGAGTTGAATCCTTGAAACCATATCCTGGAACAACTTCACCAAGAGGCCTAGACCTAGATCTTGATCATGATAACAGATGCTACTTCTTGTTTGGCTGATCAATATCCATGGCATCAGCATTTTCATCCACTCCATTAGACCTCTCGTTTGTGTCCTTTTCGCAACACTGACCTACTTTGAACTCTCTCTATTTCTATCCAAGGATCTAGGCCTGGGCTAGAAAATGTCTTCCCATTCTCTTTAAGCCATATTCCTTGTTCTTGTCAAACTTCCTTGGTATGGTAAGCCTGCTCTCTGCAGTACTCTTCTTCAATCTATGTTTGATGATAAGCATCTTATTCTTCCTAATTGTAGCTAGAGCTTCCTTTTCATCAGGATTCAACTCCACTTGCCCCATCTCATCATCCTCATCACCCTTAGCTTCCATCCTAAGCCCTTCTTCCCTCTCCACTTCTTCAAGCCTCTTTAAGATATCTAGGTCAATAAAGTTTGCAACATTGTGTCCATCCATAATCTCAGGAATATCATCTTCTTTCCACTCTTCATTTTCCAAAATATACCTCTTCTTCAAGCTTGCAAAGTAAACTCCAGCCCCACCATTTTCATTCTCAATATCCTTCTCCAAATTTCTAGCCTCCTTGGCACCACCCGCTCTAGCATCCAAACAACTTGAGGAATACAAGGGGGCATCTCTTTCCCATCTCCTAGCTTGGGCATTGCAACATGAATCCTATTTAGACAACTAATAATCTTCTTTGAATTCATCTTAATTTCCACTCTCTGCTTCAACAACCTCTCACATGTTGCATTCTTCACTGCAATAACCCCTTCTTCCTTCAAAACACTCATAGAGAGTAGCGCACCATCATCCCCCCCTCCTGATTCCCAAAGAACCCACCCATATTTTTCCTAGTCTCAGATCTCATCTCCGTAACCAATTTTTCATCCTCCTTTAAGAGTGTCTCTAGTGGTTTCATATCAATATTATTACAAACTACAATAAGAGGCTTATTGGCAAATAGAAGTTTTATGCTGTGAAACAAAGCTACCTGTTGCACAATACTATAACCATAGGACCCTAAAACATCAAGGAAAAAAAAATAGTCTCCTTCAAATGAGCCGAGGTAGTAATACTAAGCATCTCGATGGTGTTCCTGTCCTCCAAGGGGTGTTCTAAAATACCAAGGGTATCAATAACCTGATACCCTAGGTACTTATAATCAGTATGCCTAACAAAAAAAGACTTAGTAGTAAAAGCATAAGGTTGCACATCCACATCCACCCTAGTAATATTATTAATAACACAACTCTTGCCAACATTAGGGTACCCACATATCAAAATAGTCCCAGTATAGAGGTCAATAGACAACAACCTTTCCATATGCTGCCTCACCTATTTGAGGTAAGCCAAACTCAGTCTAATTCTCTTAACAATGGTACACATCCATCCAAGTGCACCAACCTTCAAAGATTTGGAGTGGTAAAGAGAATGCCAATATTTTATCAACCTAACATAGTCTTTGGCCACTTTGGCAATGAGATTTTGAGGAGTAATGATCTGGCCAAGGGCCAACTTGTTCCTAAAATTATACTGCACCATTTTTTCTCTCTTTCTCTTTTCATGTGTTGATTATTCTCCAAATTTGATCACTCAGTCTAAAAACAAAATGAGTAGGGACCTGCTAGCAACAAGCCTCATGAATTCTAAAGAAGGCCTCACTCTTTTGTCTTTTTTTAATGGGGAATGATATTGTATATTCTAATATTTTTTTTGAAATATTAACCTTATGTTTCTATTCTATTTTATTGATTAAAATGTATGTTCCATGGTTTTTCAGAGATGGAGGGACATATTTATGGTAAATTTCATAGATGGCCAAAAATAGGGGACAAGTGTGTGTGTGTGTGTGTGTGTGTGTGTGTGTGTGTGTGTGTGTGTGTGTGTGTGTGTGTGTGTTTGTATTTACACACATGTTATTTGAAATATTGTGTCCATAAGTGGGTTTAGGACATGGCCAGTGCATTATGAAATTGTAATTTATGGAGTTTTATCCATACTTTTCTTCTATAAATTGGTTTGAAGCATCATTTTTCATGCTACTAGGTGGAATATTGGAGATAAGGGTTAGATGAAGATAAAGACTTATAAGGTATTTTGACTTGAGTTTTGTGGTTTTTGTGTGATTTACATTTTTAATTAGTGCTAGTCAAGTTTCATGAGTTTTTGGAGACATTTCTTAGTGATGGAAGGACCATTCCAACTACACAGAGAATCAAATTTCTAAGCATAAAAAAGGCTTGGTTATGTTGAATGTGGATTATGGTATGACTAAAATCTCATGGAAAACCTATAGTATTGTTTGTTTAAGCATTTGATGGTGATTTTGAAGGCCTTTTAGACATGTATCAGTAGGAAAATACATTTTTTCTAAGGTACTCATGTTTAGTTTAAATGCCAAGATTATACATTAGTTATATTGTTCATGTTGAATACCAAACTATTTATATTTTGTAAAGAACGGTATGCATGGTGATATTATTTCATTTTTGGATGGAGTTATTGTTATTTTCCATAGTCATGTACTTGATATGAATAAATGAAAAAAATCAGATCAGTATATTTGGCATCAAATTCCATTTGTTTCTTTTGGCAAGCATTTTTATGTCAAATTACTACAACATAAAGGGAAAAAAAATAGGGGTATACATCACTTTTGTAGTCTAATAGGCAAACCAACAAGCATGAAAGTATAACCATGGCTGCTGAAGGTATTCAATGTTAAATTATGAACATGAGATTATGTTAGTTCCCAGAGGAACTGTCAGACAAAATGATTAAAAGACATTCTGAAGACCAAGATTCTTGCAAATGCAGTACAAAAGCACTATAAGTCAAAACAAAAATAACAAAAATAGACTTCCAAATGTCTTTAATGTTTCAAAGAATAGGAATAAAAGGGACTTTTTAGGAAAAATAAAATGTTAAAAGCTTTACAAAAAAATAATGTTCAAACTTTACCATCCATCTAAAGAAGAGGAGGAAGGAGAGAAGCATAAAAGATGATAATGAGAAATGTCAAACTAGTTTAAGAAAAAGAATAGTTATATTAATGTCCACAAATGACCAAAATTAGATCAATAGAGAATACATTAGTTTACAATAGAAAGTCCTGGGAAAAGACTAGCCTATGCAAGAAAGAAAAAAGAACAAAAGTACTTTACAATAAAGCACTTTTGTATTCAACTCACAAAATAAATGAAATGAACCAATATACAATTTTCAAAATTGTAGCAAGCTACGAGCATTATTTTTATGGATGATTGATATTAGTTGTTCCACAGGGACGTGTCCCCTAAAAATAGAATATAATTTTCAACATATTATTATCATTCTAGTTCTTTGTTGTAAACATGCCATTGGTTCAGTTTTGTAAAAAACATTTGTGGCCATGTATTTTTTGTTACTTGGTTTTATTGCATTGTATTGCACTGGTTTGAAGCTAGGGCATCTATGCTAGCAGTCTACAGAATTAGACCTTTATTTTAAATGCATTTAACACAAAAAAAAATGAACCAATGGCATGTTTACAACAAAGAAATAGAATGATAATAATATGTTGAATATTCTATTCTATTTAATACACACCAAAGGACCAGTCCCAACAATTCTTAAACATAATTTATTTGATATGATGAATTCTTAATAAACATCTAATTCATCATATCAGATAAAATATGTTTAAGAATTGTTGGGAGTTCTATTAGACCTTTTTTTTAAACATGCTATTGGTTTAGTTTTGCAAAAAAAAAATTGTGTTAATTGTATTTAAATGGAACATTAAGCATAGTAATAATATGCTTAATCTATTAGTAATTGGAATATTAAATGTAGATAACACCTTTATCAGTTTAACTTGTTTAATGCACATGTGTTATCTGCATTTAATCTGCCAATTGCTAATAAAAAAATGAATAAAACACTCACAACCTCTATGAAATGGATGCCCTCTTCGCAGCTCACAAGCTCGCAAGAAAAAGTCTAGTGTCATCTTCCCTCTTCGCACACAGTGCCCTCTTCACAACTCATGAAAATTACAAATGAGTGTTTCTTTTTTTTGTAAAAAATTTTACAAAATTGAACCAATGGTATGTATTTGTCAAAAAAATCTTCATTGTCCCCCACAAAAAACTAAGTAATAACTACTCCACCCTTAATTTGTTTAACAATGCACCATATTGTGTAAAGTAGGATCTATCACACATGGAATAGAATCTCTTAAAACTCACAATGCACCATATTAGATAAAGTATGTTCTATCACACAAGATAACTTGGGAAATAGTAAGTTCTCAATTTCCCAAATAGTAAATTGGTATCTCTCGATAGCTTGGGAAATAATAATAATTTAATATAATTTTTGTAGTTACAAATTCAAATTTATTGCAACAAACAATGCTAAATTATAAACATCTTCTCTTGGGAGCATTTTTTTGGTTTTTGTAAGTTGACTAGTAGTTGTCGATTGGTTTTTCGAAACTTTCTTTGGAAACTTTTGGCATTTAGTGGCTTTATGGAAGTTTTGATAAAATGATTATGCCTATTTCATGCAAGTTTTTGCACTTTCGTCCATTTTGAGTAGTGTTATTATGGTGTCAAATTGAGTTTCAAATTATTTTTGAACATATATGCTTGGTTTTGACTCCAAGTTTCATTATCCATACTACACATTTTTGCTAAGTTTTGGCTTGTTTATTCAGAATCTAATAAATAGTAGAGAAGGAGACTAGATAGAATGGGATTTTTATAGTTTCCATGTGATCTAAGGATGTGAGTTAGATGATTACCAGGTGATCTAAGATAGGGTTCAAGGATTACAATACTATAATCCCATACATAGGTTATCATTGTGTTGATTTGTAAGGATTTCTTAAATTTTGAGTTTGTATGTATTTAATAAGTTCATGGAATATTTGAGGTCTATGGTTTGTTATTTATTATATGAATTTTTATTTATTTTATCAATGTGAACCTTGATCTATGAAATTTGGTAAGATTCCTTAAGTTTATAGTGTTGTAAATTGAATCCTAGACTCAGTTTAGATCTCTCTTTGAGAGAAAAGTTGTTGCATATTTTTGTTGATATTGGCTACAATATTTGATACAAAATATTATGTATTTCATTCTGGAATTTTTTTTTAACAAATAAATTTTGGTAGCATAAAGTATATATAGAATTGTTGGGACTAGCAGTCATGTTAGGACTGGTCCTACTTAGTTAATCTATTGAATTCCTTTTTTTGTGTGGTGCAAGGACCTTTCTAGTGACAGAAACTACTTTATCTAATATGGTGCATTAACTATGTCTACAGATTAAATTCTATTCTATTTAATACAGGCCAAAGGAGCAATCCCAACAATTCTTAAACATACTTTATCTGATATGATGAATTCTAAAACAATTAAGGTTGGAGTAGACATAGTCAATAAAGTATTAAACTAGATTAAACAAACTTTATCTAAAGTAACTGAACCTACTTTATATGCTTTAAGAGTAGAATATTGAATTAGACAATTGGGTATTAATTGTAAATTATATTCTTTATCTGAACATACTTTATCTTAAAACTGAACCTACTTTGTTTGTCAGCCAATATGCTATAATTCTAATCTATAAGAATTGTTTAAATAGATTAAGAATTTTCAGCATAATATTATAAGATACTAAAGAAGCCCTGCTATTTGTCAGAAAAATATTCATTGTCCCCAACAATGAAGACAATGAAGAATGACCTATTACTATGCTTAATACTAGATATTAGGTGTTCCGCGGGGATGTGTCCCCTCAAAATAGAATACAATTTTCAGCATATTATTATCATTCTATTTCCTTGTTGTAAACATGCCATTGGTTTAGTTTTGTAAAAAAAAATTGTGACCATGTCTTTTTTTGTTACTTTGTTTTATTTCATTGTATTGCACTGGTTTGAAGCTAGGGAATCCGTGCTAGCAGTCTGTAGAATTAGACCTTTATTTTAAATGCATTTAACTCATAAGAAAAAACTAAACCAATGGCATGTTTACAACAAAGAAATAGAATGATAATAATATACTAAAAATTTTATTCTATTTAATACACACCAAAGGACCAATCCCAACAATTCTTAAACATACTTTATCTGATATGATGAATTCTCAATAAAGGTCTAATTCATCATATAAGATAAAGTATGTTTAAGAATTGTTGGGAGTTCTATTACACCTTTGTTGTAAACATTCCATTGGTTCAATTTTGTAAAAAAAAATTTGTGTTAAATGAATTTAAATGGAATATTAAGCATAGAAATAGTATGCTTAATCTATTAGTAATTGGTAGATTAAATGCAGATAACACCTTTATCAGTTTAGCATGTTTAATGCATAGGTGTTATCTCCATTTAATCTGCCAATTACTAATAAAAAGATGAATAAAATGCTCACAACCTCTATGAAATAGATGGCCTCTTCATAGCTCACAAGAAAAAGTCCAGTGCCCTCTTCCCTCTTCATAGCTCATGAAAATTACAAATGAGTGTTTCTTTTTTTTTTGTAAAAAAATTTACAAAATTGAATCAATAGTATGTATTTGTCAGACAAATCTTCATTGTCCCCCACAAAAAACTAAGTCATAACTACTCCACCCTTAGCTTTGTAAAAACTAAGTAATAGCTTTGTTAGTTAGACAAAGCTATAGATAGAGGTCTAATTTTGTAGACTGCTAAGTCAAATCTTCCTTTGTGCTAGCAGTCTACAAAATTAGATATTTATTTTAAATGCATTTAACACAAAAAGAATTTACAAAACTAAACCAATGGCATGTTTACAAAAAAGAAATAGAATGATAATAATATGTTGAAAATTATATTCTATTTAATACACGCCAAAGGAGTAGTCCCAACAATTCTTAAACATACTTTATCTGATATGATGAATTCTTAAACAATTAAGGTTGGAGTAGACATATTTATCACACTCTTTTTTGTGTGGTACAAGGAAGATTTGGCTAATTAAGAGTGAGGCCTTCTTTAGAATCTCATGTGTTTTGTACTACACATGCAACATATTGTGAGTTTGAAGAGAGTCCATGCCATGTGTGATAGAACCTACTTTATCTAATATAGTGCATTATTAAACAAATTAAGGGTGGAGTAGTTATTACTTAGTTTTTTTGTGGGGGACAATGAATATTGTTTGAAAAATAGCATGTCTTCTTTAGTATCTCATGAATTTTTACCACATATGCATGAAACAAATTGCAGAGAAGGACAATAACCTTATAACTCAAAATTTTAGGAGTGCAAGGTATTTCAAAACAAAACTAATTATTCATGTAATTGTTTATAATATATATAAATGAACAGAACAGTGACCAAATTTACATCATGTATATGCCCATATCAAAACTCATGGGCACCAAGCAGTGAGTAAACAAGTAATAAATGGTTTCCCTAGCTTCAAACTAGTGAAATACAATGTAATAAAACCAAGTCACAAAAAAGACATGGCCAAGTTCGTGCACACAAGAATAAGTATTTCAGTCAGTTCTTGTAATATTTTTATACATTTAAACAAATAAAACATGAAGAAAACACGAACAACCTCTATGAAATGGATGCCCTAGCTTTAAACTAGTAAAATACAATGATAAAACAAAATAACAAAAAATACATGGCCAAGTTTGGGCACGCAATAAAAAGTCCAGTTCAGGCCTACCTCGAATCTATGAGTTGTGGCCAAGTTCGTGTACACAAGCAAAAGTCTAGTGCCCTATTCCCTCTTCATGGAGGGTGCCCTCTTCATAGCTTGCAAGAAAAAATCTAGTGTCCACTTCCCTCTTCGTGCATGGTGCACTCTTTGCAGCTCGCAAGAAAAAGTCTAGTGCACTCATCCCTCTTCATAGATGGTGCCCTATTTCCTCTTCATGCATGGTTCCCTCTTCGCAGCTCGCAAGCAAAAATTCTAGTGCCCTCTTCCCTCTTCGTGCACGGTGCCCTCTTCGGAGCTCATGAAAATTACAAATGAGTTTTTATTTTTATTTTTATTTTGTTTATAATCATGCGGGTGTCGAAATTATGATGGAACCATCGCTATTTTGACACCTTCAGGGGCACCTACAAAAAAAAACAAAAAAACACACATGCAAATGGTACTGCCGTTGAAATTTGACCCCAAATGTGGTAGTGATAGCCAAGTATTTTTTGGTTTTGTCATCTTTGTAGATGGTGTTAAAATTGAAGAAAAAAAGGTTAGATTAATTTTTGAATGGCCAAGCCCATGTAGTGTAATAGAGGATATAAATTTCCATGGGTAAGCTACTTTCTATAGAAATGTTATTAGAAATTTAGTGGTATTGTAGCACCCATAACTGATTGCACCAAAGGAAGAAAAAATTTGGGGACTACAAAAGTTGAGGAAAGCTTTAAGTATCTCAAGAATAAGGTTATAGAAGACCCTATAATAGCATTGATTAATTTTGATAAGGTATTTGATGTGGAATGTGATGAATTTTAGGTAGGCATTGAAGATGTACTTAATTAAGAAACTAAACCAACAACGCTAACTGATGTGCAGAAAATTATTCAATTTACGTGATGTATAATTCTATCCAATTGTACAAACTTTGATACATTGGAAGTATTATCCAATTCCTAAGGATTTTTTGTTGTTTATAGATCATATTCCATTAAAGTATCTTACTACATAATATAATCTATGAAATGCCCCACCAATGAACCCAGGTTAAAAAAACATAAATATGTTACTAAGTTTACTAAATAATTTTTTTCTTAAGAGTTTATAATCAACAATGAATAACAATGTAGAAGTAACATAGAATAAGATAATACATACTCATAAATGTAACTCCTTTAAAGATTACAAGTATCAAGGGTTCCATGACATAGAATTATGTATAAGTTAACTAATATACTAAGTACAATCCAACACATAATCACATGACATATCTTAGGTTCATTTTAAAACCCCATTTGAAATATTCATTATCCTTTACTTAATAATAATGAAAAGAATAAAAATAAAAAGTATGCTAACATATTCATTACATTTGAATAATAAGATACATCAATGCAATCAAAGGTAAATACAACTTGAGATATAAACTAATACATCATAACCTTTAATATAATACATCTTTCATTGTACATGTTGTAGGAATAAAAATAACACAATACAAATACATATACATTTCTTGAAACCAATTTCACTAACAATACATAAAATTAATTACAAGAGATACATCTTGTTATGACAATAAGAAAGTCTCCAAACAATGAATAAGAATATAGAAGCAGTATTGAGGATCATCCAAGCATAGAGTTGGGAACTTTAGATCTCAATGGTAATAGAATCACTACCACTCGACCATGTGGAACCTAAAGGTCCACTCCCAATGTGCTGAGGAGATAACACAAGGCTTCACCCAAGGAAACATATAAAATAGATAACACTAATGCCAAGGTACACTGGATAAAATGGTAGTAATGGTTATTAGGTTATTAAGTATAAAAGATCAAGTAACAAATTAGGTGTACCAAATGCAACGTAGGAACCTACAACACATATAGGGAAGTGTCATCACATAAATCAACTCTAATGTCACTTGGTAGTCTCTCTAGACCCTACACCCCTAGTGAGTCTATGAGGTATCAGTAGTCCATTTATATAGATAAAGAAAACCAACTGTGTTACACCCCAATGTCTCTCTAGACAGGAAAGTATCTTCTCCAACTCCCATCCTATCCTGTATTATCACTCAAGGCATGGGCGATGAATAATTATCTTTTTAATGTTTCTATCCTAATAAATTTATTAAGTTATAACTTATTAAGTCAACTTACAAAGGATACCTAGGTACAGTCACTTTAGAGCTTTGGCGCCTCAAAAGTAAGTCTCTTCCCCTCTATGCTCCTAGATAACCTACCCTAATGCTCCCAACAAAATGAACCAAGGAAAAAGAAAAAAGAAAATCATAAAATATTTCTATAATTTAATAAAACATGAATTTCATCAAAGATAAGTGCTAACATAAAAATATTAAAATAAAATCCTATACAAGGATCCAAACTATCGATCCCATATTGGAAATAGAAATCACCAATCCACAAGGTTACCATATCAAAAAATAAATCAATTCATCAAGACAAATCAAAAATTCATTTGGTTAAGGGAATGAGATCATAACACTCATTTCTTCCATCTTTCAACTATCAAACATAGAGCGGCCAACATAATTAGTAGCATTAAGAAGGGAGATCAGATTTTGCAAGAGGAAAAGGACATTGTGAAGGAAGCTATTTCTTTCTTCTCTTCTCTCCTATCCAAAGATCAAGAGATGTTGGAGGGGGATCATGATATGCTACTTTACAATATTCCTAAAATCATCTCTAAATACCAAAACAAAGTCTTACATTCTATCCTAGACTTGGCTCAAGTTAAGAAATCCCTAGATTGTCTTCCAAGTGATAAAGCCCCTAGTCCTGATGTTTTTATTTCATCTTTACTAGGATGTGGTGAAATTTGATGTGGTCAAAGTGGTGCAGGAATTCTTTGGTTCTAAGAAACTCCTTAAAGAACTTAATGCCACTTTTCTAGTGCTAATTCCTAAGACCATAGGGGTGAACTCGATGGAGCTTTTCAGACTCATAAGTCTGTACAACTCCTTCTTCAATATTATCTCTAAAGTTATCACCTCGAGAAGTCTTAAAGTGCTCCCCTCTATTATTGCTCCTTAGAAGTTTGGTTTTATGCTTGGAAGAAAAATTATTGTTTCCATAATGGTGCTGCATGAAGTGATTCACTACTTAGAAGATGGTAAAAGGGAAGGATTCCTTCTCAACCTTGACTTGTCCAAGGATTCTAACCAAGTTGATTAGAAGTTCTTGCTTAGGGTTATTTGTGCCTTTGGTTTCAATACTAATACCTATAAGATTATCCATCAAATCATCTCTAGTCCCTCTCTCATGGTTTTTGTCAATGGCTCCTCGTCAGCCTTTTTCAAATCCACCAGGGTTTTGAGACAAGGGGATCCCCTATCCCCTATTCTCTTTATCATTCTTGTTGAATGCCTCAAGAGGCTCATATTTTCCTCTAGGAGCTCAGGGGATTTGAAAGGTATTAAACCATCATCTGGGACCTATGTTTTCATCTGGGGAAAAAGTGGTGAATCTTTTACTCAAATCATATACTAGAGCTACTGGCTAATCCATTAACTGGAATAAAATATCAATCTTCTTTATTAACACTCCTGAGGTGAGATATAGGAGAATTGTGGATATCTTGGGATGCGCCATTGACTCTCTCCTTACCAATTACTTGGGCCTTCCTTTAGGCTTTAAACCACCAATAGCCTTCTGGAACAAAGTAATTGATAGATTCAATAGGAGGCTAGCTAGTTGGAAAGGGTCACTCTAAGTCTGGTAGAAAAAATATAGTTGGTTAAATCTACTTTGCAAAACCTTGCAACCTATGGGTTAAGCCTCTTTTTGATTCTGGTTAAAGCTGCGAAGGCCATGGAAAGAATTTAGAGAAGATTTATCTAGTCTAGGACTGAATAACATAAGAGACTCCCTCTTATAGCCTAGTGATGTAAGTGCATTCTTGGGTCCTCGGTGAATTTGGATGGTGGTGTGTTATTTGGCTAGTGTTATGTAGTTGCAGCCTTAACTGATGGTCTTGTTTATTGAAGGAAGCTTGGTCGCTGAAGAAAATTGGTTGAACTTCTGTTGCTCAATGGAACTAGTGCTTGATGATGCTTTGTTGCTTGGCATTTCTTGGCTTGGTCAGTTGTTTCACTGGTCCTGGGTTGTTCTCTAGTGCTCCGTAGTTCTAGCTTACCGATTGGAGTTCTTTTTTATTTGGTTGGCCAACTTGGTGCATTTATGTTTGGTAGCTTTAGTTGGATTCTCCTATGTGGATCTGGAGGATGCCATGTTGAATTTAATAATTGTAAGGATATTGGAGAGATGACTTGTATTTCATTTAATATTTGTTTGTAGGAGTTAATTGTTTCATCCAATGAACTTGTGGCCGATGATTAGTATTTATAGGATGTTTGGGTAGTTGTTTGAGGCATCAGATTGGAAGTGCTAACAATAGATCTAGAGGTAGCAGATAAGTGAAGTTGTGGAAAAGATCCTGTGAGATCTTGCAGATTAGATTGTGATCTAATAGTTTGTAATGGTAGAGCTAGTGGTTTTCATACTTGGAGACAAGGAGATTGCTTGGTGGCTTGCGAGCACAAGTTAAGATCTACCTTAGGGTTTCCATCAGTTGCTAATTTTTCCTAGAACTGAACTAGCTGAATTTTTTTTGGATCTTGTTGATTTTGTAGATTGTTTCTAATTATAATTGGCCCTAACCCAGAAGGCCTTACAGCTGGGCATGATAATGAAAATCTGGTTGAAATAATTATTATGTTGTGTTATTCCATTGTGTTCTTGATTGGGTGCAAGGTTGGACTGTCCTTAATTCGATTCACCATCCTTGACTATGTTAGGTGGTATCAGAGCTGAGTTGATCTTGTTGAGACAAGGTTAACCTAGCAAGGCTGATCTTGTTGGTGAAGAGATAGTATGATTTGGGTTTCTGATTCGTGGCATGAAACTTGTAGAATCTTGGCCTAGTTGTTTGTGTGAGCTGGCAGGTTGCGATCTAACTTGCATGCAACTTGGAGGTTGTCACAAGGTGGTCAATGTAGGGTTTGTTGTAGAGGGGTTCTCTTATCTTTAAGGATGTGTCTGAGAAGATTGGACCCTAGAGTGATTTCAAAACTCTGTGATACTGTGGAATCTAGGATTATAGAGAAGGTGAAATCTAATTTCAGATTAGAGATGGAGTTGATGAAGATGACATGGTTGGCGAGATCATGAGAGTTGTTGCTGGTGTACCTAGGAATGTTGGTACTGAAGATGGTTATGAGGAAGCTATTGAAGACTTTGAAGCTATTGGATGTAGTGGTGATGACTGGAGGGATAGATCTAGTGAAGATAAAACTTCTCAGTTGCATAGATCTGGAGCTCAGTTAAGTAATAGTTATCAAATGGAAGTGTCTACTTTCTCTAGTACCTTGAAGCCTAAGAAATTGATTGACTGGACTAGTGAACTTGAAGAGTTCTTTGAGCTAGAAGAAATTGAAGATCCTCTTCGGGTGAGATTGGCATAGACAAAATTGAAAGGACATGTTTCTCTTTGGTGGAAATAATTACAAAGAGATAGAGAAGATGAAGGTGAAATGAAGATCAATCAGTGGAAGTTGATGGTGACTAAGTTGAAAGCTAAGTTCATACCTACTAACTATGACCTTGACTTGTTTAATAATTTGCAAAATATGAAGCAGAAGGATTTGACTATTGAAGATTATATTGAGGATTTCTACAAACTTACTATTCAGTCTAGACATAGAGAAATTGGTAAGTAAAAGGTAGCTTGGTATGTGAATGGTTTGAGATTCAATATTCAGGATGAGCTTGGTATGCTGAAGATTGATTTGGTCAAAGATGCTTATCAGAATGCTCTAAAGGTAGAAGATAAGTTGAAGAGGAAACAACATAGTAATCTCTAAGGGAACAAAAAGATTGATCACTTGGTGAAGGATAAAATGACTGTAAAAGATGAACAAAAACCTATAGAACTGAAGAAGAAGACGGGTAGAGTTACCTTTAAGGGTACTTGCTATAGTTGTGGTGAAGAAGGACACCATTCTTTTGAGTGTACATAGAAGAAGCTTGCTGACTGACAAACTGCTATGGTGAATGAAAATGTTGAGAATGAACTTGAATTCAAGAACTTGTTGGTTCGACAAACATTGCTCGGTACAAAGGAGGAACATTGTCAAAGGAGTAACTTGTTCAGGACTCAGTGCAAGTCTAGAGGTAAACTTTGTGATCTTATTGTTGACAGTGGTAGTATTGATAACCTTGTTGCTGAGGAAATGATTCAAAAACTTGGTTTGAGTAGAATGAGACATCCACATCCTTATAGGATTGGCTAGTTGTAAGATGATCATGCTCTAGAAGTAAGAGAACAATGCTTTGTTGATGTTCAGATTAACCAGTATAAGGATCTTGTGTTATGTGATATTGTGGAGATGAATAGTTCTCATATATTGCTTGGTAGACCTTGGAAATATGATTGCAGAGCTATGTATGATTGTGTAAATAATGTGTTTACTATTGAGAAGGATGACAGGAAGTTTTCCCTGATACCTTTACTGGATAGAACACTCGGTAGAAGAAGTCTGAGTATTGGTAGCCAAGTTGAGTTGGTAGATCCTGAAGGTATGGATGATCAGTTTGGAGAATGGACCTTTGTGTTATCAAGGAAAGACTTGAAAAGATAGAGGAAGCTGAAGTGGAAGAGTATGCAAAGTGAAAAGATGGAGGACTTGTATGTGAAGAACCAGTTTGCGGTTTATGTGCTCAATCCCGAAAGATGTTCTTCCCACATATGAACATCTTTCCAAACCTAGGGTGTCTTATGCAGGGGAATTCTTGGGTCGTTAGTGAATCTACATGGTGGTGTTTTATTTGGCTAGTGTTACTTAGTTGCAGCCTTAACTGATGGTCTCAGTTATTGAAGGAAGCTTGGTCACTGAAGGAACTCGGTGGAACTTCTGGTGCTCGGTGGAACTGGTGCTTGGTGATGCTTTTTTTCTCGGTATTTCTTGGCTTGGTCAATTATTTCACTGGTGATCTATTGTTCTCTAGTGTTTGCTATTTTTGGATTACCAACTAGAGTTCTTGGTGATTTGGTTGGCTAACTCGGTGCATCTGTTGTTGGTAGCTTTAGTTGGATTCTCCTATGTCAATCTAGGGGCTGACATGTTGAATTTAATAATTGTAAGGTTATTGGAGAGCTGAATTGTATTGAATTTAATATTTTTTTGTAGGAGTTAATTGTTTCATCCAGCCAACTTGTGGCTGATGATTAGTATTTATAGGATATTTGGGTAGTTGTTTGAGGCATCAAATTGGATGTTATGATAGAAAATTTGGGGATAGCAGATAAATGAAGTTGTGAAAAAGATCTTGTGAGATCTTGCAGATCAGATTGTTATCTGATAGTTTGTAATGGTAGAGCTAGTAGTTTACATACTTGGAAACAAGGAGATTTCTTGTGGCTTGCGAGCACAAGTTCAGATCTATCTTAGGGTTTCCATCAATTGTTGATTTGTCTCAAAACTAAACTAGCTGAAGTTGTGTTGGATCTTTTTGATCTTGCAAATTGTTTCTGAATGTAATTGGTCCTAATCCATAAGGCCTTATAGCTAGGCATGTTAATGGAAATCTAGTTAAATAGTTATTATGTTGTGTTATTCCATTGTGTTCTTGATTGGCTACAAGGTTGGACTATCCTTAATTGGATCCACCATCCTTGACTACATCATCTGGGACAAATTTTTTCACCCTAAGAGTCCTAACAGATTAGGGATAAAGAGGATAAAATCTTTCAATAAATATCTCCAAGCTAAACAAATATGGCATATTTTCAATAGCACTAGGGAATGGCATGCCACCTTTGAAGATAAGTATCTTACTAACAACTCAATTAATCATTTATTTAGATATAATGATATTCTCAAAGCCTCTTATATTTGGAATGATTTCCTCAATGCAAAGGATATTTCTAAATCCAAGGCAAAATGGAAAATAGGGAATGGTCACTCTAGTAACTTCTGGAATGATAATTGGCTTCAGTTGGGACCCTTGAGGGACTGTGAGCCTTTCAATACTGGATGGAGGGGTGCATCCACATCTACAATTCCCAAGTCTGTAACTACAGAGTGGACAATGCCTGGGTGGACCTTTTCCATGTGTCTTAGGACCAGATTCCTCTTATGATTTCCCTTAATGTGGTCTCCATGTGCCCTTCTCAAGATGTTGTTATTTGGGAAGGTTCTCATGATGAGGCCTTCTCGATGGCCTCTACCTATTCTCCTTAGTTGTCTCAGGATTAGGAAGCCAATCCTTTTTGGGCTAAAGCCTGGTTCCCTAGCCTTACCCCCAAAATTAATGTCTTCTTCTAGATATTTCTTCAAAATTGCATTCTAATGGTTGATAATCTTATAAAGAGAGGTTTCCAGATCCCCAACAAGTTTCTTCTCTATAGATGCCAAGCTAAATCTATGGACCACATGTTTATTCACTACTCTTATGTTAGAAAAATTTGGCAATTTCTCCTTTATGCTCTAGATTTATCCTAGTGCTTTCCCTTGTATTTTCAAGAACTTTTTACCCAATGGGCCTTCTCCTTTAAAAATATAGATTCTCTCTATCAGTACTCTTGGATTCTCCCACATTTATGTTGGGGAGTTTTGAAAGAATGCAATAATCATATCTTCTGAGATAGTTCTACTCCTCCTAAAATTATCTTTGAAAAGATCCACTTTGCTATGAAAGAAAATATTATTTTCTATGGTGGCTCTAACCATTTTGCAGGAAAAGACAAGACTACTACCTCTAAGAGGACCATTGAGAAAAAATAGAATTGTACCTAGAGCTATCCCCCAGAAGGTTGGTCCAAGGCCATCCTTGATGGTGTGGCAAAAGCAAATCCTAGCAAGGTGGGTAATAGAGGTGTGATCAGAAATTATTGTGGTTTTGGGGTTGTGAATGTCACCTTCCCTCTTGCCTCTCAAACAAACTACTTTCTAAAGAAAATGCAGCCCTCCAAGTTACTAAAGTAGCCTATAACATAGGGGTCAAAAATCTCTGGCTCAAAGGAGACTCCAAGAACATCATAAATTGTTTAAATTCAATCCCCTCACCTTCATGGACTATATCTAATATGATAGAAGAAACGCGTGCTCTTTTAAATTCTTTTGAAAAGGTTCACATATCCCACATGTATAGGTAAGCCAACCAAGTTGTTGATTGATTTTACAACTTGGCTGTCAAAAAGGATGCAATGATAAGATGGCATCACGATGGATATTTCCCTCATGAGGTGAAGGATTTATTCATGAGGGATAGATACCAAGGAAAGGAGGGAATCATTATGATAATAATGAATTGTAATGTGGTTTATTGGATGTTCCATTCCATAAATGGTATGTACCAGATTGACAAGAAGGATAATAACTATGTGTTCCTTTGGCATGCTTTTAGGGTGTTCATTCCGAAGATTAATATCTCTTTTCAAAGGCCCAATAGGATAATGTTTAGGATGACCATTGTGAGAAAAAAAATAGAACATATATCCATTAAACCAAAGTTTTGTCCAAATCCATCCTTGTGCGATGGGAGGGGAAAGACATAGAAGGGATCCCATGAATGATAGTGGGAAATGGAGGAGATGTACCAAGGTCTAGAATGCTCTACAAAAGGGGGATATCTCAACCTTCATAAAATGGTTACATGGATGTAAGCTGACGGTCACTAAGATATTCATGAAAAGATAGAATGAAGGGTGTGTGGAGATAGAAGGAAATAATTTCACTGTTACTAAGGAGGTCATCTTGAAAGTCACTGGTATCCCCATTGTGGGAAATAAATTCTATAGGGATTGAAAAATATCTAAAACAACCATCAATAATTTTGTGAGAGATGAGGAAGAGAAGAAAGAAATTGTTAAAGTGGGAACATACTACTAGCCTGAAGGAATAAAAAAATTGTGGAGATTTATTCTCAGAGCTCTTACCTCTTATGTGATGCTAGACACAAGGTTTGACAGGATCAAGATCTACCACTTCATGTTGTTGAATCATCTCAGACACCGTATGAAGGTTTCCATCATGTTCTACTTGTATGCTTCTATAAATGATAATATAAATGGCTATAGGAACAAGAATATAGCTAACCCTACTTTACATGAGGGATTGTTACTTTTAATTTATGAATATTTCAATGCCCAAGACCTAGGGAAGGAATTTATGGAAATCAAGGAAAGAGAAGATGTCTCTAGTTTGGACTATGTCCCCTCAAACTTAGTGGAGAGTGTGGGATTATAATCAGAGGACCATGAGGAAGAATAGGTCAAAAAGAAGAAACATGGCTTTTCCTCTAAGAAGAGAACTGTGAGTTCAGTCTAAAAAGAAAAACCCCACAAAAAATAGGCAAGAATGGAGATCTCCTCAAAAGAGAAGTATAATGAAAATGTGGAAGATATGAACACTAATGAATAGGAGGATAATTCAAGAGGAGAGGCCAAGAAGAGTAGGGAGCAAGCCTTGGGGAAATATTTTTATTTAAAGGGGGAATGCTCAGACCAAATATTAGTAGATCTAGCCATCAGCAAAGGAAACAGTCCCCCTCCCCCTTCTAGTACCCATGAGAATATTTAAGACCCAAAAATTGAGGTGCCTGATGAGGACCAAGATGACCCCTCAATCCATTCCCCAAACCCACGTGACTATTCAAATGATAAGAACCGATCTAGAGAGGAGTATCAAAGTGATGACTCTAGCAAGGGGAAAAAAGTTTGGCACAACTTCAACATGAACACTATGAAGATGGGGATCATTAGGGAAGTTGTGAATCCCAAAATTCTTGAGGATGAGGATGGTAGAATCCAGAAAGAGGAACTGATTAACCTAGTCCTGGTCATCCTCATTGACAAGGCCAAAGAAATGGAGCTAAACCTTCTCAATAATGCTAAGAATAGTATGTTGGATTAGTTTAGATCCTTTAAATGGCTCTACCATGAATTGGGAGACCTCAAGGATAAAATACAGGGAATCAAAAGAAACAAGGATCACAATGCCACTGAGGATTTTCTTCGGCTAGACTCAAGGGTTAACAATATGGAGGAAAAGATGAAGAGCCTTGAGAAAAACCTCAAAGGAATTGTAGAGAAGAAATTCAACATCTTGAAGGCTGCAAATGAGCACATCAAGTTTCTCATACAAATAATGGAGGAAAATCTAGATGGTAAGGAAATGCCGATAATTAAAGAAGAAATAAAGGAGAATCCCAATGAAGGTCTAGGAAAGAGAACAAGGGTTAGGTCCAAGAAGAACAAGGATTAAGAAGAATCCAATGATATCTAGAAGATCAAGGAGGTGGTAGAGAAGATGGAGCTTCTCGAGACCAATGTTGTCGTAATGCTCAGGAACCTATCCTGACCTTTCTTCCTGGTGCTTTTTTCCTGTATCTGTTTTGCCCTATTTTGACTATTCTATCTCTGTGGCGGATTTTATATTGGCCTACCTGTGGCCTGTTTCATCTTTTTTTTTTTTTGTTATCTTAAGACTTGAACTTTTTAATGCTTTATTATAAGATGTATCGGGTTTCAAGAACCTTGTAAAACTTGTTTTAAGTAATTAAAAAAAATGTAACTAATCTCCAACCATGGAGTAAAACATAATCCAAAGACCGTCAGTCAAATTGTAGAAGAACAATATCAAAGAAACAAGGTGACCAAGATAATTAAGACTCAAAACAATAATGGTCAAAACCTTATTTGGTTAAATAATGTAAAGATCAAGGACTTAAATTAAATATGACATAAATATCAGTTACATTAAAAACAACATGTGAAACAATCATGACAATAAAAAGGTTGTGAACATTCCAAAATATAAATCCAATCTTTAAGGACAAATTCCACCTACGGAAATACTCAACCAATATAGACAAACAATTTAGAATAAGATCAACAAAATGAAACTCCAATAAAAAATCACTATGACATAAAACATACTCAATTGAGCTTTATTGACTATCTTACCAAAAACAACTATTGTTATTAATTTAGATAATAATAAGCTAAAATTGACTTCGTTACTAACATCATCGGGTTAATTACGAATAATAAAATATCAATTTATCTTATTAAAATTTAATTTTTTATTCTCTTTATACAAATTAACTAATTGAATAAAATTAATAAATAACATTATAATTAAATTTTAATATCATTACAACTTGTTATAATGAACCTCTATAAATTAATTTATAAAAATCTTTTATGTAAATTAATTTATTAAAGATAATTACTAAATGCAATATAATTAAACTAATTACAACCATTAGATTACTATATCAATAAACCGACTCATACTAAACTAGTAATTACTACATAATAATTATCAAACATTAATACAATTAATATTAATAATTTAAAAAAAATTAACTTTATAAATTTTATGAAATAAAAGTTTAATATAATTAAAAATTATATCTTAAATAAAATAAAAATAACAACATAATAAATATTTGGGTGGAAAACAAGGGCCCCACCCCACTATCATAGGTAGCTGGGCTCCCGCTGAATGCTCTAGCTACTACAACAACTACTTTTGTAGGTAGTTAGGCTACCACTAGTAGATAACTATCATTCAAAACTATAGCTGTCATGACAATTATGAACTACTGAGGGGAGGTGGGTAGGGAAAGAAAACCCCCACCCTCCCATTTAATATTTATTCAATTTTTTATAAAAAAAAATTTACAAAAAATTATTGAGTCAAAACATCAAGCACCTTTTTTTAGTATTAATTTAAAAATAGATTTTTGATAATTAAATATGTGTATATATGTATGTATATATATATGTATGTATATATATATGTATGTATATATATATATATATATATATATATATATATATATATATATATATATATATATATATATATATATATATATATATATATATATATATATATATATATGTATATGTATATGTATATGTATATGTATATGTATATATATATATACATATGTATATGTATATGTATGTATATATATATATATACATATATATACATATACATATATATATATGCATATATACATATACATATACATATACATATACATATATATACATATGCATATACATATACATATACATATACATATACATATATATATATACATATACATCTATATATATATACACACACATATATATACACATATATATATACACATATATATATACATATATATATGTATATATATACATATCTATATATATACATATACATATGTATATATATACATATATATATGTATATATATACATATATATATGTATATATATACATATATATATGTATAGATATACATATGTATATATATACATATAGATATGTATATATATACATATATATATGTATATATATATGTGTATATATATATATTTATGTATATGTATATATATATGTGGATATATATATATGTATATGTATATATATATGTATATATATACATACATACATATATATATATATATACACATACATATATTCATATGTATCTATATACATATAGATACATATACATACATATATGCATATGTATATATATATATATATATATATATATATATATATACATATGCATATTATATATATATATATATATATATATATATATATATATATATATATATATATATATATATATATATATATATATATATATATTTATATTATATGTATATGTATATGTATAGGTATTGAATAGGGGTAAAATAGAATCACACCTATTCAAATGTAATATGATGTGTAAATGTATGGGGGAAATATGAGATCCGCTCCTAAATCTAAATTCCCAAACAAGAGATCTAATTTGATCAACCAAAAGGCTAGTGCACACTCGAATCAATCTATAAAGAATATGAAAGAGAGAGAGAAAAACCCTATATTTCCCTATGGAGAATTGAAGTGTTTGGAATTTGAAATAATTGAAGTACAAGTACTAACCTCAAATTAGGAAAAATCTAGAAAATGCCAATTTTTGATGTATGTGTGTGCTTTCAGGCAAATTTGCAACTTGTTTCAGACTGGAAATTCTGACATGAAGAAAACCCAGAAATCTTGTCTTTCCGACGGTAGGTAGTCTTCGACCTTCATAAAAGGTTAAAGGCTACATTCTTTATTTGAGGGTCGATTATGACTTTGTTCACACATCTCGAAAGTTCGCCAAAAGGGTATCCAAATCCGATCTCAGATCTGAAATTTTGCATGTGCACCTGCAAGAAAAATGAGGTTTTTGTTTGTATGGGGAGTTTGCCTTGGTCAAACCTCAATTTAGGAATTAACCTTGAAATTGAATTGAAATGTAGTATGCATAAACAAAGTAATTGAAACAATTCACCTTGCTTATGTTGAAGTCCTTGTAGAGGATTCAAATCCTCAAATCCACAAGTAGGAATACTTCAATGGATGTAGGATGTCTCAAATAAATGGCATTTGATCTTCAACACAGATCTTGAATTGATCTTTGCATATGAGGAGGCTTGGATGAATGTAGAAGGATGGATCTTCAAGGGGGCTCCAAAGAGATTGAATCCTTCAATGGCTAACAATGGATCTCCTTGATGGGTGAATGCTTGAAGGCTTGCTTGATTTCTTGAATTCACTTGCTTGCACTTGAGAGAGGAGATTGCAAAACTTGATTAAGAGATTGATTGAAATGAGAGAGGAAGGCCTCCTTTTATAGTGAACTAGGGAACAATCCTCTAGAGGGGCCACCTTGGAGAATTAAATCCAATTAGGTCCTAACCTTTAGAAAATATACCTAGATTAAATGCAATTAAAATATTTACCATCCCAAAACCCGAAATGGCCAACCTGGAGGCGGGAAACAAATATCCCCGAAACCCGACATCTGGAAATCAATGAAACTTGAAATTTTGAATAGAGGGTCAAGGACAAGGTTTGAACTGACCAAGTCAGGATTGAGGTTGATCCTGACTAGGTTAGGATAGAGGTTGACTTTAACCCCAAAAGGTTGACTTTGACCTTTTGGTCAAAAACCTCAGGATCTTGTCCTAGAATGTTATGAAATGCAGTCATGAAGTGAAAAATGGGTCCAGAAGGAAGCAAAATAGGGGGAAAAGCTAGATACATGCAAAGACCTAATCAAGGGTGCTTAACATGACCCCAGAACACTTACTAGGAGGGCTAAACACTCTTATCATGGAAGTGCTTCCATTTTAAGACAATACATTAAGCCCCCACTTTAGCAAGAGTATGGACTCAATGCAAACTCTTGGTAAAGGAGATCAGAATGAAAAGATAATCTTATCATAATCCAATGGACAAAGAGAAACTTTAATCCCCTAGGGACTCAAGTCTTCATTGACTCCCAGATCACAATAAGAGAGGGATCTCTAGAGAGAGAAAGAAAGGTGTGATTAGCTCACCCAATGAGAACTTATGTCCCATTGTGAACCACACATTGAAACAACACAACTGGAAAGATGGAATTGAAAACCACCTAGTGAATGTGGCTACTCACTAGTCAACCATCAAGGATTCACCCTTAGGAATATTCTACTCCATAAGAATAAAACCATAAAAAAACAAAGAGATCCAGTCTTAAGGGCACCTCCGACCTTAAGGGATTAAAATATATGTATATTTGAAACTAGAGGGATCAAGAGATCCTAAAATATAAATCCATGCTTTA
>BSBK01006094.1:187500-332500 GCA_027943335.1 Chamaecyparis obtusa
AAAGGCTAAAAGAAATCAAGAGAAACACAATCTCTAGGCCGAGAAGGTTGATATAAACTATGATTAATCATCTTCAATTCTTCATCATGAATGAACTTAAGACATTGATGGATAGGTGAAGCAACATCATGCATGGCATTCAATGAAGGAAAACCTAGCTTAACTTGAAATTGATCAGAAGTAGGAACAACAACAAAGGTAGTGTTCATAATTTTTCCATAGAGTTCAACCAGTAAAGTAACAGAACCAAATGATGGATAAAGAAAACCATTACAAGTTTGAATCCACACATTTGATGTATCATAAGAATCACATTGTAAGATTTTCATAAAAATATTTTCTTTAGTAATAACATTAACTAAGGATGTAGGATCAACAAGAAAACCACAAGTAGGTATCTGAGAAATCCTAGTAGCAATGTAAAGGCGACCATCAGGAGCTTTAATAGTCTCAGAGTCATCAAAGGTAATCAAAAGTTCCTGAGGTCTTTTATTCTTAGGTTGTTGTTGAGGTTTAGGTTGAGTTTTCAGTTTAGGTTTAGGTTTTGGTCGAGGTTGAGATTGAACTTGAGGTTGAATCTGAGGTTGAGATTGAGGTTGACGTGGAGATATAGATTGACCAACATGCTCCACTTGATTAACGACATGATTAAGATCATCCATCTTTGAATCATACACAATTTCCATAGTAGATGGTTGAGCAATTGTATTAGTATCATGCGTAGGTAAATGATTCATATAGATTTGAAGGTTTTGATTATGAGGAGAGATAGATTTGTTCCCACTACCATCAAGATTATCGACAGATAAGGAATTAGATTCAATTAAGTCTTCAAACTTATGTCTTAAAGAATAACATTTCTTAGTATCATGACCATTCTGATGATGATATTGACAAAAATAATTTTGATCAAAAGATTTAGAGGCAATCGTAACAGGTAAAAGAGGTCGAACAGGAGGTAAAGTAATCATATTAGCAGCTAACAACCTATTCATAATAGCATGTAAAGGTTTAGAAAGAGGATTAAATGTATGATTTAATCAAAAAATAGTGGATTCGGAAGTGGCATTGTGAAATGCAACAACAACTTGATCAACAACTGCATTCGCTTGTTTGTTTATCTTGACATAGTTGTTAAATTTTTTAAATTTGTTTGGATTAGGAGCAACATCACTCTTATCAACTAGAACAGGAGCCATTAGAGTGTTGCTCTCAAATTGACTCACTTGTAATTGATAATGATGAATCCCTGCACAAAATTGTTGAAAAGACATGAATTTAGTAAGCAGAATCTTAGCTCTAATATCCTTTTACAAATTTGAAATAAACATACATTGAATATCCATATCAGGAACAGGATAGGAAATTTGAGCATACAAATGCTTAAATATACCAATAAATTTAGTTAATTTTTCTTTAGCAATTTTTTTACTGTTACCCTAATTTTCATATGCATGCAAATTTGACCAATTCCCATCTCAGGGTCTCTATTTTTACCCTGTCAAACACCTCAAAAAATCTCATAGCTTTATGTCTTGTTCTCTGGTCTCTGCAAGCTTTCTAACTCACTGGTCTGCAAGTCCAAAAATTCATAAAAGTAGCCATTGTAGGCTTAAAACCCTAAGTAGCCCTTTGGCTTGATATATTTTCAAGTTACTTTATCGGCCACTTAAAATCCTAAATGCCCATGTGCGCTTTAATCCTATTGGCTAGTCGCAGATTCTCATATTTCTCTGGTGGTGATCTTTACCTCTTAGCGATTCAATGACTACATAATTCTCATAGTCGCTAAGTGTTTCATGGTTAAGTCCTCAATGGTTAACGATTTAGCAAGTAGTTATCCTTCCCTTGGTCATGTAATCATTGAGTTCTTTAGCAGTCTCAAGATTGTGGGGTCCCAGTTGATGAGATCAACAGTTGTTGTAAGATCTCATAGCATCTGTCAAAGGCGCGTGATCTTACAAAAACCATCGATCTTTCCTTTTCTCAGCACCTCATGCCTTTTTGGGTCCATTTCCATGGTGTCCTATGTGGAGGTATTTCATTGGTCAAATGGAGATGACTTGTAATTTGTTAGCGGGCCCGGTTGTCAGGCCTCTTTTGATCTAATGGCTGACATGTTTTCTCATAGCATGTGTCAGAGGTAAGTGATTTTCAATCTACCTTTGATTTCTTCTGGTGATGTAACTCTTCATGCCTGGCAGGTCCACTCCTACGTGTATTCAAATGGAAGCTTCAGATTGGTCTACATGTGCTGAGTCAGCTCATTCTTAGTGGGACCAAGTTCTTTCAGTGGTTAGAGGCTCTAACGTCTGTAGAGGATCGACGACTGTCATATGTTTGTGAGGCTATGTGTCAGACCATGAGATCATGTGATGACTTTTGATCTCGCTTTATCTCAGAGCATTCTTGATGGGTCCTTTCTTGCTGATGTGTTCACTTCCTATTGGTTGATGCGTGATGATGAGGACTTCCAAGTGGACCGATGTGTCAGAGGGGTCTTGGTCTAATATAGATCTATGACTGGCATAAAGGCACAAGGAATATTCGAGGGCCATGAGATCTTGCACCCACCATTGGATCAGAATCTTGTCTTAAGTGGGACCGATGTCAGGACATGCTGAGGTGTATGCTTACAGGGCAATCAAGGGCGAATAAAGGAATGACATGTGGTGGTTCTGGGCCTAGGGTTAGGGGTATTTCTATGAATCAGTGACTAAAGAGCTTTCCATGTTTGCTAGACTTAACCGAGGTCAACTAAATGTTTAAATGACTCTATGACTGAAGGAAAAGGGTAACCCGAGGTTGACTTAAGGTTAGATTCGCAGTCAGATACTGAGCTCAGGTAAATAAGAAGATCTGACGGTCACATTTTAAAGTGAGATTAAGATTTAAACATCAATCGTTGATGGAGGAAAGGTTTGGTGCCACCTGTTAGCCATTATTATTTAAATTCAAATATATTCCTATAGGGTTTCAGCTAGGTTTTTTGAGCCAATAGTCAATAGTGACAGAATTAGTGGATGGAATTTATATCTTTAGGATGTTTGTAGTTGAGGAAGATGATGACAGGGGTCTAGGCAGTGGTCTTTGGTCATTTCTTATTTTTTGAGAGTACCAATCAATGCATTCATGGTGAGACTTTGTGTAAGAGAGGTAGATAAGTCTGGGTTGCTTGTCTACAAGTTGATTTCCAGTATAGAGATGGGCACGAATATTTGATCGGCTCTGATTTTTGTAGAGATATATTTATGATCAGATTTGATCGGCTAGAGTTTGATTATTGTATTGAAAACCATGTAACCCTAGTTAGTTTTTTACTCTTACCTGCGTGCAAAGGAGTATGTATATATTGTATATTTGGAGCCTTAGAGCTCAAAGTTGGACATTTGTAGAAAAAAATCATCTTTTCTTAAGGGTCATCGGTGGTATCATTTCTACCCTCTGGCTTATATAGTTGTATTTCTCCCATTGATGATTCAGATATTATAGAGGTATTTTGTGACAATCCTTCGTGTCCCTATGCTTCCGTGTTTAAATTATCTCTTATTGGATTAAAATATATGATGTTTTTCAGTGATATCTTAGGGTTCTTGATCCCTCTTGCTTTCTATAATTTTGTGTGTTATTATGTTTGATTTGATTTAGATGTTTTGTGGGTATACTTCAACCCCCTAACAGTCTTGTCTCAATCCTACACCAAGTTTCAGAAGTGAATGTTTGCTTGTAGGTCATAAATTGTGTCTTATGTTCAGACCCTTCTATGAAATACTTATGCAAGCCTATTCAATAAGTTGTGACCTACTAGACCTAAGCCTTTTATTGATTCCATTCCTCTATACTGAGATCCAAACCCTAATTTTGGTGTATCACCTAGTAGGTAGTTTGCTTTTAGTCTTTTCCCTTTCCAAGCATTCCTTCTATCCCTTTCCCTTGAAAGTTTTACTTTTCATGTCTAGAATCAAATTAAGGTGATTATCCAACATGAACTAGCCTAGAACCTAGAGGTCTCATCTTAGTTAGCATAGGTCCCACAACTTGGAGATGATTCCCATGTTATACTAGGTTATCAAGACTATGAGAGCTTGAAACAAGGGTGCAAACTTAGTGTATAACATTTACAATGCATCAAATCAGTCAAAGACACTTGCAGGCCAATGTTGTTTTGAAATTGTTGAATAAAGGCATTAGCAAGTTTTGGAAAGGAATCAATAGAATAAGGAGGCACAGAACAATACCATTGTAAGGTCTTGTCACGGAAAGCTCTAGCAAACAGTTTGGCTAAAATCCTATGGTCATGAGCATAATCACTACAAAGGATTTGGAATTTTTTAAAATAATGAACATGATCTCCTTTTCAGTTATAATTCTTAAGATGAGGCATATCGACTTGCTGAGGAATAGGAGTATGGATAATATCCAAGGACAAAGGACTTCCCATGTCACATGTAGGGATACTGAACCTTTTTTTGAGTTAAAGAAGATAGTTGCTATTGTAAGGATGACATAGTTTGAGCCAAACTGATGATTGTTGAATCATTATTAGAAATAGTAGAGGTAGCAATAGTAGACACACTAGGTAAAGTGTAAGAAGCTACAGGTATAGAAGACACAATTGGAGGAACACTAGAACTACAGTTGGAAGCAGATTGGAATAAGTAAAAGGAACATTATGATATGAAGGTTGCGATTTAGGGAGGGACACATGAGGAACACTCATAGGAACATAGGGAACTATCACAATCACAAATGAAGGAGTATAGGTAGGAATACTAGGTAAAGGATTAGAAGGAGGTTCAACACTAGTGATAGGAGGAATCAACCGTAAATCTTGAGCTTCTTGAGCTAAAGGTTTAACATTTGAATGCACAAGGTGAGTAATACCATGCAAGAGGTTAACACCTTGATCACTATGATAGAGAACTTTCTTAAGATCCTCTATAGCTTGAATAGAATCTTGATTATGGTTCTCTTGAATAAGCCAATTACCCATTTTATCAAGTTCAATTGAAAGTTTTTGGACTTGTTCAGGAGGAACTCTTAAAGTGTCATCCTCATCATGAGATGAGTGAGAAGATTTTTTCTCCATTGTAGGATTGGAATCATGAAGAATCAAATTATCATCTGGGATCCTAAGGAAAGGAGAGGAAGATTTAGGATCAAAGGCACCCCTGAGTCTATGACTTCTTCTAACCAGAATATTATAAGTAGGACTAGTAGTAGCAAAGCTCATAAACCAATGTAATGAAAATGAACTAAACTAAGACCCCATAAAGCAAAAATATTTTTGTATTTTTGAAATCTAATTAGCATGCAAGATCTAACACAAATGATAAATCTAATCCTAACAAGATAAAAGGGAATCTAACACCAAAAAGAAAGAGAGTAAGGTAGTCAGGTTCACCAAAATGAATAGGGGTAAAATGGAATCACACCTATTCAAATGTAAAATGATGTGTAAATGTATGGGGGAAATATGAGATCCACTCCTAAATCCAAATTCCCAAAGGAGAGATCCAATTTGATCAACCAAAAGGCTAATGCACAATTGAATCAATCTATGGAGAATATGAAAGAGAGAGAGAGAAAAACCCTATATTTCCCTATGGAGAATTGAAGTGTTTGGAATTTGAAATAATTGAAATATAAGTACTAACCTCAAATTAGGGAAAATCTAGAAAATGCCAATTTTTTATGTCTGTGTGTGATTTCGGGAAAATCTGCAACCTGTTTCGGATTGGAAATGCTGAGATGAAGAAAACCCAAAAATCTTTTGTCTTTACGATGACAGGTAGTCTTTGACCCTCATAAAAGGTCAAAGGCTACATTCTTTATTTGAAGGTTGATTCTGACTTTGTTCACAGATCTTGAAAGTTCACCGAAAAGGGTATCCAAATCCAATCTCAGATCCAAAATTTTGCATCTGCACCTATAAGAAAAATGGAGTTTTTGTTTGTATGGGGGGTTTGCCTTGGTCAAACCCCAATTTAGGAATTAACCTTGAAATTGAATTGAAATGTAGTATGCATAAACAAAGTAATTGAAACAATTCACCTTGCTTATGTTGAAGTCCTTGTAGAGGATTTGAATCCTCAAATCCACAAGTAGGATGTCTCAAATCAATGGCATTTGATCTTCAACACCAATCTTGAATTGATCTTTGCATATGAGGAGGCTTGGATGAATGTAGAAGGATGGATCTTCAGGAGGGCTCCAAAGAGATTGAATCTTTCAATGGATAACAATGGATTTCCTTGATGGATGAATGCTTGAAAACTTTCATGCTTGAAGGCTTGCTTGAATGCTTGAATTCACTTGCTTGCACTTGAGAGAGGAGATTGCAAAACTTGATTGAGAGGTTGATTGAAATGAGAGAGGAAGGCCTCCTTTTATAGTGAACTAGGGCACAATCCTCTAGAGGGGCCACCTTAGAGAATTAAATCCAATTAGGTCCTAACCTTTAGAAGATATACCTAGATTAAATGCAATTAAAGGATTTACCATCCTGAAACCCGAAATGGCCGACCTGTAGGTGGGAAATAAATATCCCTGAAACCCGACATCTAGAAATCAAGGAAACCTGAAATTTTGAATAGAGGGTCAAGGACGAGGTTGGAACTGACCAGGTCAGGATCAAGGTCGATCCTGATTAGATCTGGATAGAGGTTGACTTTGACCCTAAAAGGTTGACTTTGACCTTTTGGTCAAAAACCTCAGGATCCTTTCCTAGAATGTTATGAAATGCAGTCATGAAGTGAAAAATGGGTCCAGAAGGAAGTAGAACAGGGGGAAAAGCTAGATACATGTAAAGACCTAATCAAGGCACTTAACATGACCTGAGACCACTTATTCAAAGGGCTAAATAGTCTTATCATGGAAGTGGTTCCATTTTAAGATGATACATATATGTATATGTACACACACACACATAATAAAGAAAAACCATAAATAATACCTTTTTGTTTTTAGAAAATGAATTTAAGTACATTTTTTTTCCAATCCATTTTCTAATTCTAATTTTGATATAATCACAAGTATTTTATCCAGAATTTAAATCAAATCCTACTTGATTGAATTCTAAATTTTTCTCAATTATTTCAGGGTACAATTCTATTTGAAAGAGAGCTTATGGTTTTCAACCATTTCTCAACATAGTCATAAAATTACTTACACATAAAAAAATTACAATGGTTTTTGTTCAATTTCTACAAAAAAGGAACTATGTGCATTCTAATCAATCCAAACACAATAACTATCTAGAAGACAAGAAGAGAACAATCTTTTCAAAGAGAAATATTTTCAAACATTTTCAATCCATAGCTTAATTCCATAAACTGAATCTAAAACACACATAAAGGCAAAAACACAAATCCATAAACTTCCAAGATCCCAAGCTTTACAAAAATTCATTGAATTCCAATCTAGAGCCAAACTTGTAAAACCTTCCAAAATTTGGGTCACAAAAATGGCCAAAAAGGACTCTCATAAAGATAACCCACAAACTAAACTCAAACATGCAACTCACAATCAGGAATAAGAATTCAACTTTTAAAAATAATAAAATAGTTAACTCAAAATTACAAAAAGCAGAACTCAAGTCCAACCTCATTTATATCAATGTTTTATTTAAAATAATTATTTATTTAATTAATAATTCCAATACATGCAAATCACCCAACTTTTAATCTTGAATTTATATTTCAATTTTATTAGTTAAATGTGCAAATTTAATTCCATAATAATTTTTAATTAACTATTAATGTTTTTAGCATATTAATAATATGCAAATTGATAATTAAATATCAATTCATTAATTTATCAAAAATAATTATAACTAATCGTTTAGTTAACTTTCTTAACTCAACCTTCTAATTGAGAACTGATAAATCAATTCCTTCTAAATGGTGTGCATATAATTTCACATCATTATATTTTAATTTTAATTAATATCTTTAGCACCACTTAATAAGAAACTTGATAAATTATATAAATTTATATTATTTGAACATTAAATTTAGATTTTGTTTTAATATTCAATTTAACTTTTATTTTCATAATTAGACTTTTAATTAAGTATTTTAAACAATCAATGACATTTAATTATTTTTTAGTAATTTAATATCTATATATTTAATATTTCCATTTTTAAGATATAATTATTTTAATCTCATAATTAATGTTAATTAAATTTTTAATGCATTAATAACACAAGATTCACATCAAGACACCTGAAAAACAAACATAAAGGAAAAATTGACTAAACTCATAAAGTAATAATCAAGCTTAAAGAAAGGGTTTATGAATGACATCACCTTGACGACTTAAGAGGGTAGCAGATAAGATACTTGTCCACTATTTGAGGAAAATAATTGGCTTAGGTTGGGATCTACACATGGATGCTATCTGTTAGGATTAACAGTTCACAATACAACTAAGAGGGGCGGTGAATCAGTTATATGAAAGAATATTAAACTTTAAACTTGAAGCTTATCAATATCAGATCCAATGAACACCAACACAACAACACAATATTTTGGTTACGGGAAACCCTGTTAAAGGTAAAATCTCCGGTGGGAATTAGCACCCACTAATGATGTACTTAGAGTATAGTAATCCTTGTTAGAAGATATAGCCATGTTAGGAGCTTGTTAAAACATTCCAGTACATAGTCCTTGTTAGAGGACAGACCCTGTTAGGAGTCAAGAACAAAAAGGGGGGCTCACTGCCCAAAGAAGGTTAAGTCCACCTTCTGAACTCACTAGTTCGCAACAAGTGTATATGAATAAATATATAATCTTTTGAACTGTTTGCCAACAACTATCTTTCCTTGATCAATTCTAATGAAGTCCACCAAAAATCCTCTACTCTACATACAACAAACACCAGTTCGCAACCTTCTTCTATCACATATATCCATCCATGTCTTTTCCAAACAAAAGACCTTACATTTATACCATATTACTTTTTACAAAGATCAGGTCAGCCCATAAGGCTTTCCTAATTACAAATAATTACATAAGCCCTTGCTAAGATACACACAGTATCTAAAGCAGGTTTACAATGATTATATTACATCAATTTAGGACTGAAATCCTTGAATTATGCTCGTCAAACAAAACACACGCTTCACTTCCTAAGTCAGCTTTAGAATAAGCCATCACCAAAGCACACACCATAGATGATGTCAAAAATCATTCCCTACCTTGTTTTGACCAATGAACATCTATCAATACCTCTTCTATCATCCCTTAAGATCACATACCTTGAATCCAATCCCTCTGATATCTATATTAGAAACTCAGAGACTAACTCTGTCAATTCTCACTGTCATAGTCTAGTGACCAGTCTTTACCAAAATAGTTGTATCTTCCTTAATATGAATCCATTAATTATGTGATCTTAGATATAAGATCACAAAATCCATTTGAAATCTCATCTGACTTCGGAGCATCTGAAACATCCATACACCCTTCGTACACTGAGATTACCAGTCTAGTTTCTTCATACAAGCATATGTTAACATCAGTGATAAAACAAAAATGACAACAATATGAGTGCCCATTCAGTAATGTAGTGATTAAACATATTAAATGTCTTAATCACCACCCATGCATTAGCAATATCCAACAATCTCCCCCTTTGCATTGATGTCAACATATGGGAAAATCTTGTCCCAAAGTTGTATCAACCCTAAAGTCCTTCAACTGAACAACTTCCCCAAACAGTGAGGATTTTCTCACAACATTACTTCCCCTTTTAAAACAATGGCAAAGGGTGCCAACTTCCTTCATAGATAAAATTTCTTCCATGATCACTCCCCCTAAGGAGTAGATCCTACATCTAGTCCAGAAAATGATGAGGCTCTGAGCACTTCTGGACTGATGCATCTCTGCATCATTTAGTTCTGACTAGGAGGGACCTGAACCCCTAACATACCTCTGAGATATTCAAAGGTGTCTTTCGGTAGTGGCTTTGTGAAAATGTCTACAATCTACTCTTTTGTACTGATATATTCAAGCTTGATTTCTTTTTCTACCACCTTGTCTCTTAAGAAGTGATACTTGATAGAAATGTGTTTATTTTTAGAGTGCATTACCAGATTCTTTGACATGTTTACTGTACTGGTGTTATCAAAATGGATAACCACAAGATCATTAAAATTTATTCCAATGTCCATCAACATTTGTTTCATCTAAACAATTTTAGTACAAATTATAGCAATAGCAACATATTCTGATTCAACAGCAGACTGTGATATACAATCTTGTTTCTTACTTAGCCAAAAGACCAACTTTTTCCCAAGGAAAAATGCACCACCACTTGTACTTTTTCTGTCATCAATATTTCCTACCCAATCAACATCAGTATAAGTATGAAGTTCAAAGCTATCATTTCTATCATACCATAAACGATAGTCTATGGTTTCTTTGAGATACCTCAATGTCCTTTTCACATCAGCTAGATGAGTCTCTTTGGGTTCTGTTTGATATCCAGCAACAATTCCAACAAGATTAGCAATATTTGGTTTGGTGTGAGTTAGATATTGTAGCCCTCCAACCATTGATCTATACAGAGTTTGAAAAACACATTTTGATTCATCATCAATTGTTAGCTTGTTTCTGTTCACCATAGGCATTCCTACTAGTTTACAATCTTCCATACTGAATTTCTTAAGTAATTATTTGAGATACTTGGTCTGAGAAATGAAAATACCATTCTCATTTTGAGTTATTTGTAGTCCAAGGAAGAATTTCATTTCACCTATCATGGACATTTCAAATTCACTTTCCATTTCTTTTGCAAATTTCTTACATAGATCATCATTACCTCCAAAGATAATGTCATCCACAAATACTTCTACTATTAGAATTCCATCTTCAATAGTTCTCAAAAACAAATTACTATTTGCATTACCTTTTCTGAATCCGAGTCCAAGTAGATACTTTTCCAACCTTGCATACCAAGCCCTAGGAGCTTGCTTCAACCCATACAGGGCTTTCTTCAATTTGCACACCATGTCTTTGTCTTCGCATAGAGGAAATCCATCTGGTTGTTCTATGTATACTTCTTCTTCAATATCTCCATTCAGAAATGTAGATTTAACATCCATCTGATATACTTTGAAGTTTTTATGTGCAACATAAGATAGGAATAATCTTACTACCTCTATTCTAGCAACAAGAGAAAAATTTTCTTCAAAGTCTATGCCTTCTTCCTATGAGTAACCTTTACACACTAGCCTTGCTTTGTTCCTTACAATTGTTCCTTCTTCATCCATTTTGTTTCTAAAGACCCATTTAGTTCCTATAACATTTTTGTTTTTAGGTCTTGGAAGCAATTCCCAAGTATTATTTTTCTTTATCTGATCCAATTTTTCTTGCATGGATTTTATCCAAGATTTATCTTTAAAGGCTTCATCTATATTTTTTGGCTCAACTTGAGAAATTAAACAAATTTCCTCTCTAACTTTAGATCTAGTTAGTACTCCCTGACTGGTATTGCCAATGATTTGATTTTTAGATGGTTATTTTTAATATACCTTGGAGTTTTAGGCATAGACTTGTTTGTTTCATCACTTTCTTCATCAACAAGTTCTTCTTCTTCAACAGCAGTAGAGGTTTCTTTCACTTCTGATATCTAACTGATGTCATACATTCTTTCCTCTATCTAAAATTTCTCATCTATTCTTACATTGTTGCTTTCAACCATCTTCCTTAATCTTAGATTGAAACATTTGTATGCCTTGCTTTTAATAGAGTAACGAAGGAAGATACCTTCATCACTTCTAGCATCAAATTTCCCTATCTCATCAACCCTCTTGATATAACATTTTCTACCAAAAATTCTAAAATATTTTACAGTAGGAGTGTGAACAAACCATAGTTCATAAGGAGTCTTACTTGTGCCATCTCTGATCTGAATTTAGTTTAATGTGTACACTGCTGTTCCAACAACCTCTCTCCAATGTACATGAGATATATCTCGTTCAATCAGCATTGTCCTGGCAACATCAAGTATAGTTCTTTTTCTTTTCTTTGCTATCCCATTTTTCTGTGGAGTCTTAGGAGTAGATGTTTGTCTTTTTATTCCATGCTCTTCACACTATGAATTGAATAAATCTGATGTAAACTCTCCACCTCTGTCTGATCTTAAACACTTTATTTTTAGTCCTGATTCATTCTCTACTTTTTCTTTAAACAACTTGAATTTGTCAAATGCTTATGATTTATCTCTCAAATAAGTAACCCACATCATTCTAGAAAAGTCATCAACAAAGAGTATGAAATACCTTTCACCGTAGTATGAATTTGTTCTTATAGGCCCACATAGATTTGTATGTACCAGGTCCAACTTCCCTTTTGATTTCAATGTTTTTCTTTTATGACTATTTTTGGTTTGCTTTCCCATAACACATTCTCTACATACAGTGTTAGAATGTTTCACAATATTTGGTAGATCTCTTACTGCATTGGCCATGCTTGCTTTCATAATATTATCAAACTTAACATGAAAAAATATTCTATGCCATAACCAACTATCATCTACCTTCACAACAAAACAAGAGGCTCCAAATGTGATTAGTTCAAATACATTACCTCTAGATCTTGATCCAGTAGAAACCAATTTTCCTTCCTTGCTTCTGATAGAGCACTAACCATCATCAAAACTTAACTAAAAGTTTTTATCCATTAATTTCCCAACACTCAACAAGTTGTGTTTCAGTCCTTCAACAAGTAGTACATTATCTGTATTGGTCTTTCAATCTAGAGTGATGAATCCTACTCCTATGATGGATTGTGGGAGATTATCCCCAAACCTTACAACACCTCCATCATAATTTACTAATTTAACAAATTTATTCTTATCACCAGTCATGTGATGAGAACATCCACTGTCAATTATCCATTCCATTTTCTTGTCAACATGAGATACTAAGGCTTTTTTCTCATGAACAGGTTCATCTTTAATAGCAACAAATCCAATCTCTTCATTGTCCAAATCATCATCATCATCATCAGAGATTCCTTCACTGACATTATAACATTCTTTATCTCTTCTAATCTTTGCATAGTCAAGTTTATATTTAGGAATTCTTGTAGGACATCTAGATGCAAAATGACCTACGTTATTGCATGAAAAACATTTCAAAGGTAATTTTCCTTCAAATTTGCCCTTACCTCTTTTCTCTCTTCTAGCGATTAGTGCAACAAGTTCTCCCATCTTCTTTTCTTCTTCCTTTATCTTTTCCCATTCCTCAGCATACTCGCCAAGCTCTTCTTTCAGATCTTCTTTGCTTGTGCTTGGAAGTGTAGATGCTTTCTTGTGTGCAGATGCCCTAAAAGAAGATTCAACTTTAGGAGCAACTTCTCTGAATTCCATAGCTTCAAAAGTGGTTAACTTTGCGATCAACATCTCTCTGCTAAAGTTTGGAGTCAGGGCTATAGTTTCTTGAATAGACATTGTGTTGAACTTGTAAGTAGGAGTTAGAGATCTAAGAATCTTTGTAATGACTTCTTCATCATAAGTACCTCCACAATTTATGATTCCAACTACAACTTCTATAACCCTTTGAACATAAGATCTAATGCTTTCATATTCATTCATTTGTAGCTTCTCCATCTTTGTCTTCCAATTTGGAAACTTCGCTTGTTTTGTATACTTGTCTCCTTCATAGAGTGCCTCCAGTCTATTCCAAATATGATGTGCCAAATCTAAATCTTTAATTTGAGTAAACTCACCCTCAGATAGTGCGCGGATCAATGCTTCTCTTGTGACCATATTCCATGAAAATAGTTTCTTTTCATCATCGTTAGCTGACTCTAAGTCATTCTCAGCCTTCAAAGTTTCCTTCTTATTCACAATCATCTAGTAGTCTATGCCCAAGCATAGAAAATGTGTTCACATCTTGTTTTTCCAACTGTCAAAGTTTTCAGGATCAAACTTAGGACTATCCTTCCTATAGAATGTCATTTTCCAAGATCACCTCAAGCTGTTAAGATTTCTCTTTGAGGACCACAAGCTCTGATACCAATTGTTAGGATTAACAGTCCATAATACAACTGAGAGGGGGGGTGAATCAGTTGTATGAAAGAATATTAAACTTTAAACTTGAAGCTTATCAATATCAGATCCAATGAACACCAACACAACAACACAATATTTTGGTTATGGGGAAACCTTGTTAAAGGTAAAAACCCCAACGGGAATTAGCACCCACTAATGATGTACTGACAGTATAGTAATCCTTGTTAGAAGATATAGCCATGTTAGGATCTTGTTACAATATTATAGTACACAATCCTTGTTAGAGGATAGACCCTGTTAGGAGTCAAGAGAAAAAAGGGGGGGCTCACTATCCAAAGAAGGTTAAGTCCACCTTCTAAACTCACTAGTTCGTAACAAGTGTATATGAAGAAATATAGAATCTTTTGAACTATTTTCTAGCAACTGTCTTTGCTTGATTAGTTCCAATGAAGTCCACCAATAATCCTCTACTCTACATACAACAGACACTAGTTCGTAACCTTCTTCTATCACACATATCCATCAATGTCTTTTCAAAACAAAAGACCTTACATTTATACCTTATTACTTTTTACCAAGATCAGGTCGGCCCATAAGGCTTTCCTAATTACAAATAATTACATAATCCCTTGCTAAGATACACATGGTATCTAAAACAATTTTACAATGATTATATTACATCAATTTAGGACTGACATCCTTGAATTATGCTTGTCAAACAAAACACACGCTTCACTTCCAGAGTCAGCTTCAGAATAAGCCATTGCCAAAGCACACATCATAAATGACATAACCAATCATTCCATACCTTGTGCTGATCAATGAAAATCCATCTGTACCTCTTCTATCATCCTTCAAGATCACATACCTTGAATCCAATCCCTCTGATATCTATATCAAAAACTCAGAGACTAACTCTGTCAATTCTCACTGTCACAGTCTAGTGACTAGTCTTTACCAAAACAACTATATCTTTGTTAATATGCATCCATTAATGATGTGATATTAGATATAAGATCACAATATCCATTTGAAATCTCATATGACTTTGCAACATCTGAAACATTCATACACCCTCCGTACACTGAGATTACTAGTCTGGTTTCTTCATACAAGCATATGTTGACATCAGTGACAAAACACAAATGACAATAGTATGAGTGCCCATTTAGTAACGTAGTGATTAAACATATTAAATGTCTTAATCACTATGCATGCATTAGCAATATCCAACACTATCTCCCCTCTCTTACCATTGACATATTGGAATCTCATCCTAGCGATTCATGGAAGTCGATGCCTAGTACCTAAAATCTTGCATAAAATATGAGCATGTACAAATATCTATAATTATATAAAAGACAATGGAAAGCATCGATCAATCGTGTGGATCTCATAAGAAAGTATCTATGACTTTGTCCCCCAACCATATCAAACACATAAAACAGAAATATAAATGCATGCAAGTATGTGGTTAGTAAAAACTATAACATAAGTAACATCATCATATGTAAACAACCATCATCATGATATAA
This sequence comes from Chamaecyparis obtusa, assembly GCA_027943335.1. Classification (NCBI taxonomy): domain Eukaryota; kingdom Viridiplantae; phylum Streptophyta; class Pinopsida; order Cupressales; family Cupressaceae; genus Chamaecyparis; species Chamaecyparis obtusa. The sequence goes on from BSBK01006094.1 coordinate 203,061, forward strand.
ATCAAACGATTACAATATCATAGCACTCATACATTAAATATAATTGAAGATCTCATATTCATAAAAAGTGGTCTAAATGGGGTAGCAACATTAACATAAATGACAATAAAGGGGTGGGAATTACAAGTTGAATAGTAGACATGAAAAATAGGTCTTCTTTCTAGAAGGCTAAGCCTTTTTTTTGAAACACAAGTGAGGAAAAAAAACCAAATTGTAGATTCCTTGAGTAGGCATATTATGCTTTTGACCACTATGGGGAATGAGGTAGTTGGATTTGATGCAAATAACAATTAATATGAATCTGATAATGATTATTTGGAGGATGTGGATCAGTTAAGGAACCCAGCTCCTTGTAACATGGATCATGTTCAAGGTAAGTATTTTATTTAAGATGGATATCTCTTCAAGGGGAAGAAATTATGCATTGTAGTTGGTTCTATGGAAGATAATATTATAAAATAATTTCATATTAGTGTGTTGGCTAGGAAATAAGGAAAGGGTAAGACAATATCCATTATATAAGATAAGTATTATTGGCAAAAAATTAAAAGAGACATAACTAGGTATGTGGCATGGTGTAGGATATCAAGTAGATAAAGGACATTCAAAAAATATATGATTGTACATGTCACTATTATCACCTATCAAACCATGGAGGAATTTGAGAATGGACATTTTTTGGGAATTTCCAAAAACATAGAGATGTAATGACTCCATTTTTATGGTTGTTGATAAGTTATCTAAGATGGATAATTTCATTTCTTGGAAGAAAACTAGTGATGGTACAAGAGTGGTTGAGTTATTTTTTCTCAAGTTTTTCGATTGCATGGTTTCCTACAAACTCTTACATCTAATTAGGATACCACATTCTTGACTCACTTTTGGAGAACCTTATGGAAGAAGATGGAGGTTAAGTTACATGTCAACATTTCCTATCATCCTTAAATTGATGGAAAAATAGTAGTTGTAAATTATATTTTGGGAAACCTATTACAGTCCATTATTGGAGAGTAGCACAAAAAATGGGATTTGGCATTACCTCGAGCATAGTTTGATTACAACAATTTAGTGAAAAAAATTTAGGTAAATTCAAATAGTGCACTATTATGGTGAATTATTGGAGAGAAGCACAAACAATGGGATTTTGTAGTACCTCATGTAGAACTCAAAGAGAATTTGAATTTAGTGCTCATGAACTCATTTTGACTTGATGCTATTTTTATGGGTCCAACCCAAGTTCTCTCATTGAATTTTGTCAGAACAAATCAATAGGTAGATCACCATTTCATATTTTTTATGGTAGAAATCCTAAGGTTATTTGAGATTTGGAGTAGCTACCAAGTGATGCCACAATAGTGGGTTACACTTTTTAGACATGTTGATTTTTGCTAAAAAGAACACATTTTTAATAAAATATGATGATTTAAGCCTTGAGAGGTTCCATTTGAAGGAATTAATTAAAAATGGTTAGCTCAAAGCCTCTAAGATAAAAAAACATTGATATAACATCTATAGTTCCTCATTCATACCTACAATTGAGTCTCCTTGGCACCTATTAAAATGCCAACAAAAAATTACTTCAACTTTATCTTTTGATAGACCAAATGAATCCATTTCACAAACCTATCTATGTAGTGAGGTGCTATTGAGAAAAATCTTTCCAATGATTGTAATGTTAATATCTATTAAATTTATTATGACTTTGTATTTTTAGTTTTACTAAACATAGATTTTTCACAATATGTCTACCTCTATGTTTGACGCTTATAGAAAAATAGTAAATGAGCGAAAAAAAATTCTAAAAAATATCTATTCCCTAGGTATTAAATTTATCTTTCTATAAAAATAAATGAAATTGGACAAATACACAAATAGTTATAAGCTATGTAGTCATGGCATGTCAAAATTATGGTTTAGTCAAATTCAAATGTTAATAAAATATGCAATAATCATGATAATATCATCAAAAAAATTGTGTGCCTTCTATATGGATGTTCCAAAACTAAATTCAAAATAAGCACATTGATATCTATTTTATAAAAAAAGTTATGCTCTATGAAAATAATGTAACTCTTTGAAAATGATGTTTTCATGAACATACTAGTTTTCTAGGAGAAAGAAAAAACCATTCAAATCAATTCAAATATAAAAATATATATATATTTAGAATCTAGATAGAAAATCATAAAAGACTCTAATTTACTTCACTTTCCGATTTCAAATGGTTTAACAAAAATATGCATTCAAATCTGAAAGTTTTTTTTTCAAAATGTAGAGTTCAGTGTCCATTTAGGCAAAAAAGTGTAATCCACTACTATGGGTTCACCCTACCACTTTGCAAAAGGATTAGTAATGATGGGGAAGAGTTTTCCAAACACATTCAATAGTTGTAGATATAAGGAAAAAAATGGAGCCAAGTAATAAGAAGTAAAAATAGCTCTCAAATGTTAGTAAATGAAATCAATTATCAAAGACAAAGATTTCCCATAGGAACATATCATAAAATGAAGTATACAAAAATTGGTCCTTACAAGATTATTAATAAAATCAATGATAATAGTTATAAGGTAGATTTTGATACTCCTACGAGTTATTTTGTTGTCATTAGTTATGAGGAAGTCATATAGTTTGTCAAAGTCATTTGGTAATAAAGGAAAGCAAGTTGGTAAGGTAGGGAAAAATTTCTGGTAAAGGAAATAAGAAGATAGGTAATTTTGGTAAAATGAAAGAAAGTGTAGGCACCGAGCAAGGAAAAACCAAGCACCAAGAACCAAGATGTACTGATCTACAACATAAACCAAACTGAGAAGAGGAGACAATTTTTTGATTAAGTAAAATAGGTTTTATAGGGTTCCTAAAATCCACAACAAAAAATAAGAGTATCGATTAAAAGTTTAGAGTATAGCTAAAGCAGAGCAACCAAAGAAACAAGCCACAGACAGGCCAAAATACAAGTATCCACATTAAAGAAAAGTATAAGTAGATAAAAAAGAAAGGGGTAGAAAAAAGGAACCAGGGAACATGATCAGGAAAGGTTCTTGAGCATTGCACCAACATTACTTTTAAGAATCTCCATCTTCTTTGTTGCGTCTTTAATCATTTGGATATCATGGGATCATTCTTCAGCCAAGTTTTTCTTTGTTTTGGCTCTAGTTCTCTTTCTTGGTTCTTCATTGGGCTTTTCCATGTTATCCTCAGTGGTCCTCTGATAATCCTTGTTGTCCATTGTCTCTTCCATTTTGTCAATAAGCAGCTTGATATGCTCGTTGGAGGATTTGAGAATATTAATTTTTTGTTCTACTATGCCTTTAAGGGTGTCTTCTAGGCTTTTCATGCTTTATTCCAAATGGTTGATCCTAGAATCTAGGCTACACTTATGCTTAGTGGCTCTGTGATCCTTATCAACCATGCTCTGGAGTTTTTCCATGAGATCATCAAGTTCAAAGAATAGCCACTTGAAGGACCTGAATTGGTCCAACATACTATTCTTTGCATTGTTTATGAAGTTCATCTGCATCTCCCTGGACTTGTCACTGACGATGAACAATGCGGGGTCAATCAGATCCTCCTTTTGAATTTTTCCATCGATGTCCTCAAGGATTTTGGGGTTCATGACATCTCTGATGATCCCCATCCACACTGTGTTCATATTGAAGTTCCTCCACACTTTTTTCCCTTTTCCCAAGTCTTGACTTTGATACTCCCCATACTGGTTTTTTTCTCCTGAGTACTCTTGCAAATTGGGGGAATGGATAGAAGGGTTACCCTGGTATTCATTGGGCTCCTTTGTTTTAGGATCCTAATTATTATCTTTGGCACCTGAAGGGGTAGGGGGAGAGTTGTCTTTGCTGATGGTGAGGTCAACCGAGAGATGACCCAAGATTTCACTCTTGGTATTAAATTTTACCCCTTTGGCATGTGCCATCTTCTTACTAGTCTCCCCCTCAAAGTTTTCATCCTCATCATCTATGCTCATATCTTCATCATTTTCATTATAATCCTCATTTGATGGTATCTCCTTTTTGGCCTTATTTTGGGGGTGATTTTATTTTTTAACCAAGCTCAAGAATCTCTTCTTTGAGGAAGACCCCTGTTTCATTTTTTTGATCTCTTCTTCCTTGTTATCCTCAGAGTGATTTCCCTCACTATTTCCTTCTGAGGGAATGTAATCTGACCTAGAAGCTTCACTTTTTTTAATTTTTCTCCGCAATCTCCTTTCCCATAATTTGGGCTTTAAAGTAATCATAGATTAACAATAATAGGCCCTCATGCACATCAGGGTTGGCAATGTTCTTCTCCCTTAAACCATTAATGCTTTCATTTATACAAGAATAAAGATAGAACGAGATGGCTACCTTCATTTTGTGCCTGAAGTGGTTCAACATCACAAAGTGAAAGGTCCCAATTCTGTTGAACCTTGTGTCCAGAGTGACATAAGAGATTAGGGCCTTTAGAACTAACTTCCACAACATTTTAATTCCCTCGGGCTGGTAGTAGGTTCCCATCTTGACAATAGCTTTCTTCTCATCCTCATCTCTCACAAAGTCAATGACAGCATTCTTAGATATTTTGCGATCCCTATAAATTTTTTAGAGAAGAGGAGACAGTTACAGAGTTAATGAAAATATGTTACTGAACATAGAAGGCGGACACCAAAAGAATCTTTAAGTACATTGAATCTAGACACCAAACAAAAAATAGTTTACTAATCTCAAGGAGATCGTATAGAAAGACATTGGAGATTGGAATATAATGATTACACATTATTACAAGGTGAGATCCACCAATGAGAATTAAAGATAAAATATGCATTGAAAGAGTAACCAATGCTAGAACCACTTGGAGAGATGAATCTAGAACTCCTAGCACCACTCCTAGAATTCTATATGAATGGTTCAATCTATGAAGATCAGTATAGTGGTTATGGTGATATGAATGGAAGAGGAGATTCCATGTATGAAGCATATTACTGAGAAGGTTATAAGAAGTGAAGCCACTGAGTAATAGAGTAGTGAAGAAAAAATAGAGATTATGATCTAATGAGTACTAAAGAAAAAATAGAGATTATGATCTAATGAGTACTAAGTGTTAGTGTGAGAGGTATACAATATGAGGCAATGATTTAATGAGCATAAATATTTTGATAAGAATATGTTTCATGCAAGTTTGACAAAAATATTTTGTGTTACAGATTAATGATTAATCAGAGTTGTAAAGTCTCTAAACTGAGTAGGTCCTAATAGATCTGATTTTGTAAATCCTTTAACCAAGTGCAGTTCTTAGATTAGATTTGTACAATTCTTTCACAAGGTAGACTTATTAGACTTTAGACTCTTAAATGAATTAAATACTCTTAACAGGGTAAGCTATTAGAAATAGCTGACATTGTTGGTCTAACTGAGAAAACTTTATTTTGTAGTAGTGAAGTCTTGTGGGTGTCATCCACACTGTAGTTTTTATCCTCTAACATGAATTTATGCAATACAAAATATTTGTGTCATGTGTTATTTGTTATATCTTTTATATGTTTCATGTGATTCATGAAAATGTAAAGGAATCAATAAATGATTGTAAAGAATGTTTAAATATATTAAAAGTGTTTTAAAGTACCGATTCACCCCTCCCCTCTCAATACTTACCTTTCCACACCTAATCCAACAATTGGTATCAAATCTCAATCTCTTATTAAGAATTTTAATCATTGAGTGGAAAGATCTAGAAATATGAAAAGATAAAAATATGAAAAGGGTGGTTGAGAACATGGAAATGAAACTCAAAATGGCTAACAAGAAGGTTGAAGAATTGAGAAAGAAATTGAAACATTCAATCAACAAGAGGAAAGAGGTTGCACATCCACTAAAAGATACTAAAGATTAGGTTGGGGAACTTGAATAAAAATCAAAGGGAAGCATGTCTAATGAATCAGATGCTATCATATCAAAAATGTTTGAAAAGAACAAAAACCTAACTGATCAGGTGAAAACATTGAAAAGAGAACAAGAAGCATAGTTAGTAAGGATGTGTGAAATCATGGAACAAAAGGGAAAATATGAGGATGAAAAAAGAGTAGTTGAAGAAGAGAGAAATAAAATGAATACAAGATTGGATGAGAAAGATAGGGAAATAATGAGGTTGACACAAACTCACTAAAACTTGACAAATTAAATTGTTAGTGCAAATCATGATGTTGCAAGGAAAGTTGGAGAAATTATTTAATTGAGATTTGAGAATGAACATTTGAAGATTGATCTGAAATCTAAGACATATGCTAATGAAGTCTTGAAAAGAAATGAAGAAGCATTGAAGATTCTAGATGAGCAGTTGAAAAATCAAAGACAACCAAGAGACCCCACTAGACTCGGATATAATGGAGAAACCTCCATTGAGAAGGGCGAGTCCTCCAAATAAGAAACCAACTGAGATAATGATGCTACCCCACTGAAGTCAAAGAAGCCTACATGCTATCATTGTGGGAAACTAGGACACACAAAAAATGTTTACATAAGCAAAAATGGTGATTCATTGAATATTCTTAAGTTTAGTGTTAATTGTTACAACTGCAATAAGTTTGGTCATAAGGAATTTGAATATAGAGAAAGAATTACTAACAATCCAAGGAATCCAAGGTTTTAAGGTTACTGTAATGACTGCAAGAGATATGGTCATAAATCTAGAGAATATAGGTCTTAAAAGAAAAATAGGAAAGGGGTCCCTAACTGAGACAATGATGACAATAACTGACAAGGACCTACTATACGATGGGATTATAATACAAGAATCACTTGTACTGCATATGGAAGATTTGGTCACATTGCTACAACTTACTTTAGGATGTATGGTATGAACAACAAGAGATCGTGGAGAAACACTGGAAAGTCTTGTTTCCACTGTCACAAGTTCGATCACCTAGCCAATGACTGCAGGTACCCAAATAGGTATTCAATTGAGGAACAAATGAGTAAATACTTGAGTTAACATTGATGAGATTAGAAATAATATGAATAGGAATTTAAGAAGGAAGTCACAAGATGATGGTACAAAATTGAGAACAACTGATGGCACCAAATCGACTGGATCTGGTGCACCTATCTTCACTTAATTGGTCAAAGGTATGTGTAGGAGCCAATAACCTAAATTGTATCTTAAATCAGTTCATAGAATTAGTGCAAAGATCCATATTAGCATACTAAGATGCATTTGGATGTAAGTTATGAAGTTAACATTTCATATGTTGATCAATAAAGTATATGAGTTATTTTACTCCATTTGGTGAAGCAAAGTGTAGTTCAATTATCGATGAAATGAAGTAGGTAAGGAGAATTAAATATAAATTTTATAGCCATTATAAACCCTAACCCAGGAAAAAATATAAATAAAGGGATTTCTATTTCATTTTTACCTTACACTTTCATGAGCACATTGAAGGTTGTCAAGGACAAGATCACTGAGTGATTTAGAGTGATTAGTTGAACATCCTGAGCATCTGCAAGGAACATTCAAGGTATTTCAAGAATCTATGGAGCTGCAATCATCATTTCTAACTAATATTCAATTGGAACCCTAGTTTTTGTTGAAACTATTTCGAGATCAAAATGGCACCCAAAATACAAAAACTAGTTATATTTGAGAAGATTGTTCCTGTAAATCCAAAGTAGAAGCTTACTCTCTTCATTGTGGTGGAAATTAACAAAGATGGAGCCTTATCCTCAATCCCACCAAGGGTCATATTGATTGAAGATATTCACTCATTTATTCACTGCAAAATCAAAGACATATTCCAAGGAGAGATTGACACATCATACATAAATCTGTCTGTGAATGGGAATCTGAAGAGTGATCACATTTTCATACAAAAATTTTGGTCCATACTATGCATGTACTGATGGTTTTCAAATATGAATAGATGAGGATTATAATAAGTAGTGTGCATGATCAGTTCATGTGGCTTGATGAACCATTGAAAATAACAAAAGATGTTTTGCACGTAGTAACAAGATTTTTAGTCGATGATAAACTGAGGTCTTATAAGAAGACTTATAATAACAAGTTATGTGATCTTACCAAAGCTAAATGAGATGGAAGAGGATTGAGTTTTTCTATAGTAGAAGATCCTAAATTGAAGTTTTCATCCAACATCATATCCAACTGAATATACCAATCATCTCGGGTATACAGTGTACCCTATGGCGCAGTTGACATAGTGTATAAGATTGTCAAAAAGGACATAAAAATAGATCTCTTGGAAATATTGTTAAAATAGCTAGATGACAACATGAACACCATAAGGAAAGAAAGGAAAAATAAATTGAAGTTTGGACCACTATTCGTATATATTTTCTTTTACTTCCAAAATTATTTTCCTACAGTCAGTGAAGTAACTTGGAAAGTAGATAAACTAATTATTTATCAGAAAAGTGAGTATATTCAATGCATGGGTGATAATTTTGATTTGATCATGAAAGATTAATTTAGTAAATTTCAAACTAGAATGCACAAAAGAATCATAATTCAACTTCAATTAGTGGAAGAATACAAAGATTAACTATCTTTTGAGGTTAATACCTGATGAAGGGTGCTCCCCTTAATACCACAAACACATAATATAAACAAATAAACAACAACAATATGCAAGAACAAAAAAATGGCTTCTTATTATTTCCACAAATGTGGAATTACAAAATTTCAGAATTACAATATGCAAAGCCACATGGGCATTCCCTTGCAATATTCTATAGGACAAAGCCTCGAATCAATACCCAGATCTACTACCCAGAACTGCCTAGACAACACTATGGGCCTTCTTTATATAGGCAATTTCCACCACCTAAGAAGGTTCCATAAATTTAGCCCTTAAGGCTGACTATACATAGAATTAGTTTATTTTCACAATTTTTATAATAGGGTCGATTCAAAAGAAATACAAAATATGCTTTTAGGTAGCCCAAATTCTGTAGGCCATAACTTTTTAACTGTAGCTCTTTTTTCTCTATTGTAACCACTTTTCAGAAATGCCATGATAAGATCTACAGTGCCTGACATGTGCAAGCACTAGTCAGCGGGGGGTCGATCGCGATCTGAAGCCTCTAAGGCCTTCAAAATTGACCTAAAAGATTTTGTACCCAAAAACCTCAATAACTTCACCAATACTGATGATGTGGAAATGAAACTTAACTGGTAGGCTGAAATGACTAGGATGAACCTCGAACTGTGAAATCAAAACATTCTAAGATCATATGACCAACTTACTAAAAATAGTAAGTTTCCATAAATAGCAACTCTGCACAAGATAACCCTTATTGAAAAGAAAACAGAAATATTTTTGGGTGATGCAAGATTGCTCTTACACCTAGGATGCTCCTGCATCAGACACCCAGGGTAATTTGAGAAGTGAGCTTGTCACAACTTAGGTGTTCAGAGGAAAACCAAGATAGTTAACCTCCTCCTTTGTTAGCCATGATGAATCCTCAACAGGTCGTCATTTCCATTTGACCAAATATTCTTCATATATCATGTTCCTTTTTCTTCTGCCAACACGACTATCCAACATGTCTTCAATCTCCTTGATATCTGAACTAGTTGCTGGAATACTCCACTGTGCTGTTGTAGCCTCATCTTCAACAACTCCTTCATGATACTCTGTTAGATCTGAAACATTAAATACTGGTGAAATATTCAACTCGGTAGGAAACTCTACCTCATATGCATTTCCTGAATCATGCTTCTTCAGTATCTTACATGCCCCAAACTTCTTCATTTTCAGCTTGTTATATGTACCAACCAGAAATCTTTCCTTCTGCAAATGAACCATTACTTCATCTCCAACCTAAAATTCCTTATGCCTCCTTTTCTCATCTACCTTAGCCTTATACTATGCATTCATCTTGGTAATGTGCTTCCTCACCTCCTCATGGATGTTCTTCAAATGTTATGCAAAATCCTCATCTTCAACACTACTTATTTCTCCTTTATCTATATTTCTCAACTCAGATGCATTTCTTGGACTAGTCCCATATACAATCTGGAATGATGATTTACCAGTGCTCTTGTTGACAAAATTATTGTATGCAAATTCTTCCTGTGGTAAAATCAAAAGACATCTTGTTGGCTTATCTCCAACCAAACATCTTAGCAAATTTCTCAAACTCCTATTCACTACCTCTGTCTGTCCATTAGTCTGTGGATGATGTGATGAATTGAACTTCAAATCTATCTTAAACTTCTTCCACAATGTACACCAGAAATATCCAATGAACTTACTGTCCCTATCTGAAACTATACTCTTTGGAAAACCATGTAGTCTCACCACTTCTGTGAAAAATAATTCCACTACATGAACATCATCATTAGTCTTCTTGCAGGGAATAAAATGTGTCATCTTTGAAAATCTGTCAACTACCACAAAAATTGAATCATGTCCCTGCTGTGTCCTTAGTAAACCAAGAACAAAGTCCATACTGATATCCTCCCAAGGCTTCTTTGGTATAGGTAATGGCTGATACAACTCTGTATTATGGTTCACTCCTTTGGCCATCTGACATACTCTGTAACTCTGTACAACCTTCTTGACATCTTGCTGCAACTATGGCCAATAATAATTCTCACTAACCAAAGCAAGGGCTTTATCATGACCAAAATATCTAGCCAATCCTCCACTATGTTTCTCCTTGATGAGATTCTCCCTCATAGAACTTCTTGGAATGCACAAATAACTCCCTCTGAATAGCATATCATCCTAAATGATAAAATCCAACCAGTTGGTTCTGTCTATAGTAACAGGTTCTTTACAAGCTTTCCAAGCTTCACCAAAATCAGGATTCTCTGGATACAAATTATTGAGTTCCTTGAACCCAACCACCTCAATCTGCATCTCTGTCAACAATAGTTTCCTTCTGCTAAGTGCATCTGCAACCCAGTTAGACTTTCCACTTCTATGTTTCAAAACAAATGTATAACTTTGTAAAAACTTAACCCACTTCAAATACCTTTGATTCAACTTTCCTTGACTATTCAAATATTGCAAAGCTTGATGATCAGTATACAAAACAAACTCCTTAGGAAGCAGATAATGTCTCCACTTCTTCAATGCCTAAACTATAGCATAAAATTCCTGATCATAAACAAAATATTTTCTCTTGGCATCATTTAACTTCTCACTGAAATAAGCAATAGGTTCACCTTCTTGTCTCATAATAGCTCCTATTGCAGTACCACTAGCATCACATTCTACTTGAAACACCTTATTAAAATATGGAAGTGCTAAAATAGGTTGTTCTATAGCTTTCTGTTTCAATAGTTTAAAACTCTTATATGCCCCATTAGTCCACTTGAACTCTTTTCTATCCCCTCTCATTGTTTCAGTCAAGGGTCCACAAATATTGCTAAAACTTTGGATAAAATTTCAATAAAAGCTATCCAAACCATGAAAAGATCTTACCTCAGTAGCACTCCTTGGAGTAGGCCATTCAAGGATAGCCTGTACTTTCTCTAGGTCCATTTTTAGACCTTTTGTTGAAACTAAAAATCTCAAATACACTAACTCTTTCTTCACAAAAATGTACTTCTTCAAATTTATCAACAATTTCTCTTCTCTCAGCTTCTCAAGCACCATACAAATATGCATCATATGTTCTTCCAATGTCTTACTAAAGATCAAAATATCATCTAGATAAATAATGACAAACTTAACCAGAAACTCTTTTAGAACCTCGTTCATGAGCCGCATGAAAGTGCTCGGTGCATTGGTTAGCCCAAAAGGCATGACTAACCACTCATATAGTCCTTCCTTTGTCTTGAAGGTAGTCTTCCATTCATCTCCTTCTGTGATCCAAATCTGATGATATCCACTCTTCAGATCTATCTTTGAGAAATAGAAAGCCCCACTCAAACAATCCATAATATCATCCATTCATGGCAATGGAAACCGGTACTTGATTGTGATCTTGTTTATTGCTCTAGAATCTGTACACATCTTCCATTCTCCATTCTTCTTTGGTGCTAATACTTCTGGTACAACACATGGACTTAGACTCTCTTGAATCAACCCCTTCTACAATAACTCATGTACTTGTCTATTCAACTCTTCACTTTCTGCTTATGTCATTTTGTGTGCTGCCTTATTTGGAAAACTAGCTCCTGGAATCAAATCCATCTAATGACTGATCTTCCTTACCAGTGGTAATCCATTAGGTACATTATTAGATACAATATCTTGAAACTCATTCAACAAATCTGCAACCTCTACAGGTACATCCTCTACTTCCTCTTTACTAGCTTTTGGAATTAAAGAAAAACACACATGTTCATGCCTCATACCATCTAGGAATTTTATTCCATCAACAAATATTATTCTTGCATTACCACATACCTTTTCTTTGGTCTCATTCAATGGCTTTAGCTTATGTCACACTCCATCCTTTGTCAGGAATAGGTATTCACACGACTAGTGTGTACATCACATCTATCAAACTACCATGGTCTACCCAACAACATATGACATACATCCATAGATATGATATCACATAGTACCTCATCTTGGTACCCGCCGATCTTGAACTTTATTAGGCACTGTTCACTGACCATGACCTTGTGGTCATCTTGCACCCAGACAATCCATTATGGATGTGGGTGTTTCTATCTCTTGAGCTTCAACTTTGTCACCATCTCTTCTGACACCAAATTGTTAGTGCTTCCACTATTAATAATCAAATCATAGCATTTACCCTCACACTTGCATCGAGTGCGAAACAGGCTCCTCCTTTGTTCAGGTTCATTCTCACCACTCAACATGACTCTTCTGTTGATCAATGTTTCTCCTCTTTCAACATCTTTAAAATTTGAGGATCTGGCATCTTCATCTACATGTGCCACTCTGGCTTGGCCTTCATTCCTCCTATCCATCCTTCCTTGGCATTGAGGACATTCAAATTCCCTATGACCTTCTTCTCCACAATGAAAACATGTTCCACGGAAGCCTCCTCTTCCTGAACCTTGTCCTCTTCCTCTTCCTCTCTGATCTCTATTATTTTAATCTTGGAAATGATTGGAATAGTTTACTCTCTGATTTTGACTGCTACTAGTCTCATCCTTCTTTTTCGAATCTTCATTTCAGCCTCCATATGACCATCCACCAGATCGTCCACTGCAACCTCTTCCATTTTGTCTGCTCTCGAACTTCCTATTTAACTTTTCCTCTACTTTTAGGGAAAACTGGTATGCCTCTTCAATACTATTCATTCGAACCAAATTCAACTCCTCTTGAATGCTCAACCTCAACCCATTAAGGTAACGGGAAACTTTCTCCTTATCAGCTTCTGCATGCCCTGTTCTGATGAGGATTTGATAGAACTCCTCTATATGCCCCTGAAAAGATCTTCCTGCTTGCTTCAAACTTTGCATCTTCTTCAGAAGGTCAAGCTCATAATCAACAAGAATGAATTGCCACTTCAATTTATCCACCATTCGATCCCATCTTGTGATTTTATCTTTCCCTCTTCTATTTCGCTCCAGTTGAATCTCTTGCCAGTAGATCTTGGCATGACCTTTCAGTCTAGCCTTCACAAATTTGACCCTATCAGGATCATCAATATCTTCATACTCAAAATATTCTTCACATTCATTGATCCAATCGATCAACTCCTCTAGGTTAATATTTCTCAAAAATCCAAGAACCTCAATCTTAGGTCTTTTCCCAATCTTGGAAATGGCCTGAAAAAGTCTTTCTTCCTCCTAGTTCACAACTTTGACTTCCCCTTCTTGATCTTCTTCTTTGGCTTCATCCTCTCTTTCATCTCTAACATTAAGATTCATTCCTCTGTGAATCTCTTCTTGCAATGCTTGCGCTTGTCTCTGGAATGCTCTAACCTCAGGTGTTACAACACCAGCTCTTCCGCCACGTTCCCTTCGTGAAGGCATTTTCGTGATGCACTCTAAAACCCTTACCACGGTCCCAGTGCAAGCTACCTCATAGTAGAAAATCTGTTTACATGCTCAGGAACTCCTTCTCTAATACCACTTGATGAAGGGTGCTCCCCTTAATACCACAAACACATAACAAAAATAAAGAAACAACAACAATATGCAAGAATAGAAAATTGGCTTCTTATTATCTTCACCAATGTGGAATTACAAACTTTCAGAATTAGAATATGGAAAGCCACATGGGCATTCCCTTACAATATTCTATAGGACAAAGCCTTGAAACAATACCTAGATCTACTACCCAGAACTGCCTAGACAACACTACGGGCCTTCTTTATATAGGCAATTTCCACCACCCGGGAAGGTTCCAAAAATTTAGCCCTTAAGGTCGACTATACATATAATTATTTTATTTTTACAATTTTTACAATAGGGTCGGCTCAAAAGAAATATAAAATATGCTTTCATGTAGCCCAACTTTCGGAGGCCATAACTTTTTAATCGTAGCTCTATTTTTCTAATGTAACCACTTTTCGGAAATACCATGACAAGATCTACAGTGCCAAACATGCACAATACTGATGATGTGGCAATGAAACTCAACTGATAGGCTGAAATGACTAGGATGAACCTCCAACTGTGAAATCAAAACATTTTGAGATCATATGACCAACTTACTAAAAATAGTAAGTTTCCATAAATAGCAACTCTGCACAAGATAGCCCTTATTGAAAAGAAAACATAAATATTTTTGGGTGATGCAAGATTGCTCTTACACCCAAGATGCTCCTGCATCAATACTGACATATGTATCATAAGGGCTGTGGAACCTAGAACTGAGTAGATACCACCTATGGGTTATGAGATGAACATATATGCTACCACAATTCAAATCAAAGGACTATTGGAGAAACTAGTTGATAGAAGTTCAACTTAGTCAAGAACATATGAAGAGATAAAGGAGAAAATAAGGATAGGTATATTGATACCTAAGGCAATCAAGAAGATAGGTAAAATGATAAATGCATTATCTAATAATTTGGGCATTTTTTCTAAAGACAAAGAAGTTGTTAAGCCTTTAGAGATCAAGGGGAAGAAGATTAGAGTAAAGAAAGAGACCCTAGCCCAATCAGTGTAAGACCATCTACAAGGTCTACCTATACACTGAGAGAAAGGAATAAAGAATAAGTAGAACTAGTTAAAAAAAAGACTTATGTTAGAGAAAACAAGGCTACTAGAAGGCCAAGAATAAATTTGAAGTTACAAAAATAAAGTGATACTAAATTAGAAGACCTATCATAGTTTAAGTTTGCACCAAGAAAAAAGGTGAAAAGTCTTGATGAATTTCTCAAGACACTTAATAAATATGGAGGTTAATCGGTTATGAAAAAATTAAAGTATGACACAAGGAATGATGAGGATAAGAATAGAATTGAAGAGACGATCATTGCAACATTACAATAATTTTGAATGACACATGTTGAAGTGGTACATAATCTTGAAGGATAATTATACCAAAAAATTGATGCCAGATGGAAGTATGTTCTTGTTGCCAAGAAATAAATGAGTGAAAGGTCCTTAACAATCACTATCCTGAACCTAACAATGAAAGGAATCAAAGATACCCTTCAAGAATATTAAAAAATATTCTAGATCAAGAGCAGAGCATTGAGCATTATGGTCGGTCAATAGGAAGAATTTGAAAAAGACAATGATGATCTTTGGAGAAATATTTTCTCAATGGGTCAACATACTATATAAGGAGTCAAAGAACAAGAGGAAAAGTCTAAACCTATTGACTTGATAAAAAATCAATAAGAAGTTATTATTGAAGACATAACTGAGAAAGATCTAGATGAAATTGTCAAAGCTGATGAAGATGTTATGGCAATCGAGGCCATAAAGATAAAAGTTTTGGATGTTGATGACTCTACCAAAGCAAGATTATTGGTAGAAGATCTTATAATTATACATGTATTAAATTTTCCTAAGATAGAGGTAACATGAGATGTACCTATTGAAGCTGATGCCCCTACCAAGCTAGCACAAGATATTGAAACTAAGGAGATCGAGAAGACAACAAAGACCAAAATAGCACAAGGTTAGAATAAAGAATCTCTAACCCCTACTGATACTACTGCACAAAAGAAGGATCAAGAAATAGAGAAAGAAAATCAAACGGTTGAAGAAAAGAAAGAAGATAAATAAGAAAATAAGCAAGAGAAGAAACAAGAAGAGAAAACGAAGGAAAGAGAAGATAAAATTGAGGAGACATCTACACAATCAGATTCAAAGAAGGCATCTACTTCTAAGAGAAAATAAAATAAGAGAAAGTATGAGAAAGAGGTTGATATAAATGAAACTATTGTTATAACTAAGTTTGATATCTTAACCTTGAGCCCAAAGGAACTCTCTCAGTTTAGAGATTTGATGAAGAGAAAATATGGTCAAGACAAGCTCATAGAAAAGAAGCATAAAATAGATATTTTGGAGAAGGTCAAAGGTATTCTGAATGAGATTGTACCTGAGGCCATAATAAATGAGAAAGGAGATACCTACAGTTAGTTGAGAGAACTGGTCAGTCAAATCAACCAGCCTAACACAAATACACTTGAATATATGCTACAAGTTAATAAAAAGGAGATGGAAACAAAGGTGATTGAATAAATTTTTCAATCAGTTTCTTTAGCTAAGGTAACTCTTTTAGAGGTAATAAATGGATTGGAAAATGATCTGCAAACAATTCTTTTATTATTTCAGAATATTTTTTTGATTTCCAATCTCGTAAAGGAAAAAAGAGAAGGGTATGTGCAAGATCATGAGGGGCCAAACTATGCCCTTAAGTGGTAATGAAAAATCAGCAAATCAAGGTTAGTCAACTTGACGTGAAAATTTCAACTAGCTATGAACCTAATATCAAAAAGTTGTAAGAATAGAATCTATAGAAAATTGAATTTAGTTTCTAAACTACTAGGCCTTTTTTGAGAAAAAGTTAGTATGATTGGTGAAAAGTATAGATTTCAATGCAACAGTACAAAAATTTTAGGAAAAAAAGAAGTAGGTGTATGTCTGACCACATTAATCATAATAAAATGATAATATTTTATTATAAGATTTTATATATAAGTAGTAGACTCATGCCTGGATGTGACGCATATTTTTTTGTAATTTTATTCCAAAAAAATAATTAATTATGAATTTTTTGCTACAGCGTTTTCAAAATAAAAAAACTCCCGTGTCTGACCACCTTAACTCATTCAAAACTTTACAAAATTCAATTTTATTTTATTTTTCCTTATAGTAGGCAAAGCATAGAATGTGACACATTTTTAAGATTTTAAAAATGTTATACCGTCTGAAAGTTATAGTCATTTTTCAATCAGTATATAAATCAGCACTTTAGAGGTAGCTCAATTAGAAAATAACTAATAATTACTTACCGAATTCAAAATTTGATAGCAATTATATTGATAGAAAGCTGATAATCTCCTTAAGATATCCTTTTTGTTTTATCAAATTTGGGTGAAAAAAAAGTCATCAGCTACATTGTCAAAGTTTTGAACTGACATCGCCACTTTTTGGCCCCTCGTGATCTTGCACATACCCAGAAAAAGATAATAACATGGAAAAAGAGTTGATCGAGCAATTATCCAAAATTTCCACTGAGCCTAAGTCTATACATGAATACTATGAGAGGCTGAAGAACTTGATGGGAGTGCAATATGAGTTAAGAAAGGAGGATAATTAGATCATAATGGATCTACTTAAACTCTAAACAATTTTGATACCACATATAGAATCACTGCAAAGACAAATACACAAGGCAAAAGATTTAGTTAGCACACCATATGTCATTGCTACGAATAGTATGGTAAGTCTAACAACATATATAAGAGAGTGAATCATAGTTTTGCAAACACATCAGGACACATGGAAGGCATCATTTGGCATTTTTGTTAAAAAGGGGGGAATATCTATAAGTTTATGTCAGAAAGGGGGAATATATATAGTGTTTGGATGAGTATAGAAAGGGGAATATATATGGAATATATGATTATATGATACATTTGAAGATATGCAGAAGGATATGGATATGTACAAGAGATATTACTTTAGGGGGAGTAATATGTTTCCCAAGGAAGAATAATGGACAAGGAAAATTTTTGTAAATTTTTTAATTTTGTTGATGACTTTGAAGGTTTTTCAGAAACATACCAAACTAATGAAAAGGGGAGAGATTGATAATCCTAAGATTTATTTTGTTATCAATAGTTATGAGGAAGTAATATTATTTGTCAAATTCATTTGGTAATAAAGGAAAGACAAGCCAGTAAGGCATCGAAAGCTATTTGGTAAAGAAAATAAGAACACAATTAATTTTGGTAAAAGGAAAGAAATAATAGGCATTGAGAAATGAATAACCTGGAACTAAGAAGAGATTTTTACTAAGCTACAACATCAACCGAACTAAGAAGAGGAGACAATTACTAAGCACATCAAAGCAACACTAGAATAATCTTTAAGTATATTGAATCTAGACACTGAACATAAAATGATTTACTAATCTCGAGGAGATCATATAATAGAAAATTTTAGATTGGAACATGATGATTGCACATGATTATGAGGTGAGATCCATAAATGAGAATTAAGGATGAAATATGCATTGAAAGAGTAACCAATTCTAGCACCACTTGAAGAGATGATTTTAGAACTCCTAGTACCACTTCTAGAATTGTATATAAATGGATCAGAGTATGAAGATCAGTGTGGTGCTTACGGTGATATAAATGCAAGAGAAGATTACATGTATGAAGAAAATTACTAAGAAGATGATAAGAAGTGAAGCCACCAAGTAACACATAAATGGAGAATAGATAGAGATTGTGCTCTACTGAGTACTGAATTGTTAGTGTGAGAGGTACACAGTATGAGGTAATGATTTAATGAACATAAAGAGTCTGATAAGAATATGTTTGATGCAAGTCTGATATACATATTTTGTGTTACTAATTAAATATTAATCAGAGTTGTAAAGTCTCTTAACCAAGAAGATCCTAGTAGATCTTATTTTGTAAATCCTTTAACTAGGTGTAGTTCTTAGATTAGAATTCTAAAATCCTTTCACAAGGTAGAATTAATAGTCTTTAGAATCTTAGCTTATTTAATAGTCTTAACAGGGTAAGCTATCAGAAATAGTTGAAATTTTAGCTTTAACAGAGAAAACTTTATTCTATAGTAGTGAGGTCTTGTGGGTGTCATACGTACCATATTTTTTATCCTCTAACAAGGATTTTTGCGATACCAAATATTTGTGTTATGTGTTATATCATTTATATGTTTCATGTGATTCATGCAAATATTAAGGAATTAGTAAATTATTGTGAAGAAAGTTTAAATAGATTAAAAGTGTTTTAAAGTACTGATTCAACCCTCCCCTCTCAATACTTAGCTTTCCACACCTAATCCAATATATTTACTAGCCAATCTTTAAAATTATATTGTGTTTAATGTTTCTAATTTGTATTCCTTTTATGATGGAGATCATGGTGATGAAATTGAGGGAAAAGCGGCTTGGTAGAGTGCAATCCCAAATATGAAAAGATAAAAAAATTCACAAATTTTAGATAAGAAGACCATTCATACTTGGAAAGGAGCATACAATAGATCCTTGGTATAGCCGAAAGTATTTCCATCAGAAGAGATTACATGGATCATAGAATGAGAATTGAAAATGTTGGATCAAATAACGGTGCAATATTTTAAGGACAAGAACTGGTAAGAGTTGTGTTTTTTTTAACTAGAGGAGAATTACACAAGAACTTTGTGGGGTCATATCATTTGACTATGTTATATGATTGTACTAAAATTTGATAGGGATGTGTATCATGAGGAGTTGATTATATTTATGATAGAACCTAGTTTAGTTGGACCTCATATCAATGGATTTTTTAGGTCTTAATTCCTTCATCTAGGGCCTCAAAATGGGCTTTTTTTTATAGTTTCTACTATAACAAAAAAAAATCAAATAGTTGTTTCTACTAAATTGGAAAGTTTGAAATTCATGTTGTAGGGATTTTTTGTAGATTCTTATAATATTTCATGATGTTTGGAATAGATTTGAAAATTACCAAAAGTGGAAAATTTTATTTTTTCCTATAAATATGCCAAATAAGGAAATTTTTTGACTTGTAATTAAATAAGATTAATTTTTCTTGTAATATAAAGTAGTGGAAGGAGAATAGAGAACATATGATTTCATCTTTGGTGTTGAACAATTTACTGATTGTTGATGGTGAATATTTGATTGTAATCTGGTTACATCACAAAACAAATTGCTTTAGGGAGGCATGAAAAATTCCAATAGAAATGAGGAGGCCAATTAATATAATTTTTTATTGAAATTATGTAGTTATATTATTCTTTAACTTTGTATTCACCATATTTACTTTTGGTTCAGATGAATTCATCCCCATTAAATGAAAAGATGATATACCTTTTTTTGAAACTCTAACTTATATGCTACTTTGAGATAGTTATTAACAAGAAGAAAATTAATAAAATTAAACCTTACTTGATGTTATCAATATGAAGATGTAGACTAAAAATAATACTTTACATGGTTTCTATAAAGATTCTTTAAGATTACTGAAAGAGTAGAATGGTTTTAGATTTTATTGAGTGGCTTATTTCTAGTCCATGAGTCCTCCCAAATTTTGTGTAGAACACTATTATGGATTATCCAAGAGAAGTGGGGGAAAAGGTGTTAGAAAGAAAAGTCCACCACCACAACTAAGAAGGGGGGGGGGGGTGTGAATCAGTTGTGAGGTTAATTAACTTAAATTAAACTCTATCAAATCTTAAGCTTGTAATTAGTAACAACAATAACCACAAGATAATAAAAATACACAATAACACCATATTTGTTAACTAGGGAGACCCTTCATCAGAGGGAAAACCTCGGTGGGAATGATGAACAAAAGATGATCTACTAATATAAAAGTTCCTTGGGAAAGGATCTAGACCTTTTTATAAGTCTATTACAATGCAGTCAATACATATGAGTCCCTGTTAGGAGACTTTGGATCCCTGCTAAAAGATCCCAACCCTATGAGGAGTTGATTAAGAAACACAATGAAGACAACTGAACTACTATCCAAATCAATTTGAAATTGTGTTCACTAAATAATCTTTAGGATAACACATCCAAGGGTGAACTGAATAAAAAACAACTCTCTTTGCTTGTATAGTTCCTTTTAAGTCCTCAAGAATCTAATAACATCATCTTTTTCTCTGATCATAAATATTTTACATTGGAATCTCGCACAACATTTCTTGACTGCATGATACTCCTTGACACCCTCATGATACCTCTCCTTTATATCAAGTCCTAATGATTATTGAGTCATCCAAAAGGCTTTCCCAAATTACAATTCATAGTGTAGGGCATCAATAAGAATTTACAATACACTTAGATAATATCTAAATACTTTCATAGAATTATTAACCTATAGTCAGCTCATAAAGAAGTAACATGCTTCACATCATTAACAAGTATTTATGAAATGTAAAGTAGATTTTTTCATGTTTATCCAAGAATCTTGAATATGTCATCAATAATATATCAACCTCGTTGAACTAGCTTTAACCTCACTGAAAAAATAAATCTTGAATAATTGTCACCAGTTCCTGGTAAATCTCACTAAGAACAGTCTTTAGTAAACTTCACATAACTTGAACATATCTGCATAACTTTTTACGCACTTACAACCACATCATCAGAACATGTTCTTTAATTCAAATATATCTTTTCAAAACTTAATTCATCAACATCAAACCTTGTGAAACAATTATGTTCCTTTAACTCTGTTAAATTTGTCTAGAGAGCATATATGTTGAAATCAATGACAAACCCAATCATGAATGTAACATATAAGAACTCAATCATCTCTAATCAACATCCAATCAACCCTACTAACAAAATTAATAAAAATTCATTCTAACAATCTCCCCCTTTGACATTGATGGAAACATAGATGAAAAACCATCTAGTCCCATCTTATCATTAATAATCTCCCATCAATATATTTCTTTTCATCTGCATGTACTCACTCTTGAACTTAAATCTTCCCAATTCACTCTGGTCTTAATATTTTATTTTCCTATATCTCTCCCCTTCAATCTACTTTTAACATTTTTCATGTATATATCTCCCCCATTGGCATGAATGATAAAGGTGTCAATATATCAATTCTCAAAGTTTAATCATCTCCAATACAGTTTGCAAAACAACCTGAGTATCAAAAGATATTGTGGAAAACTCATGACTAAAAGTCCTTAATGACTCAACTCGAGTAAAGATACTCCCCCATAGGAGAAGCATCAAGCATCCCATCCAAATAGGTATAGTTCTTTTATGATGTTGGACTTATGCATTCTTGCATCCATTACTCTGAAGAGGTTTGGGGAATAACCCAAAGCATACCTCTCAGATACTCAAAATTATTCTTAGCCAAAGGTTTTGTGAATATATCTACTATCTACTTCTTCATACTAATATACTACAATCTGATTTTTTTTCTGCAACCTTCTCTCTCACAACATGATACTTTATTGTAATATGTTTAGTCTTTTAGTATAATATTAGATTCTTTGACATGCTAACAATACTTATATTATCACAATTTATGATAATAGGCTTAGTGAATTCAACACCAATATCCATCAACATCTTCTCCATCCAAGTGATTTGGTTACAATTATTTGTTGTTGCAACATATTGTGCTTTTGTTATACTCTGTGATATACATTTTTTTTTCTTGCTCAACCAAGACACCGATCTTCCTCCAAAGAAGAATGCTTCAGCATTTGTAATCTTTTTCTCATCAACATTTCCACCCCAATCTGCATCAGTGTATGCAAATAATGTAAAATCATGTGATCTTTCCTACCATAGCCAATATTCTAATGTACCCTTCAATTATCTAAAATTATTCTTTACTATTGCAATATGTGTATCTTTAGGTTCTTCTTGAAATTTGGCTACAATCCCAAATGCATTATTTATATCAGGTCTTATGTGAGTTAAGTACTATAGTCCTCCAATCATAGATCTTTATCTTGTCTATTCTGTATTCGGTGATTCATCCTTGCTAGATAATTTCAATTGAGTTACGGGTATGTGCAAGATCATGAGGGGCCAAAAAGTGGCGATGTCAGTTCAAAACTTTGACAATGTAGCTGACAACTTTTTTTTCACCCAAATTTGATAAAATGAAAAGGGTATCTTGAGGAGATTATTAGCTTTCTATTGATATAATTGCTGTCAAATTTTGAATTCAGTAAGTAATTATTAGTTATTTTCTAATTGAGCTACTTCTAAAGTGTTGATTTATATATTGATTGAAAAATGACTATAACTTTTAGACGGTATAACATTTTTGAAATCTGAAAAATGCATCACATTCTATGCTTCACCTACTATAAGGTAAAAACAAAAAAAAATTGAATTTTGTAAAGTTTTGAATGAGTTAAGGTGGTCAGACACGGGAGTTTTTTTGTTCTAAAAATGTTGTAGTAAAAAATTCATAATTAATTATTTTTTTGGAATAAAATTATAAAAAAATATGCGTCACATTTGGGCATGAGTCTACTACTTATATATAAAATATTATAATAAAATATTATCATTTGATTATGATTAAGGTGGTTAGACATACACCTACTTCTTATTTTTTTCCTAAAATTTTTGTATTGCTGCATTGAAATCTATACTTTTCACCAATCATACTAACTTTTTCTCAAAAGGGCCTAGTAGTTTAGAAACTAGATTCAATTTTCTATAGATTCTATTCTTACAACTTTTTGATATTAGGTTCATAGCTAGTTGAAATTTTCACGTCAAGTTGACTAACCCTAATTTGCTAATTTTTCATTGCCACTTAAGGGCATAGTTTGGCCCCTCATGATCTTGCACATACCCTTACCATAGGGGTTCCAATTGGTTTACAATTCTCCATTCCAAAAATTTTCAACAAGTCCTTAAGATATTTTGTTTTTGATATAAAAATGGCATCCTTGTTTTGTGTAATAAGTAATCCCAAAAAGTTTTTCATCTCAGCAATCATGCTCATTTCAAATTCATCTTTCATTTCATTTTGAAAAATTCTTACTTTCTTCAACATTTCCTCCAAAGATAATATCATCAAAAAATAATTCAACAATCACTAATCCATCATCATTTTTCCTTAAGTACATATTATTATAAGTATTACCTTTCTTGAATCCTAAACTTATCAATTCTTTACCTAACCTTGCATACCAAGCTCTAGGAGCCTACTTCAATCCATAAAATGCCTTGTTCAATTCAAAAACAATATCCTTATATTTTGTTAAATAAAAACCATCACATTGTTCAATGTAAACTTCCTCTTCAAGTTCTCTGTAAAGAAAATCTCATTTTATATACATCTGATATACTTGGAAATTTTTACTACAAGTTGTATCATCTTAAAATGGAAGCACTTCCATGATAATAATGTTTATCCCTCCAAGTAAGTGGTCTGGGGTCATGTCAAGTGCCTTGATTAGGTCTTTTCATGGATCAAGATTTTTCCCCCTATTCCACTTCTCTCCCCACCTATTTTTAGCTTTTTCTTGGCACCTGGTCCTAATAACTTAAGATCTAAGACCTTAGAGTCAAAGTCAACCTCCTAGGTCAAGGTCAACCTCGACCCTGATCTAGGGAAGAGTTGACCTTGACTCTGACCTAGGGCAGAATCGACCTTGACCCTGTCCCTCGGTCTAATTTTCAAGTTCCAGAGGTTTCGAGATATCAGGCTTTGAAAAGTTTTATTTTCCCGCTTCTGGGTCGGCTATTTTGGATTTCAGAATGGTAAAATCTTAAATTGCATTTAATCTAGGTCCATTTATAGGGATTAAGGTTAATTGGGATTTAATTCTCCAATGTCGGCCTCTCTAGAATTTTGTGCCCTAGATTACTATAAAGGAAGCCTTCCTCTTTCATTTTCACATCCACCTTTCATGATCAAGACATCTAGCTCTTAAGTGCAAGAAAGTAAGAAGGAGAAGGAAAGAAATAAATAATTCATTCATCTTCAAGTATTCAAGCATTCAAGTATTCATCAAGGATATCCATTGTTAGCCATTGAAGGATTCAATCTCTATGGAGCCCTCTTGTTGAAGATTTCTCCATCCACATTCATCCAAACCTCTTCCTATGCTAAGATACATTCAAGATTGGTGTTGAAGATCTAATGCCTTTGATTTGTGACATCCTACATACATTTCTACATTCATTTGGAGTATCCATAATTGTGGATTCAAGGATTCGAATCCTCCACAAGGATTTCAATATAAGCAAGGTGAATTATTTTATTTACTTTGTTTATACATATTGCAATTTCAATTACATTTCAAGGTTGATTCCAAACTGGGGCTTGACCAAGGCAAACCCCCCCCATCCAAACAAAAAAAAATCTCTTTCTTGTAGGTACAAGTACCAGACAATGAATTGCAGTTCAAATCTGGATACACTTTTCGGCGAACTGTCAAGATCTGCGAATAAGAATTTCCATCAGAGTTATTTCAGGTCAAGGATGACCTTTAGTGAGGGGTAAAATTTTTCTTTAGGGTAATATTGTGCCCTGTTATCTAGCTCAAATTCGGCCTAACCTCAGAAAGACAAATTTTTTTTGGGTTTTCTCTGTCTCTCTATTTCCAGTCCAGAGCAAGTTGCAAAATTCCCCATAATTGTACATAGACATTAGAAATCAGCATTTTCCAAATTTACCCTCTTTTGAGGTTATTATTTTCCTTCTCTTCATTTAATATTTCAAGCATATATTTTCTATAGAGAATTATCGGATTTCCTCCTTTCTTCATATTCTCTATTGTTTGATTCATTTGCGCATTGATCACTCCATTGGGATTAATCAATTTGGATCTCTCTTCTTTAGAATTTGGATTAGGTATAGATGTTATATTTCCCCCATCTCTCACATAGATACAAAAATATTTTTTAATAAGTGTAAAGATAGATCCCCTACATCTTTATCCACCATTACATTTTGGTGAACCCGATGAGCTTACCCCTTTTTTTTTGTGGAATTAGATGCCCTATAGTGTTTGTGGTGTTAAATTTCTCATTATATCTTTTTGGTGTTAGATTTTCCTTTTATGTTAAATCTTTTGTGCTCCTTTCTATTTCAAAAATACAAAAAAATTATAAAAATCTCTTTAAAATACAAAAATATTCATTTGTTCATGATTTGTGTTTAGTTCATTTGAGTTCCATTAGTATATGAGCTTTACTACCACTAGTCCTACCTATAACATTCAGGTTAGAAGAAGTCATAGAATCATGGGTGCCTTTGATCTTGAATCTTCCTCTCCTTTCCTTTGGATCCCAGATGACAATTTGATTATTCATGATTCCAATCCTATTATGGAGCAAAACTCTTCTAACTCATCTCATGATGAGGATGATGCTTTAAGAGTTTCTCCTAAACAAGTCCAAAAAATTTCAATTGAGCTTGATAAAATGGGTAATTGGCTTATTTAAGAAAACCATAATCAAGATTATATTCAAGCTATAGAGGCTCTTAAGAAATTTCTTCATGATAGTGATCAAGGTGTTAATCTCTTGTGTGGTATTACTTATATTATGAATTCAAATGTTAGACCTCTAGCTCAAGAAGCTCAAGAGTTAGGATTGATTCCTTCGATTACTAGTATAGAACCCTCTTATGTTCCTTTATCTAGTATTCCTACCTATACTCCTTCTTTGGTGACTATGATGGTTCCCTATGTTCCTATGAGTGTTCCTCCTGTGTCCCTTCCTACATCACAACCTTCTTACCATAATGTTCCTTTTACTATTCCAATCCTCTTCCAAGTGTAGTTCCAAGTGTTCCTCTAGTTGTGTCTTCTAATCCTACAGCTTCATATAGTTTACCTAGTGTTTCTAATGTTTCTATTCCTCCCATTTCTTCTAACAATTCAACAATCATCAATTTGGCTCAAACTGTGTCATCCTTACAAAAGAAACTTACATCCTTGACTCAAAACAAGTTTATCATTCCTACTTGTGACATGGGAAGTCCTTTGTCCCGAGACATCATTTGTACTCCTGTTCCTCAACAAGTTGATATGCCTCATCTTGAGAATTACAATGGAAAATGAGATCATGTTCATCATGTTAAAACATTTCAAATCCTTTGTAGTGATTATGGTCATGACCATAGGATTTTAGCCAAGCTGTTTGCTAGAAATTTTTGTGGCAAGGCCCTACAATGGTATTGTTCCTTTCCTCCTTATTCTATTGATTCATTTCCATAACTTTCCAATTCTTTTATTCAACAATTTCAAAAAAACATTGGTCCGCAAGTGTCCTTGACTGATTTGATGCATTGTAAACAAAGTGCTAAGGAAAATTTGACTAAATTTATTGGTAGATTTAATCATTTGCATGCTCAAATTTCCTATCATGTTCCTAATATTGATATTCAATGTATGTTTATTTAAAATTTGCATAAGGATATTAGAGATAAGATTCTGTTTACTGAATTTACCTCTTTTCAACAACTTTGTGTAATGCTTCATCATTATCAATTACAAGTGATTCAATTTGAGAGAAACACTCCAATGGCTCCTATTCCTATTGATAAAAGTGATGTTGCTCCTAATCCAAACAAATTTAAAAAATTCAACAACTATGTCAAGATAAACAAACAAGAAAATGCAATTGTTGATCAAGTTGTTGTTGCATCTCAAAATGCCAGTTCTGCATCCACTTCTTTTCGATTAAATCATATGTCTACTCCTCTCTCTGAATCTTTACATTCTATTATGAATAGGTTGTTAACTCTTAATATGATTACTTTACCTCCTATTCGACCTCTTTTACCTGCTACGATTTCATCTAAATCCTTTGATCCTAAAGATTTTTGTTAATATCATCATCAGAATGGTCATCATATTGACAAATGTTATTCTTTAAAATATAAGGTTCAAGACTTAATTGACTGTAATACCTTATCTATTGATAATCTTGATGGTAGTGCGAACAAATCTATCTCTCCTCCTAATCAAAATCTTGAAATCTATACGAATCCTTTACCTACACATGATACTAATACCATTGCTCAAACATCTTCTATAGATATTGTTTATGATTCAAAGATGGATGATCTTAATCACATTGTTAACCAAGTGAAGCATGTTGTTCAATCTATATCTCCACCTCAGCCTCAACCTCAGCTTCAATCTCAAGTTCAATCTCAACCTATACCAAAACCATAGCCTAAATTGAAAATTCAGCCTAAACCTTGAAAATAACCTAAGAATAAAAGACCTCGGGACCTTTTGATTACCTTTAATGATTCTAAGACTATTAAGGATCCGGATGGTCCCCTTTACATTTATGCTAGGATTTCTTAGATACCTACTCATGGTTGTCTTGTTGATTCTACATCCTTAGTCAATGTTATTACTGAAGAAAATATTTTTATGAAAAACTTGCAACATGATTCTTATGATACATCTAATGTGTGGATTCAAACTTGTAATGGTTTTATTTATCCATCATTTGGTTCTATTAACTTTCTAGTTGAACTTTGTGGTAAAATTGTGAGCACTACTTTTGTTGTTGTTCCTACTTCTAATCAGTTTCAAGTTAAGCTTGGTTTTCTATTGTTAAATGTCATGCATGTTGTTGCTTCACCTATCCATAAATGTCTTAATTTTTTTCATGATGAAGAAGTGAAGATAGTTAATAATAGTTTATATCAACCTTCTAGGCCTAGAGATTGTGCTACCCTTGACTTCTTTTGGCCTTCATTACCTAATTCATGCCCTTCTCGACTTGATAATCTTTTCTACTCATATCAAAGCTATAAGCATCATAAGATTCTTGAGTTAAGCATACCTCCTATGGATCTTAATCATGGTCTTTTTGCTACACCTTCAATACCTCCTTTATCTATGGTTTCTAGTTCTGTTAATCAAGCTCCTACTATTGCTTGTCCATCTGTCGATAATACTATTAATCCTCCTATAGAGCATGTGGAGGATCTGATAATTGTTCCTCTTTGTTCTCAACATATTTCAAGTAAGAAAAAACATGATCGATCTACTAATGAACATCGTAAGAAGCATCATGCTCAAGCTAAAGCTCATAATTTTGTTCTTCAAAAACCGTTACCTTCTTTTGATCAGCCTATGCATGATATGTTAGAAGAAGTTACTACTAATAATGATGTTAAAATGAAAGAGTCTGATGATTCTATTCATATCTTAGATCCTATTTTGATTAATCTAGATGAAGAAGATACTCTCAATGATGTTAATGATGAATATGAAACTATTGACATTGACATTGATTTACCTAATATGCTTTCATCACAATTGACAATTACACCTAGTATCAAACATTATGATTCTCAAGAGGATCCTTGTTTGGAACTGGCTATCATTCGTACTATGTTGGATATAGTCCCTCTTGCAAGTTACTCACCTTCCCTAAATGATATATAATGAGATGGGGAGAGTAGGCGGAACACTTCATCATCTTTTCCTTTATGGTAGCTTTGTTGTGTGTTTGCCTATTGTAATGTGCTTCTCCCGTGATGTGTTTGCTAAATGTTGTTATATTCTTTTATACAACCCTTGTTACTTTGTTGGTACAAGGTGATAAAGGAATCAAACTTGTTGTACAATTCCTCTATATGTATCTCTATTCTTCAATATGTTGCTTCATGTTATGTTGTACTTGTCTTATTATTCTTAAATGTTTCCTTGTATAGTCTGCTTGGATTCGAGACTTGGTAGCACTGATTCTTTTTGGTCTCCAGGTCATGGTCCAAAAAGATTCTTCTTCATAATTATTATGTGAGATTTCCTCCTTTGTGACTGTAGTTCTACTTTCTTTATGGAATGATGTCAATTCATTTGCAATAATATCATATATATATATATATATATATATATATATATATATATATATATATATATATATATATATATATATATATATATATATATATATATATATATATATATATATATATATATATATATATATATATATATATATATATATATATATATATATATATATATATATATATAATCTTATGATCATATTGACCCCACGATAGGTAGATCCCTTATGTGTTCTTTATATGTTTATGTGGTATTTTCCTTGATTTTTCTTTGTTTGGGGGCATCTCATAGTGGAAACATAATCAGTGGAGTTGTTTATGTTTCCATTAAAGCCATTACTCCTATTAAAGTGCTAGCAATGACTTTAACATCGGGGCATATGCTCTACTCACCTATTGCACAAACACACTTTTCAATATACATATATTATTTTTCAAGATACTTTTCTCCCTTTATCAATTAGTGACTAATCCTTAAAGTGTGGATTTTTATTTAGGATCTCTTGATCCCTCCAGTTTCAAATTTTTGATCCCTTAAGGTCGAAGGTGTCCTTAACAATGGATCACTTTTTCTTTTGGTTTTACTCTTATGGAATCGAATATTCTTAAAGGTGAATCCTTAATGGGTTGACTAGTGAGTAGACACATTCACTAGGTGGTTCAATTCCATCTTTCAAGCTGTGTTATTTCTTGGTGTGGTTCACAATGGGACATAAGTTCTCATTGGGTGAGATAATCACACCCTCTTCTCTCTCTTTTCTAGAGATTTCTCTCTTATTATGATCTTGGAGTTGACTAAGACTTGAGTCCCTTACGGCTTAAGGATCCCTTTGTCCCTTTTATTTAAATAAGATTATCTTTTCATTATGATCTCCTTTACCCAGAGTTTTCATCAAGTCCATACTCTTGCTAAAGTGGGGTTTAATGTGTCATCTTAAAATGGAAGCACTTAAATGATAAGAATTTTCATCCCTCTGAGTAAGTGGTCTGGGGTCATGCCAAGTGCCTTGATTAGGTTTTTGCATGGATATGGCTTTTTCCCCCTATTTTTCTTCTCTTCCCTCCTATTTATAGATTTTTCCTCACATCTAGTCATGAAAACTTAAGATCTGAGACCTCAGGGTCAAGGTCAACCTCCTAGGTCAAGGTTGACCTCAACCCTGACCTAGGGAAGATTTGACCTTGACTCTGACCTAGGGCAGAGTTGACCTCGACCCTAACGTTGGGTCCAATTTTCAAGTTCAGAGGTTTTGGGATATCAAGCTTCAGAAAGTTTTATTTTCTGACTTTCGGGTTAGCTTTTTTGGATTTCAAAAATGTAAACTCTTAAATTGCATTTAATCTAGGTCCATTTCTAGGGGTTAAGGTTAATTGGGATTTAATTCTCCAATGTCATCCTCTCTAGATGTTTGTTCCCTAGATCACTATAAAAGGAAGCCTTCCTCTTTCTTTTTCACTTCCACCTGTCATGATCAAGACATCTAGCTCTCAAGTGCAAGAAAGAAAGAAGGAGAAGGAAAGAAAGAAAGCATTCATTCATCTTCAAGAATTCAAGCATTCAAGTATTCATCAAGGAGATCCATTGTTAGCCATTGAAGGATTCAATCTCTATGGAGCCCTCTTGTTGAAGATTTCTCCATCCACATTAATCCAAGCCTCTTCCTATGCTAAGATCCATTCAAGATTGGTTTTGAAGATCTAATGCCATTGATTTGAGACATCCTACATACATTTCTACATTCATTTGGAGCATCCATACTTGTGGATTCAAGGATTTGAATCATCCACAAGGATTTCAATATAAGCAAGGTGAATTATTTCATTTACTTTGTTTATATATATTGCAATTTCAATTACATTCCAAGGTTGATTCCAAACTAGGGTTTGACCAAGGAAAACCCCCCCATCCAAACAACAAAAACTATTTTTCTTGTAGCTATAGGTACCAGACAGTGAATTGTAGTTTAGATCTGGATACCCTTTTCAGTGAACTTCTGAGATCTGCAAACATAATTTTTGTCAGAGTTGTTTCAGATCATGGACAACCTTCAATGAGGGGTAAGATTGTACCCCACTATCTGGGTCAAAGTTGACCTCACCTCAAAAAGACAAAAGTTTTTTGGGTTTTCTCTGACTTGGTATTTCCAATTTGGAGAAGGTTGTACAATTCCCCGAAACTGTTCATAGACATAAAAAATCAGCATTTTCTAGATTTACCTTATTTTGAGGTTAGTATTTGCCTTCTCTTCATTTAATATTTGAAGCATATAGTTTCTATAGAGAATTATAGGATTTCCTCCTTTCTTGATATTCTCCATTGTTTGATTCATTTGTGCATTAATCACTCCATTGTGATTAATCAATTTCTATCTCTCTTCTTGGGAATTTGGATTAGGGATAGATCTTATATTTCCCCCATCTCTCACATAGATAAAAGAATATTTGTTTATAAGGGTAAAGATAGATCCCCTACATCTTTATTGACCATTACACAAGCATGTGCCAAAAACATTCTCACTACTTCATGTCTAGCTATAGGTGCAAAGGTTTCTTCAAAATCAATAACTTCTTGCTGCACGTATCCTTTACATACCAATCTTTCATTTTTTCTTACTACTTAACCTTTCTCATTCATCTTGTTTTTGAAAACCCATTTTGTGCCAAAAACATTTTTTTCTTTAGGTCTAGGGACAAATTTGCAAGTCTTGTTCTTTTCAATCTACTCAAGTTCTTCTTTCATTTATTTTATCCTTGATGTTCATCTTTGCATGCTTCATATGTAGTCTTTGGTTCAACTTGAGATATTAAACATGGTTCTTCATTTGCCTTGTTCCTTTTTTTGCTCCTTTATTTGAGCTTGCAATAATTTGATTTCTAGGGTGATTTCTTGCAACATATTTAGGTGTTCCTGGTTCAGGGTATGTGCAGGATCATGGTATGCCCAAAAGTGGCGATGTGAAAAAGAAGTCCCGATTAATAGACTCTTTGAAAAACAACTATAACTTTCAAACAATATAACATTTTTTACATTTGAAATATACATCATATTCTATGTTTGACCTTATATAATAATAATAAACAATTATTTCAATTTGATGAAGTTTAGACTAAGTTAAGGTGGTCAGACATGATAGTTTTTATATTTAGGAAAATTTGTAGCAGAAAAATCACAATTAATTATTTACTTAGAAATAAAATACAAAAAAATATACATCACATCTGGCCATGAGTCTACTACTTTTATCTAGAATCTTATAAAAAAAATATTATCATTTGATTTTGTTTAATGTGGTCAGTCATACACCTACTCGTTATCTTCTAGTCTCAATTGATAAAGTTATTGAAAAATAGATATGACTTTCAAGCTGTATAACATTTTTGAAATCCAAAACATGTGTCACATTCTATGATTTTCTTACTACAAGAAAAATAAAAAAAGTTTTCAATTTGATAAATTTTAGACTAAGTTAATGTGGTCAGAAATGAGATTTTTTGTATTCTAGAAAATTTGTAGAAGAAAAATCATAACTAATTATTTACTTAGAAATAAATTACAAAAAAATATGTGTCACATCTAGACATGAGTCTACTACTTATATATATAATCTTGTAAAAAAAAATTATCACTTGATTGTGTTTAAGGTGGTCAGACATACACCTACTTCTTATTTTTTCCTAAAATTTTCGTACTACTACATTGAAATTTGAAATTTTCAACATATAGAATAATTGTTTTTAAAAAAAGGCCTATTATCTTACAAACTAAATTCAATTTTCTACAGATTATCTTCTTACTTATTTTTTATATAATATATATAACTTGTTCAATTTTTTATGTCAACTTTTCCAAATCTGATTTTCTGAATTTTCATTGCCACCTAAGGGCCTAGTTTGGAATACCATGATACTACACATACCCTTCAACTCTAACTTCTTCTCTAGGTGCTGATTCAGAATTCAGTTCCAATCTACACTCTTCAATCTGCAAGCAAACTATTGTCAATTTCATAAAATAATTTGTGTTCATCATTATGATTGATGTTAGTTCTTTGTCTTTTATCTTCATGAGAATCATAATAAAAAATTCTCTCCTGAATTCTAAACTTTTCATCAAAATTTACATTAGTACTCTC
Organism: Chamaecyparis obtusa; assembly: GCA_027943335.1. Taxonomy (NCBI): domain Eukaryota; kingdom Viridiplantae; phylum Streptophyta; class Pinopsida; order Cupressales; family Cupressaceae; genus Chamaecyparis; species Chamaecyparis obtusa. The sequence continues at coordinate 237,073 of BSBK01006094.1, forward strand.
AACAATAGTCCTCAATCTTTGAATAAAATATTTGTATTCTTTACTTTTCAATGAATAACCAAGAAAAATTCCTTCATCACTTCTAGCATCAAATTATCCAATATCATCATCTCTTTTGATATAACATTTACTTCCAAAGATTCTAAAATATTTCACAATAGGTGTATGTCCAAACCAAAGTTCATGTAAGATGTCTTACCAATACCTTGTCTAATCTGAACTCTACTTATTGTGTAAACTGTAGTTTCATTGGTTCTCTCTAAAAGATATGTGATACATTTGTTAGAAAGTAAAGATCTCCAAGATAACTGAGAGGGGGGGGTTGAATTAGTTATCAGATAATTTATCCATTCAATAGCTTTAAATAATATAATCAATGTACTGATCAACCATAGAAAGATAACCATACACAATTGCACAATAACACAAGATATGTTAACTAGGGAACCTCTTGAAAAGAGTAAACCCCGGTGGGAATGATGCCCACAAAATGATGCACTAATATGAAAGTTCCTTGTTAGAGGATGGACCCTGTTAGGAGTCTTATGAAATACATTTAGTACACATGAATCCTTGTTAGGAGATTTTAAATCCCTATTAAAAGATTCTAACCTGGTTAAGAGTTTATGGAAGACAGAAGGACCCACTGCCCAAACAGCTTCAAGGCAAGATCTCTGAACCCACTATCCAAAAGATCTTAGAATTATTCAATAGAATAATATGAAATATATTACCTCCTTCACACTATGCCAAAACTTCACTCTCTGCTACACAAGATCACAATTCCAGATCTCTGTACTCACAAGTCTTCCTTCATCACTGAATTAGCTCTTTTCTTCACTTCATGCATATATTCGCATCTAAATCTTCATAGTACACATTAAAATAAGGAAAAAATTCCTTCTTATATACCAAAATCAAATAATTACAAATGAGTCAAGCCTCAAATACAAAATAATAAATGCTACACACTACACAGAATTCGCATAAAACTGTCAGCTTCTAGTTACTGTAACTTTCTCCAAACATATCCTCAAAGTTTGCACTATAAACCACATCATCATTAATGAGTCTTCAACATCCCTTTAACTATGCAAAATCAGATTCCATCCTAGCTAAGAGATATCCTCTGATTTCTGAACATCACTACACAGAAACACTGTCTAAACACTGCTTTCACCAAAATGTTCATAACTCTTACAAATGAATGAATTTCTTTATGCACTATTAACCATAGGTTAATAAAACACCAAAGAACATACCATCAACTATGCAAAAGCCAATCTGCAATACAACATGTGCGCAAAACAAAACTATACCTGCTTTCCTGCTAATATCCATAATATCTCTGTGTTGACATCAATGACAATCCAAGTCATGAATGCAACAACAACTGCTACAGAATGACTGCCAAAACACTTTGCATTCATTCCTAACAATCTCCCCCATTGGCATTGATGGCAACATAGATGAAAACATCCAATGTTCCAAAAATCCAATACTACAACATCACTGCAAAATATCAAATCAAATCTTGCTTCATTTTCCTATTCAACTCTCTCATACAATCCACAATGTTTTTCATGTATATCTCTCCCCCATTGACATCAATGATAGAAATTCTATCACTAAGTCAACAAAAACTTAATGTCAAAAAATGCTTTTTAGAAAAATACAATAACAAGAGTCCTCATGACTCAGCTCATAAACTCCCCCATAGAGGAAGTTCCAACATCCAATCCAGAAGAAAGATAGGGCTCATATACCACTGGATGGATGCAATCATCTGCATCAATTCTCAAAAATAGGTTGGGGCATAATCCCAAGCATACCTCTCAGATACACAAATGTATCCTTAGGTAAAGGCTTTGTAAATATATCTGCTATCTACTCCTTTGTACTTATGTACTCTAATCTTACTTCTTTTTCTGCAACTTTCTCTCTTATAACATGATACTTGATCTCAATATGTTTAGTCTTAGAATGTAAAATGGGATTTTTTGACATACTCACTGTACTGGTGTTGTCACAATGTATAACAACAGGCTCATCAAACTTTATTCCAACATCTTTCAACATCTGCTTCATCCAAATAATCTGATTACAATTATTTGCTGCTGCAACATATTCTGCTTCTGTTGTGCTTTGTGAAGTACAATTTTGCTTCTTACTTAGCCAAGAGACCAATTTACCTCCAAGAAAAAAGGCTCCACCATTGGTACTTTTCTTGTCATCAACGCTGCCTCCCCAATCTACATCAGTATAGGCACATAAAGTAAAATCATCAGAATTCTCATACCATAATCCATAATCCATTGTTCCTTCCAGATATCTCAGTATCCTCTTTACTGTTGCATAATGTGATTCTCTAGGTTCTGCTTGAAATTTTGCTACAATCCCCACTGAATGTGCTATATCAGGTCTTGTATGTGTCAAGTACTGAAATCCTCCAATCATAGATCTATACTTTTTCTGCTCAACTGTTGGTGTCTCATCTTTGCTAGATAACTTATGTTCGGTTACCATAGGTGCTCCAACATGTTTAGAATCTTCCATTCCAAATCTCTTCAATAATTCATTTAAATACTTAGTCTGACTTATAAATATACTTTCCTTGCTTTTTTTTATCTGTAGTCCCAAAAAATATTTCATTTCTCCAATCATGCTCATCTAAAATTCATTCTTCATTTCATCTACAAATTTGTCACTAGCTTCATCTTCTCCTCCAAAGATAATATCATCAATAAATATAACTATAACCAACAAACCATTCTCAATTTATTTTGTGTATAAGTTACTATCTGTTGTTCCTTTTATAAATCCTAATTTCAATAAATACTTATCCAATCTTGCATACCAGGTTCTAGGTGCTTGTTTTAATCCATATAAAGCTTTCTTTAACTTACATACCATATCTCCTTCTTGTGTCAAAGGAAAACCTTCAGGCTGCTCAATGTAGACTTCTTCCAATTCACCATTCAAAAATGCTGACTTCACATCCATCTGATACACTTTGAATTTCTTGTAAGTTGCATATGCTAGAAACATTCTCACTACTTCAAGTCTGGCCACAGGTGCAAAAGTTTCTTCATAGTAAATTCCTTCTTGTTGTGAATATCCTTTACATACCAATCTTGCTTTGTTTCTTATCACCTTTCCTTGTTCATTCATCTTGTTTCTGCATACCCACTTTGTTCCAATCACATTCTTGTCTTCAGGTCTAGGGACCAATTCCCATGTCTTGTTTTTCTCAATCTACTCTAGTTCTTCTTTCATAGCATTGATCCAATGTTCATCTTCACAAGCTTCATTAGTAGTCTTAGGTTCAATTTGAGAAATCAAACATAAATGTACCTTATTCCCAGTCAAAACTCCTCTATCTAAACTTCCAATAACTTGCTCAACAGGGTGATGTCTTGAAGTATACCTGTTAGGTGTCATAGTTACTGATCTTGTTCTGATTATAGATTCTTCTCTGCTTTCTTCTTTGTTTTCTTCTCTATTTTCTTCTCTGTCTTCTTCAGTATGACTTTCATTCAGCAAATCACTGTTAGTTTCAAAAAATAATTCTACATTTTCAATGTTAGGCTGAGGTTGTGCTTCTCCATCAGATTCATAATCAAGCATTCTTTCCTAAATTTTAAACTTCTCATCAACTTTTACATTTGCACTTTCAACAATAGTCTTAGTTCTTTTGTTATAACATCTATACGCTTTGCTTTTTAAAGAATATCCAAGAAATATTCCTTCATCACTTCTAGGATCAAACTTTCCTATATCATCATCTCTCTTTATATAACATTTACTTCCAAAAATTTTAAAATATTTAACTGAGGGTGTATGTCCAAACCATAATTCATAAGGTGTCTTGTTTGTATCTACTCTGATTTGTACTCTGTTCATAGTGTATACTATTGTGTTCACTGCTTCTCTCCAAAAAGTTTTAGCCAAATCATTTTCAAACAACATAGCTCTTGCTGCTTCAGTTATTGACCTGTTTCTTCTTTCTACAATACCATTTTGTTCTGGTGTTCTAGGGGCTAAAAGTTGTCTCTTAATACCATTCATTTCACAAAAGGTGTTAAACTCTCTAGATGTAAATTCACCACCTCTATCAGATCTTAGACACTTAATTTTCATTCCAGATTCATTCTCAATTTTTCTTTTCATGATCTTAAACTTATCAAATGCTTTAGATTTTTCTTTCAAAAATGCAATCCACATCATTCTTGTAAAATCATCAACAAGAATCATAAAATACCTTTCACCATAGAATCCTCTAGTCCTAGTAGGACCACTCAAGTCTGTATGAACAATCTCCAACTTCTCTGCCAACATTAACTTCTTATTTGGAAATGAACTCCTTTTCTACTTTGCCATCATACATTCTTTGCAAATCATGTTAGTAGGTTTCATAATTCTAGGTAAATCTCTTACCGCATGTGTAGTGCTCACCTTGACAATATTATCAAAGTTTATATGACAAAACCTTTTATGCCATAACCAACTGTCATCAATCCTAGTTATCAAACATGTCATCTCAGTAGGATTCAACTGAAATACATTACCTCTAGTTCTGGATCCTTTTCCAACCAAATTTCCATCTTCATCTTTTATCACACAAGTTTTCTTAGAAAACAAAACTTGATAACCCTTATCAGCCAATTGTCCAACACTTAGTAGATTATGTCTTAATCCATCAAAAAAGTAAACATCATCAGTGTTAGTCTTTCCATCAAGAGTAATAGATCCTATACCCTTAATCAAACAAGGTGCATTGTTACCAACTCTAACAATTCCTCCATCATAATTATCTAACTTAACAAACTTTCTTTTTATCTCCAGTCATATGAAGTGAACAACCACTGTCTATAATCCAATCAGATTTCTTTTCAAATTGTGAAACTAATTGTTTTCCTTCCCTTTTATCAGATTCAAAACTTTCATCTTTAATTGCTACAAATCCTATTTCCTCAAAGTTATCATTATCACTATCACTTAAATGTTTTTCAATTCCTGCTTCAAAATCTTCATCATTTCCATAATAACATTCTTTAGATCTCCTAGGTTTAAAGTTGCTTCTATACTTCTTAACTCTTTTAGGACATTTAGATGCAAAATGACCATATTCTTGACAAGTCCAACATTTAAAGATTTTCTTACCATCTGGTTCTCTTTTTACAAGTAATGCAATATCTTCTTCAATCTTCTTATCTTCCTCAGATCTGCTACTGCTGGCATAATCTCCATTCACACTAGTACTTCTTGTAGGTCTAATACTAAGAGCACTGAATGTTGTTTCCATTCTAGGTAGCTCTCCTGATAATCTCAAGTTCATCTCTGTTGTTTCTAATCTTCCAAGAAGAGTCTCTCTTGAAAATTTTGATGTACAAGGGTGACCCCACAATAGTGGGTTACACTTTTTTAGACATGCTAATTTTTGTTGAAATAACACATTTTTAATAAAATATGATAATTTAAGTCATGAGAGGTTCCATTTGAAGGAATTAATTACAAATGGTTAGTTCAAATCCTCTTAGATAATAAAAGCATTGATATAACATCTATACTCCTCATTCATACCTATAATGGAGTGTCATCCGCACATATTAAAATACTGACAAAAAATTAGTTTGAGTTTATCTTTTAGCAGATCAAATGAATCCATTTGATAAACCTATCTATGTAGTAAGGTACTACTAAGAAAAATATTTCCAATGATTATAATGTTAATATATATTAAGTTTATTATAACTTTGTATTTTTAGTTTTACTAAACATAGATATTTCATTGTATGTCTACCTCTATGTTTGACACTTATGGAAAAATAGTAAATAAGAGAAAAAAAATTCTAAAAACTATCTATGCCCTAGGTATTGAAGTTCTCTTTCTATAAAATACAATAAAAATTAAATTGGACAAATATAGAACAAATTATAAGTTATGTAGTCAGGGTGTGTCAAAATTATAGTCTAGTCAACTTCAAATATTAATAAAATATGCAATAATAGTGATAATGTCATCAAATCAATTGCATTCCCTCTGTATGGATGTTAAAAAACTAAATTCAAAAGAAGCACATTGATATCTATTTTAGAAAAAAAGTTACGCTCTATGAAAACAATGTAGCTCTTTGAAAATGACATTTTCAGCCACATACCAATTTTTGTGGGAGGAAGAAAAAGCCATTCAAATCAATTCAAAACTAAAAATAAAAAATATATTTAGAATATAGACAAAAAATACTAAAAGACTCTAATTTACTTTATCTTCTGATTTCAAATGCTTTAGCGACAATATGCATCTGAATCTAAAAGTTTTTTTCAAAATGTAGAGTTCAATGTCCGTTCAGGCAAAAAAGTGTAACCCACTATTGTGGGTTCACCCACAAGGTATCACTTGTTCAATCATCTACATTGTCTGCTTGAATACTGGTGTCAAAGTTCTCAAAATTTTCCATATCACTTCATTCTCTATCTTATCACCTCCACAAGACTTTATTCCTGTCACAATCTCAGACATCCTACCAATATAGCTTCTAATAGATTCATCTTCCATCATTCTAATATCTTCAAATGCACAAATCCAATTATGTAATCTAGCCTTCTTTGCATGTTCATCACCTTCAAAAGTAGAATGTAAAGCTTTCCAAATTGCATGAGATGTTTTCAAACATCTTACCTAACTATATTCATTCTCCGGTAGTGCTGACAAAAGTGTTTCTCTTGCAAGTATGTTAAACATGAATAGATCTAGTTCATCTTTAGTTCCTACCTCTAGATTGTCTTCCTCAATGATAGTCTTCTCATTCTTTGTAATCAACCAATAACTTGGTCCTAAACACAATAGATGTGTCTTTATCTTTTCTTTCCATCTGTCAAAATTTACTCCATCAAACTTAGGGCTTTCTTTTCTGAAATTTGCCATGGATCTCCTTAAGTTGTTAAAATTTTCTTTCAAGGACCTGCTGCTTTGATACCAATTGTTGGAAAGTAAAGATCCCCAAGATAACTGAGAGGGGGGGGGTGAATCAGTTATCAGATAATTTATCCATTCAACAGCTTTAAACAATATAATCAATGTACTGATCAACCATAGAAAGATAACCATACACAATTGCACAATAACACAAGATATGTTAACTAGGGAACTTCTTGAAAAGAGTAAACCCCGGTGGGAATGATGCCCACAAAATGATGCACTAATATGAAAGTTCCTTGTTAGAGGATGGACCCTGTTAGGAGTCTTATGAAATACATTCAGTACATATGAATCCCTGTTAGGATATTTTGAATCCCTGTTAAAAGATTCTAACCTAGTTAAGAGTTTATGGAAGATAGAAGGACCCACTGCCCAAACAGCTTCAAGGCAAGATCTCTGAACCCACTATCCAAAAGATCTTAGAAGTATTCAATAGAATAATATGAAATATATTACCTCCTTCACACTTTGCCAAAACTGCACTCTCTGCTACACAAGATCACAATTCCAGATCCCTGTACTCACAAGTCTTCCTTCATCACTGAATTAGCTCTTTTCTTCACTTCATGCATATATTCACATCTCAATCTTCATAGTACACATTATGATAAGTAAAAAATTCCTTCTTATATACCAAACTCAAATAATTACAAATGAGTCGGTCCTCAAATACAAAATAATAAATTCTACACGGTACACATAGAATTCACATAAAACTGTCGGCTTCCAGTTACTATAACTTTCTCCAAACATATCCTCAAATTTTGCACTATGAACCACATCATCATTAATGAGTCTCCAACATCCCTTTAACTACACGAAATCATATTCCATCCCAGCTAAGAGATATCCTCCGATTTCTGAACATCGCTACATAGAAACACTGTCTAAACACTACTTTCACCAAAATGCTCATAACTCTTACAAATGAATGAATTTTTATTTTTTTTGTTAACCATAGGTTAATAACACACCAAAGAACATACCATCAACTGTTCAAAAGCCAATCTACAATACAACATGTGCGCAAAACAAAATTGTACCTACTTTCTTGCTAATATCTAGAATATCACTATGTTGACATCAATGACAATCCAAGTCATGAATGCAACAACAACTGCTACAGAATGACTGCCAAAACACTTTGCATTCATTCCTAACAACATTACCTTCAAGAATCATAGCTCTAGATACCTCATTAACTAATTTGTTCCTTCTTTTTTCTATAGCATTCTGATGCAGTGTCCTAGGTGCTGAAAGTTGTCTCTTAATTTCATTTTCTTCACAAAAGATATTAAACTCATTTAAAGTAAACTCTCCTCCTCTATCAAATCTCAAAAATTTAATCTTCAAGCCCGATTCATTGTCAACTCCATTCTTCAATAACTTAAACTTCTCAAAAGCTTCAGATTTTTCTTTAAGAAATGCAACCCACATCAATTAAAACCATGAAATACCTTTCACCATAGAATCCTTTTGTCCTTGTAGGTCCACACAAGTCCGTGTGCACAATCTCTAGCTTGAATGATGTTTTAAACATTTTTCTTGGAAATGAATTCTTCCTCTGTTTAGCCATAACACATTGCTTGCAAACCATGTTATTAGGCTTCACAATGTTAGGCAAGTCTCTAACTACATTTGATGACTTGATCTTCACAATGTTATAAAATTTTATATATGACAAAATATCTTATGCCATAGCTATCTATCATCCACTTTAACTATCAAACATGTCATTTTAGTAAGAGACAAGTGAAATACATTACCTTTTGTCTTTATACATGTTTCAATTAGTTTTCCATCACTTTATTTAATAAAAAAAGTCTTCTCCATGAAATATAACATGTATCCTTGGTCCATAAGTTGTCCAACACTCAAAAGATTATGTTTCAATCCATCAACAACATAGACATCTTTAGTGTTACTTTTTCCATCAAATTTAATAGACCCTTTTTGCTTAATCTATCATGGTGCATTATTTCCAACTCTAAGTATTCCTCCATCATATCTATCAAGCTCAAAAAATTTATCCACATCTTGAGCCATATGATGAGAACATCCACTTTCAATAATCCAATCAAAAAAAATTTGTTCTACATTGAAACTAAATATGTTTCTTCTCTTATTTCTTCTTCATCAGAGTTATCATCTTCAATAGCAAAAAATCCAATTTCATCTTCATTTTCAAAACCACTTTCTAAAAGGTTTACATATTTAAATGCAATTTATCCTTCTTCATCAACAAAACAAAAAAAATTAGTATTAGATTAATAAGGTTTTCTATATCTGATCTTCTTTTCTCTCTTAGGACATTTAGATGAAAAATGACCAATTTATTTCCATGTCCAACAAGAAAAATCTTTCTTACCTTTAGGTTCTCTCCTTGCAATCAATGTCATTGCATCATCAAACTTTCTTTCTTCTTCTTGCTTAGCTACCCAATCTCTAGCATAATCTCCACTAGTACTTGCACTTCTTTTCAACATAGGTTTGTCCTTTTGTACACTAAAAGTTGTTTTCCCTCTAGGAATTCCTTCCTTTTGTTTCAACCATTGTTCATGTGCCTGCAACTTTCCAAGTAGCAATTCTTTTGTAAAATTAGCTATAATCATTTCTTCAATAATTTGTACTTTGTATTCAAAGGTGGGTGGTAGAGATTTCACTATCTTTCATATGACTTCATTATTTGATTTTCTTCCACCACAACTCTTAATTCCTACAAAAATCTTAGTAATCCTGATAAAGTAACCTCGTATAGTTTCATCTTCCTGCATCTTAGCACTTTCAAACATACTAATATAATTCTATAATTTAGCTTTCTTCAAAGTTTCACCTCCTTCAAAAATATTTTCTAATTTAGTCCAAATCTCAATAGAAAGTCTTAGATCTTTTACCTCGGTATATTATGTATCTGGAATAGCTGATAAAATAGGCTCTCTAGAAAGCATGTTGTATTTGTATTGGTTCTTTTCTTCATCTTTACATGAATCAAGTTTGTCTTCTTCTAGAAAAATTTTGTTCGTCTTGATAGCCAGCCAGTAATCAATTTCCATGCATAGAAAATGTATCTTCAGTCTTTCTTTCCAATTGTCAAAATTTACTCCATCAAACTTCAGACTTTCTTTCCTAAAAAATGTAGTAGCCACGGATCTCCTTAAGTTGTAAAATTTTTCTTTCAAGGACCTTATGCTCTGATACCAGTTGTTAGAAAGAAAAGTCCACCACCATAAGTGAGAAGGGGGTTGCATCTGTTGTGAGCTTAACTAACTTAAATTCAAATCTATCAAATCTTAAGCTTGTAATGAGTAATAGAAATAACCACAAGATAATAAACATACACAATAACACCAGATTTTTTTAACTAGGGAAACCCTTGATCAGAGGGAAAACCCTGGTGTGAATGATACCCACAAGATGATGTACTAATATAAAACTTCCTTGTGAAAGGATAGACCTTTTTAGAAGTTTTTTACAATGTAGTCAATACATATGAGACACTATTAGGAGACTTTGGATCCCTACTAAAAGATCCCAAACCTATGAGGAGTTGATTGAGAAATACAACGAAGACAACTGAACCCACTGTCACAATTTCTTCAAGACTGTCTTCACTAAACAATCTTTAGGATAAAAAATCCAAGGGTGAACTCACTAAAACAACAACTCTATTTTCTTGTATAGTTCCTTTGATGTCCTCAATAATCCAATAAAATTATCTTCTTCTCTGATCATAAATATTTCGCATTCAAAGGTCGCACAATATTTCATGACCACATGATATTCCTTGATATCCTCATGATACCTCTCCTTTATACTGATTCCTAAGGATTATTGAGTAGCCCAAAAGGCTTTCTCAACTTATAATTAATAGTATAGGACATCAATAATAATTTACAATACATGTTACATTACATCTAAACACTTTCATAAAATTATTAATATGTAGTCAACTCACAAATAAGTAACACGCTTCACATCTTTCACAAGTCTATGCGGAATGTGAAGTAGATTCTATCATGTTTATCCAAGAATCTCCAATATGTTATGGACAACATATCAACCTCGTTGAGCTAGCCTCAACCTTGCTGAAACAATAAATCTCAAATAACTATAACCAGTTCGTAGTAACTCTCACTAAGAACAGTCTTTAGTAAACTTTGCATAACTCAAACACATCTCTATAAATTTTTATGTGCTTAAAACCAAATCATCAAAATACCTTCAAGAATTCACATAGATCTCTACAAATATTAATTCATCAACATAAAACATTGCAAAACAATTTTGTGTCTGTAACTCTGTTAACTATGTCCAAAGAGCATATATGTTGACATCAATGAGAAACCCAGTCGTGGATGTAACATATAATAACTCAATCATGTCTAATCAACATCTAATCTACCCCACTAAAAACATTCATACACATTTAAGCTAACAGAAGGATGCTTTAGAAAAAATAAATAATTGTCAAAATATTAGATCCCTTTGGAAGATAAGTTGAAATGAAATATCCTCTTAGGAAGAAGGGTGTTCAAATATTTTAAGATCATTAATATGCTACATTTTAAAATGGGGTCTTTTTAAATTTACCAAAGAATATTAGTTCCAATATCTTTATTTTAAGGATCAAATTTATAATTCCTTTCTCATAGGGCTCTTTAGGTAAGAAAACTTTGTTCCATGCCAAAAGAGAGAACTCTTTTTTGTTAATATTTTCTAACCATAAAAAATATCTTAGTGTTTCATGTGGTAATTTTTTTTATCCATTTGGAATATTGGGAATGAATATTAGGTAAATAGGGATTGCATTGAGAATTGACTAAATCATAATGATTTTTCTTGATAAAGTTAACTATTCATACTTGTAAGATAGGTTGTTTTATGTGATTCAGGACCACATTGCATCCAAAAAGTCATGGCTTTTAGATCCTCAAATTAAACGGATGTCATTGTATTTTTAGGGGAGGGATAAAATATGAGAATTCCATAAATTCATGAGTTGTTTTTGGACCTAAAATGGAACATAGGTTGTTCATGATTTTTCTTGATAAAGTTAACTAGTCATACTTGTAAGATATGTTGTTTTATGTGATTCAGGACTAAATCACATCCAAAAAGTCATGGATTTTAGATCCTCAAATTAAAGAGATGTCATTGTATTTTTAGGGGAGGGATTAAATATGAAAATTCCATAAATTCATGAGTTGTTGTTGGACCTAAAATGGAACATTTAAGAAAAATATATTTGATGTTTTTTGGTTTATGATCTATCCAAAGGAAGAGGTATAATTAGTTAAAACATTTTTGATAGCCAAAGAATCAACTAGTGTGGCTTGACCAAAATATAATTTATCATCTACAAACTAACTATGAGTAAATGATTTCACTGAACCTAAAGTATTAGTTCACTTCCATGATTCCTATATACTTTCAACATTAATTACTTTTCTAATACCTTCAACCATAATAGTAATAAAATTTTACTTAATAACCATTGTTGATAACTCCTTTTTAGATATGGAGTATATAATATCATGAGTTTTTATGGCCCCATTTGGGGTTTCCCTTCTCGAGTCAAATACCCCTTGTTCTTCAAAGATAATTATGGGAATGATCTTACTGAAATGAGAAGAAATAAATTGGGAAATGATCTTATAAAAGGTATTACTCAAGAAATTAGAAAAGTAATCTATGAAGGAATGAGGATATTACACCTTCAAAATAAGAGATATATTTGTGTTATTCAACTTTGATAAGATTTTCCTATTACTAAAAGTTTCTTCCCAAGGATAGAAGAAGGTCCTTAATAGAAGATTCCTAGCATTTTTAGAATAAAAAATGATAAAGCCATCTTTCTCTAGAGATTTATGTACAACCATTGAAAATACTATTTATTTTAATTCTAACAGAGTAAATTTTTCTATTAATTTTTTTTTGTCCCCATATTAGATAGTTTGAAGAATTAATTCTATAGAACCATCTCAAGATACTATGGTAGGAACAGATAATTGTTGGCAAAATGGTCAGGGCTCCCCTCGGGATTTTTGACATGGCTTAACCACCTCTTGTGTCTTCTATAAGTCTAGTGGTTGTATCAGACATTAACATGTTGGTCTTTTGGTACAATGAAAACCACTACTTGTAACAAGTGGTATCAAAGCTTGGTCATAGGTTCAAATCCCCTCAAGTAATGCTTAGTTGGACATTGTTGGAAAAATGGCCAATGCTCCCCACATGATTCATGACATGGCTTAACCGCCTCCTATGTCTTCTATAAGCCTATTGGTTGTATTAAACATTTTTTATCTCTATTTGAACATTAAATATTGTCATCACTATCGAAGATAACTAGTCAGTTACCTATGCAATCCAGTCAGTAAAAGAAAGTACTTCAAGCTACTCAAGCTAGTCGGTTAAACTTCACTTAGCACCACATCAGCCTTATCGAGCATCAGTGTACACTAATATCGAGCTTCAGTAAACACCAAGCAGACTGGACACCGAGAACTAGTGAAACTACCGAGCAGTGTTTATAGTGTTTACCAAGCAATACAGAAAATGGCATAGTACTCAGGAATGGCACATTTATCTATGTAGATGGTTACAACATAATCATAAATTTTTTTACCAAGATCAAGGATCATTTATTGTAGATATAATCATTAATTGCGATGATGATCTCTATGTAATTTCTAGATCTAGGTTAATTTTGTACACAATAGATCTTAGGGTTTTTCCTAAGACATTGCAACCTAATTTTGTTAGGCAGCAAAAGTAGTATGCTATATATTTGTATTTCATGTCATTTTGAGATAAGCTTGACAAGGAAGTTATGAACAAGAAAAGAAGTTCTTGAAGCATCAAGCCAACTTCAAGATATTAGTTATCAAACAAAGAAGATCAGAATTTAGAGACATTCAGATTGAGCAGAATCAGACAAGGCTATCGAACAGATTAGAGACAAGATCTACACATACAAAGGTGATATCTAATCTATACTACATTGATCTGTATCAGACAAGGTTGAGTTTTCATTTGCAGATACATCCTATTATTTTATAATCATTGTGATAGAGTACAACTAATATTCTTTTATGTAAATCTCTTAACCGAGTGCACACTGAAGTAGTGTTGTTGAAATCCTACAACTAGGTAGATGTATCTGACCTAAATTATTACTCCTAATAGGGTAAGATCACCAAAAGTGATCACATCTTGTAGCCTTAACTGACAAACTTTATTATCTCTAGTAGTGAATATTTGTGGGTGTCATCCCCATCGCAATTTTTACCTTCTAACAAGGGTTTCTGCGATACCAAAATATTTGTGTTATGTGACTAATTTATTATTGATTTCATCATATTTAATTTTGAAAGTTAATTGAATGAATGATGCATGCAATGGATTCAATTTATATATGAAGGTTACTACTATTTTCTGATTAAGTTTTGGGAGTTCAAATTTTTTAGGGCACTGATTCATTCCTCCCCTCTCAGTACCCTATCTCTCTGTTCCAACAATTGGTATTAGAGCACAGATATCTTATCAGATGGTTTAACCACTGAAGATTAAAGATCCAATCATGGAAAGATATAAGTTGGATAAAAAAATAGAGAAACAAAAGATTTAGATGTAGATGTTCATTGAGCAATATAAGCAAGCTAAGCATGCATTGAAGAAATTAATGGTTCAGAGAAATAACTTGGCTATTCTGGAAAATGAGACTAGTTACCATGAAGAGGAGATTGATGACTTATTTGATAATATTGGATCTAGTTTAGGAAGTATTTCAGATAGTTCTAAAAGTGCAATATCTGATTTGTCTGAAAAGAATCTTCACTTGACTGAACAAGTGAAAGCCCTGTAGATTGATGTAGGGTCTACCCTAGACTTGCATAACTTAGCATTGTTGTTTACTATTTATGTTTTCAGTTGATACTATTTGTGACTCTTAAGATACTTGGATACATATGTTATTTTGAGGATCTATAAGATCTCGTACCATGTTTTAGTACATTATGTTGTTATGAATCTTTTTAGGAGATAACCTATGGATAATTATGCAGTTAATTTTTATAGTTTAATTTATGATGCATTATGTGAGACATACAAGTTAGGATATATCAAAATGTAGATATTATTTTACCAATGTGTAAATGAATGCAGAAGTAGGTGGTATGTGTGTTACATTATGTATTCTGTTAAATTTATATGTGAATTTTATTGGACCTACTGATCTGTGCAATGAGTGTGTAGGTAGCTGACCATGGTATTATATTTGGGGTTTCAAACACTAACCTATGTATATCCTATGTGATGCTAAGGTCATGTCTATGAAGAGACATAGACCTTGTTGTTATGTATTTTATTTGTAAGTGTATGTTGTATGATTGTATTTAAATTATTTTGTTAAAAGTTAAATGGGTCATGCCTAATATAATTTATGTGTCACTTGACACCTATGTCTTAATGTGTTGGCATGACTAGTAAATGTAATTAATGAGACCTATTCATGACCCAAGGGTTACCTAGTATACTACCTATGCAAACCCTAGAATTAGGAAGATTAGATTGGGTCAAGAGAGTTGAAATTCGGATGTAAACTTCAAGTGGAGTTTAAGAGGACCAAATAGGCTTCTAGAAGGCAGTTAGGGTTAGTTTTGACCACCCTACTTGGTACCTTAGGGGTTAGGAGTCATTTTCAACCCATTAAGAGCCTTGGGACTCATTTATGACACCCCTAAAATATCTCCTCTTCAAAGTGACGAAAATTGAAGAGTTGGAGAATTTTGGGTAACATATTCAACCCATCCCATGTGAGCCATTAAGGTCATTTATTAGGACCTTGACTTAGGAAGGAAGGGGAAGTGTTTAGAGGATTCCTCATTAATGCAGGAATCAGATATTTCCTGGCTAAAGCCTTCTTAAGGAGATGGTAAGAGGAAAGTAGGTTGTTCACCCACTCTCTACTCTTAGAGACCACTAGAATTGGAGAAGGAAGGAAAGGCTTAAGGAGGAGAAAGCTTCACAGTTCCATCTCTTGAACTTTGGACTTAAGGTTGGATATTCTCTATAACTAGTAGCTTATACATGTTTCTTGTATGTGTAATATTTAGGTAGTTTAATGGAGTTTTGTGTAATTTGCTTCAACTCCATGGGTTTCCATGGAGGTATGCAAGTGTTGTATCTTATTTTTTGATGCAAAATATTGTGTTTATTTTAGTGTTGTGTTATATTGTGGTTTTAAGGGAGTTTTCAAGGTGCTCTTATCCTTGGGAAGGTTGGGTAACCTTGAGGGGGAAAGAATATTGGGCAGCCCTTTTAGAGCAGAGCTTCTCCATGTGTGGGAAGTATAAGCATGGATGTTATGGGCACCATGTGGTCAAGTTTTCCTAAGGGCAAGGGATGGAATTTGGAGAATTTTGAAAAAGAATTTTTGTGTCCATGTTTGGCACATAATTTCCTTACTATTACCTTGACTATCTGCTTTGGGTTCTTGGTCCACTTTCACCCCATGTTATATAGTCTTTACGAGACTTATGTGTACAACCTTGGTTGGGAGTTTGTTGTGTTTGTCTACATGTTGTTATTTTTAGTATGTTTGTACCTATTGGTGTTTGAAACCCCTAGCTCGGGGGTGGCCTAAAAGGCCTAGGTTGGGAGGTGAGCCTCCATGGTCAACCTACAAGTTTTATTAACAGATTCTATGAAGTTTTTGGAAGGAACAAACTTGCCTAGGAGGATTTGTATCTACAAGTTGTTTCATTGATTTCTCTTGAAATTTGTATGAGGAGAAAGTTGTAACTACTTGAAATATTTGATTTATGAAAGTTGCATTAATGTTGTGATTCTCTTGTGATGTGAAAGGAGAAATGGTATTTCATTTGAAGTTGTGAAATCTCAATATATTGTGCAAGTAAAATATGCCAATTTTCTAGATGTATTAATGATCTTATCTTCCTACAATGAGGAAGAAGAAATTTTTAATTTATTCAAAGTTGTAAAACTTGCAAATTTGAACTGTATGTAAAGCTTGGGAAAGAAATTAAATACATATTTTCTTATTAGTCAGTTCCTTTATTTAAGCTTTGCCATAATTAAGTTATCAAGATTTATAATCAATAATTTACCTTCTGTATGTAAAGATCATTTGCAAAGTTATTTAATTCTTAAATGATAATTTAAAAGTGGCATCTCTTAAAAGATATTTGATTAATCTTTTGGTAATGACATTATTGAATGAAATTTTAAACTTGGATTTGTAGAATTTTAAATTGAATTTTCTCAAAGGAATTATAATTATAATTATATTGTTTAGTGGAGTAATATTACGACCTTTAAAATTTCATTTTAGTAATATTCATGTTTGCAATAATAAGACATACAATCTAGTTATCTATTGTTGTTAGACTTGAAACATTTAAATAAAATTAAACAAAGAAAATATAGATGTTAGATGGGTATTGAAATTTATATTTATATAATGTTTATATATAGATTAATACTTCATTTAATCCATTTCTTTTAGTTCTTATAGAAAATTTAAATTTAGGAAGTCATAAATACCTAGTATTGAGAACTATAAATAGTTATATGATAATAAAAGTATTCATGAAAATATATATATATATATATATACACACAGATATAATTAACAAATTAAATTATATCTCATTATATTGTTTTAGATATATTCTAATTAAAAATATCTTGTAGATATTTCTTCAAAATAAAAATATTTATATATTTAAATTAACGGGGTTGCTGTATTTTGTCTGGTGATATAGGGAAGGGGGCGGGTTGAAACCCTATCCGATTTTGCTCCCTGGTCGCTCGCGCAGTGAGTATAGCACTGTGTGAGCACAGTTGTAACACTGCGCTCATTGTAGTGTAGTAGTATGAACAGAGACTATTGAAATGGTGGTCATGAGTTCAAACCTCACAATAGAAATTTTACTCGGCCCTTCTCTGCTTTTCATGTCGTCATTCCATCCCCCGTTTGCATGCAGCTCGGCTTTGGCCTTGCATTATAATCTGAAATTTAAATTATTATTAGAACAGAGACTAAATATTAGTGGTAATATTTTAAAAATGGGAAATAATTTTAATCTATAATTTAAACTATGAAACCTTGTGGGTTTTTTAACCCAATTTTATTTCTCTTATAAGTGGAGTATTTATAGGATTGAGTTTTAAAATTAATTGAATATTATAAGAGATGGATTTCAAAAATAAATGTATTTTGGTTCATAGATGGGATTAATATCTTAGCAAGTTTATCTTGAAGTTTTAGAAATATATTTGATTTATAGATTTTAGGTAGATATTAAAGTGCTTTATGTAGACTTTGTGGATAGAAAAATCTAGAACTTTATCACAGCATTGTTTATAGTTTCTAATTTCACTTTAAAAGTTATTTAAAAATCAAATAATATCTTAGGATAAATATGGAAGATATTATTCTTCTAGGAAATTCTAGAAGAGAATATCTTATGAAATAAAAAGTTAATGTTTATAATAAATAATGGAATTCAAAACTATATAGATTTTAGTTAATTAAGTAGTTGTTTTACTCAAGGAATTTATCTAGAAGATTCTAGGCTTGATTACTTTAATTCATCTTTTATGTTTTAAATAAAATTTAGAAATTATTTGTCATATTTACTTTGATTTAGAAACTTCTAGAATGTTAGTTAATTGTTATTTAAATTAACGTAAATAGAATTTGTTGACTATTAGTCTTAAAACATCTAGAGACAAATTATATATTTCTTTTGGATATTTTTTTATATTTGTAAAGTAAGTTATAATTTATATAAATAGATATAAAAGAATTGATTCTTTTAGTTAAGGTCATATCTTATAGATTAAATGGGTTACATTAGGGTAACGTAATTATTTAGTATTGGGTTTTAGATTATTAAATTAATATTATAATCATAAAGTGAACGTAATTATATCGTTAAGATCGTAACGAAGCTTTCATATCGTCAAGTATAGACTTTTATTTTTATAGTGACTCGTTGACCAAAATCAGGTACAGTTGACTTTGGGTCAACTATTAGTCAAACCTAGGTAATTCTTCTCGATTTGCATGCCTAGACCTTCCATGTTGATTTTAGTATCATTTTAAATTATTTACACGTCTATCAATGCATGGTTGACTTTTTGGTCAACTTTGGTTGACTTTAGTCAACTACCTCATTTTATACACCGATCGAAGTGTGTGGCTTAGGGAACCCCTTTGGGTTTATTTGGAAGCAATTTTGTGAAGTTTGACTTTGGGTCAAACTTGGTCAAACTTGGTCAACCTTCTGGTTAGATCCTGGTATCATTTTTGAACACTTGACCAGATTGGTAAACCATTTTCCTTCTCCATGATTTTTGCATGTTGTTAGAATGCTTGTGCCAGATTGTTTTTGACTTTAGCAAACTCAGTTGCGTATGTATGTGTTCTTATAGTTTATCAGTAGGTTGTAGAAAATTTTTGTAGTTGTGTTTTGCTCAACTTTTGGGTATGACAATCGGTCAAGAATCATAGATGGTGAGAATGATTGATGTAATGAACAATGCTAGACAAGTTGAGCAAGAAAGGAATCTAGTTGTTGAAGACCGAAGATAAATAACTGAACAACTTCAAGAAAAAGAAACTTAAATACAAAGACTCACCGAGCACCATTTTGAAACATCCAATCAGATGATGATTGTAAACTAGGAGATTAACCGAGTAAATGGTGAGTTGTCAAGAAAACTTGAAGATATTGGAATACTCGGGGAAGAGAATGAGAAACTGAGAAATGATGTAAAGATACAATTACAACACAATGAAATGATGAAAATCACTGAAAACATTTCTAAGAAGATTGATGATTTCCTAACTAATCAAAGAAGATTTTAAAGAAAAGCTGGATTAGGCTACATCGGTGAACGAGAATCACTTAAACAAGCTGAACAAGTAAACAATATTCAAAAGAAAAGACCTAAGATGCTGTCATGCTATCACTATGGTAAACTGGTATATACTTCAAATGTGTGCGGAAGTAAAGCACAAGGTAAACCTCAAGTTACTCCTAAGTTTAATGGTTATTGTTATTATTGTGGAAAATTTGGTCATCAAGCTTATGAGTGTAGAGCTAAACTAAATAAGACTCCTAACAATCCTGTCATGGAGAAACTCTGTTATACTTGCAACAAACATGGACACACTTCACAAGAGTGTAAGGAAAAGATGAAGCAAGTCTAGACACCAAAACAGAGGAACAAACCTTATCAACTGAAGAGAGAAGGCAGTACATACACTTGGGATTACAACACATGGGTCAACTACATAGTTTGTGGAAGGTATGGACATATAGCAGTGAATTGTATAAGGAAGAGATGGACTGGAAAACCACGAAGCTGGACAAGAACTAGTATGGCATGCTTACATTGTCATAAATTTGGTCACCTAAGCAAGGACTTCAGAGACTAAGCACCAGAAGAAGGACATGTATTTGAGAGTGGAAACACTATTACAGATATCATGAGGATTAGAAACACTATGTGGAAAAAGGCATCAAATGAGAATGCTAAGTCAAGCAATGTTGTCGGTGAAACCTTGTCCACTGGATTGGGTGACATGAGTACCTCCACCTAAGGTGAAATAGGTATCTATGGAACTGAAATTCCAAATTGATCTTATCATACATACAGTTCCTTATATTTGTTGAGAACATACCAAATCTGCATGAATAAAGATGCATTGTGGTCTATAAGTTTTGAGCTAACAAAGTCATACAGTCGGTAAATGTTAGACCGAGCAAAAGGTTACCCATCGGTAATAATTATTCAAGGTTAACTGAGTATCAATATCAACTGAATGAAAAATCATGTGTTAACTGAGTTGTTGTAGTTGTGTGGTAATCACCGAGTTGATAGTTTTCATCGTACTGGAAGTAGGTCAAGCATTAATGACACAAGTTTTGAGCGGGAATACAAAAAAGACTATAAATACATGAAAGACTTAGTTAATCTTCACCAAGCAATTTTGAAGACCGATTATTTCACAGAGAAAGTTTGAGATAACAATCTTTAGTGTCATTCAAAGTAGTTGCAGATCGAATCAAGTGCACTCTTCGTATACTCCGAGTAAGTTCAACTTCTACTAAGCACATTCATCATATTTTCCTAAAACCTAGATTGATAATAATGGCGTCTACTACAACCAAATCCAAGATTGTGGAAGAGGAAGTGAACCTCATTGTTTTGGCTAACTAAGATGAGCCTAAATAAAAACTACACTTGGAAGTCACATCTAAAATAGATTCAGTAGGAGCTTTCTCAAGCATCCTACCTAGGGCTTTTCTAGTCGAGGATGTCAGATCATACATTCACTGCAAGATAGGTGAAATAGGAGATTTTGAGATGTATGCATCATATCATAGGCTTTTTAGAGAAGATGGGAAACTTAAACTAGAGTACAAACATGTTGAAAAGATTGGACTCACTCATGCCCTAAATTTCCCAAAAAGTTTCAAAACCGAATAGATTAGGGTTGTACTCAGTCGCTATTAAGAAGGAACATTTTGGCTGGATAATTCAGTTAAAGTGACAAAGAGAATTATCCATAGGGTTATAGGATACCCGACAACAAATAAGGCCAAATATTTTCATTGTGACTCAAGGGTCGAAATTGAGAAGAATATTGAGGCAACATGAGATGGTCGAGCATTGAAGTTTTCTTCAATTGAGGACCCAGAAGTTAAATTTGCAACTCATGTAATTGGTTACAAGTTCTATCAGTTGAGTAGACTAAACAGTGTTCCATGTATTATTGTGGACATGGCACATAAACTAATAAAGTAGAGTCACTAGTTGGACCTTGCCGATCTACTCCTGCGACAGTTAGAAGAGAACATGAAAACATTTAGGTCAGAAAAGTCAAACACCTATAAGTTTGGATCATTGCTTGTGTGTATATTTTTCTACATTCAAAATTTTTTCCCTTCTATTGGTCACATAGATTGGCCTACCAAAAAACCAATAGTTACTCAAATTTCTCATATGATTAGTAATCTGGGAGATAATTTGAATAAAGTTGTAGATGACTACTTTGAGAAATTCAAGATCAAGATGAATTTTTGGAGTAGGATTCCTAGTTCATTGGTTGAGAAATATGAAATGGATATATATTTTCTTGTGGACACCGATCACACCTTGATTAAGGTTGTGGAGCCCAGAACAAAATGGCTAGCCCCCATGGGATACGAAATGCATATTGATTTCACTTCAAAATCAATCGAGGCTCTACTGGCTACACTGAAGGACAAAAATGCAGAAAGGTTTGGAACCTATGAAGAGGCTAAGACAAGGATAAAGATTGGTCTTGTCATTGGTAAAATAAATAAAAGGTCAAGGAAAATGATGAAAACATTAGTAGAGAAATTTGGAGATGAATCTGACTCATTTGACAAGTAAATGGTTGGGACTGCAACCAAAGGTCAGTTACTGCTAACTGATAAACCCCATGATAGTGAAGAAACCGAGTATAGCAATGGAAAAGATTCAATATCAGTTTCCCCCTCTCCAACTCCAAAGAAGAAACAGTTGGTAGTGCAGTCTAGAGCACAAACAAGGTCAGTAACCTGCAGCTTCACTACCTTTGAAGAAGGGAGTTGTGAAGATTACAAAACCAAAAGTTGCTTTACCGACCAAGACATATACAAAAAGAGGAACCAAGGTCAAAGCTGAAGCACCGAGTAAAAGGAGAAGGCTAATAAGAGGAAAATAAGACCTTAAAGACAAAGAGAATGATACAAATCAGTTCAAGGTGGTCAACAACAAGAACAAAACAATTGATGAAGTTGTTGCAAATATAATTATAAATGGAGAACTCACAGATCCAGAACTCAGTCAATTTGACATGTCTACCGAGGATCAAAATATAATAGAGGAGGTACTCATCTAGATGATGATACGCTTAAAATGAGTTCCATTGGAATTTGCCAAGAAACTACCTAAGGCATTAGAGGAGAGAACAAATCAGAAATGGTCCTATGCCTTGGATACCGAAAAGAAAATGAGGGAACAAGCCCTAGTTCTAGCAGTTCCAAGTTTGTATATTGATGAAATTGAAGAATATATGACGACTTACTCTAGGAGATTCAGAGTAAAAGATTGAGCTATGAAGATATTAGATAAAAATGTAGCAGACAATGATGAGTATAGCCAACTCATATGGACTTCAATTGTTGCAGCTCAAGAGCAAGCTGAAAAGGCAACATTTATAAACTTGTCTAAGAAGAGATAGAGATCAAAAGGTAAAG
This sequence comes from Chamaecyparis obtusa, assembly GCA_027943335.1. Lineage (NCBI taxonomy): Eukaryota > Viridiplantae > Streptophyta > Pinopsida > Cupressales > Cupressaceae > Chamaecyparis > Chamaecyparis obtusa. Next base: position 260,359 of record BSBK01006094.1, read on the forward strand.
GCATCTATATTGATGATGTTGACTTGGCAAAGAAGACTGAAGAGATAGATGCATCAATTACCTAGGTGATTGATACTACACTTGACAATATGGACATAAACATTTCACAGGATGCACTGGATCAGGTTGAGATCTAGATTGAAGATAATAAAGCATTCAATGTACTCATTGAGGACATTACTAATGGTGATCCTGACGATAGAGATGAAGATGAGGATGTGAACATTGTACAGGAAAAAACACAAGATGAAGGTCCTATTACCGAGCCTGCAATCATATCATTACCGGGTGAGCTTCCTATCCTTGTAGAAGCAATTGAAATGTTGACAAAGGAACAACCTGAAGGCTCAAACCTTGAGCAACTGATGGAACATCAGGGGAACAAGGAGCAGGAACACCGGCTGAACCAAACAAGCTTGAAGAAAAAGAGATAACCGAGACAAAAGCATAGGGTCAAGATGACTCTAAAGTAACCAAGGCTACCTCACCAGACACAACATCAGAGGCTCTAGCTCAGTTAACTGACACATAGGTTCCCAAGGAGCATAAGAAGGAAGCAAATGTGTCAACCGGGTAGGTTACTCAAACTATTAAGGTAAAAGATATTGTACTACTCGTAAAAAGCTCACCTCAACAGCCGGAGAAGAAGAAGAAGAAAAAGAAACAAGGAAAAGGGTCGATCACATTAGATGAAGTAATTATTATATCGAACTATGACCCTAGGACCCTTATCCCTGAGGAACTTAAAAAATATGGGGAGTTGTGTACCAGGAAAGCAGCACAAGAAAAGCTAAAAATGGAAAGAAAGAGCAAGGAAATTATGGAGACTGTAAGAGATATCTTACAACAAATCATACCAGAGGTACAAATTAATTAGGATACTCCAATTATGGACCAATTTTCCACCCTTTCTAAGTAATCAATGCCTTGGATATAGAAGCTGAAAAGAGACTAGAAGAAAGGGAAGAATCCAAGCTTCAAAAGAAACTTGCAGAGAAGATCAACTAGGAAGTGGAAATAAATAAGGTAAAGCTCTCTGAGGTAATAACTGACATTCAGTCTATTACTCAGCTAATAAGTCAATTTTTCATCAAACTATGCACTATAGAAACCTTCACTGCTAAGATCAGTGAAAAGATAAAATAGCTGGATACTGAAATCCAAGCTAGTGCATAGGTAGCTTTAACCGAGCTACAAGCTTTTGCAAAGAATATATTCATAGTTCAAGGATTGAGGCAGTTAAGAGCAGATCTCAGGAAACAAGAAGACATGATTTGTGACCAAGTCACCGAGCTTCAAACTGAGTTGCTTCCTTACGTGAAATGTTTTGAGAAACACATTTTCAAAGCGCAGACACTTGTCGCAACACCAAAAATCTCTGTGTTGGACAACATCTTTGACATGCATGCACAAGTCGGTCTTGAGCACATTGCTCTCACCAACTTGAAGGAGGAATGGGCAAACCTCTTAGAGTCATTGAAGAAAACCCATAAGAATATTTTTTATAAGTTGTAAGTATACATTTTTGTATTTGGCATTAATATAAAAAGGGGGATAACAATGTATATGGAAAATATGAAAATAAATGCTAAGTATATTACACACTACCAGGAGCATGCACCGAGAGGGAGTATAGAAATTTTGATGAAGTTAAGTATCTATGTATATATGGCAGAGAAAGAATAAATTTTGAAGACATAAGGTCTATATACATTTCAGTTTTCATACTAATGCCAAAGGGGTAGATTGTTTTCTCTATTTGAGCTTTAAAGATTGTCATCAATATCGAAGACAACTAGTCAGTTACCTACACAATCCTGTCAATAAAAGAAAGTACTTCAAGCTACTCAAGCTAGTCGGTTAAATTCACCAAGCACCAGAGTAGTCTTACCAAGCATTAGTGTACACTGATACTGAGCTTTAGTAAACAATGAGTAGACTGGACATCGAGCACCAGTGAAACTATCGAATAGTATTTACAGTGTTTACTGAGGAATATAGAAAACAACATAGTATTCAGGAATGGCACATTTATCTATGCAAATGGTTACAACAAAATAATAAAACTATTAACCAAGATTGAGGATCATTTATTATAGATATAATCATTAATTGCGATGATGATATCTATGTAATTGCTAGATCTAGGTTAATTCTGTACATTGTAGATCTTTGGGTTTTTCCTAAGACATTGTAACCTAATTTTGTTAAGTGGAAAAAGCAGTATGCTATATATTTGTATTTCATGTCATTTTGAAATAATCTTGACAAGGAAGTTATGAACAAGCGAAGAAGTTCTTGAAGCATCAAGCCAACTTCAAGATATCAGTTATCAGACAGAGAAGATTAGAGTTCAGAGACATTCAGATTAAGCAGAATCAAACAAGGCTACCGAGAATATTAGAGACAAGACCTACACATATAGAGGTGATATCTAATATATACTACATTGATCTGTATCAGACAAGGTTGAGTTGTCATTTGCAGATACATCCTGTTATTTTCTAATCATTGTAACAGAGTTTGGTAAAGTCTCTTAACAAAGTAGACCTAACAGTCTTTTATGTAAATCTCTTAACCGAGTGCATAGTCAAGTAGTGTTGTTGAAATCCTATAACTAGGTAGATCTAGTTGATCTAAATTGTTACTCTTAACAAGGTAAGATCACCAGAAGTGATCACATCTTGTAGCCTTCAGCGATAAACTTTATTATCTGCAATAGTGAATATTTGTGGGTGTCATCCCCACCGTAGTTTTTACCTTCTAACAAGGGTTTCTACGATACCAAAATACTTGTGTTATGTGACTGATTTATTGTTTATTTCATGCTATTTACTTTTGCAAGTTAATTGAATGAATGATGCATGCACTGGATTCAAGTTATATATGAAGGTTACTACTGTTTGTTGATTAAGTTTTGGGAGTTAAAGTTTTTGAGGGCACTGATTCTCCCCTCCCTCTCAGTACCCTATCTCTCCATTCCAACAACATTAACAGGTCAATCTTTTGTTGCAACGACAATCACTACTTGTAACAATAATATATTCTTAAATTATTTTACTCCCTTTTAAATATCTCAATTATTTTCTTCCAATAAATTGTTATTTGAATTATGAATACATTTTATTATGTTTTTTGAACTTCTCTTCTCTGTTGTCATGTGGAAAAATCTAATGTTTCTATCCACTTTACTTAACCATATTTCACTAGACTCAATTTTCCAATATAGTCCTCTTGACAAAAATTCTTCTAATTCTATTTTTGCATTCCTTAGCAGAAGAAAAATCATTTTCTTCATAACTTGATCAATTAAATTCTTATTTAGAATATTTAATTCATTTTCAACTCTAATTTTTTTAGAAAAATATACTTGAAGTACTAAAAATTTCACTTTTTAATCTTATTTCTAGTAAAAAAATTGTTTTCAATAAGTAAAACATCTAAGATCCTTCATAAAATATTTATTTGGCTCACCAAAAATTTACAATTGAGATAAAAGAAACATCTCTAAACTACATTAGTTAAAATTTGAATTGATTTTTTTGTGGTTCTGCATCCTCCAATAAGTATAAGAGGATGAGAAAGACGTTTGTTCCAGGATTGGGAAGAATTTAGGAAGATACGCCTTGGTTTGTGGATAACTATTTCTTAGATACAATGAAGAAATGAATTCTTTGAACAACTAGAAAAAAGTTCTTTTTTTTTGGTTCTCCATGTGTAAAGTCTAATATTTTGGAGCACCGTCCATCAAATCATTGAAATCAATAAAAATATTTAAATCTTCCAAGACTTTCTTCATAGGCTAAATACCCCTAACTTTCTTAATTTTTTTGAGAAGAGAATTGAATTGAATTTTGTGTGGTTCTCTATCCTCCAATATGGATAAGAGGATGGTGAAGGGGTCTGATATAGTATTGGAAATAATTTAGGAAGAGAAGCCTTGGTTTGTGGATAACTAATTCTTAGATAGAATGAAACAACAAATTATATGAGAATTAGAAAAAAAAATCCATTTCATTTATTTTTCCATGTGTAAAGTCTAATGTTTTGGAGCACAATCCATTAAATCATTGAAATCAATAAAAATATTAAAATCCCCCAAGACTTTCTTCATAGGACAAATACCCCTAATTTTCTTAATTTCTTTGAGAAGAGAATTGAAGTCCCTTACTACAATGGTAATAGATTTTGATTTTTTTTTTCCTCACTTTTTTCAATTAAATCCATAAATTTGTCTTTCCCACTATTTTGTTAGGCCCATAACATTGAATAACCTGAATTTTAGACTTCACACTTTTATAGAGATCAAACTAAACATGTAGTGAAAAGATAAAGAAATGAGCGTAATCTTTATTTAAAAATATTTCAAAAGAATAACTAATCCACCTTGAGATCCTCTAGCAAGAAGGTAAATATGAGACCACTTTTTTGAATCAGAAAAGAGTTACTTAGAGACCATAACACCATATTATTTAGTTTCTTGAACCATGACAATAATAGCATCTACATTATTAATTTGATGCCTAATTATACATTTTTTCTAGGGGTTTTTAATCCCCTAACATTCTATGAAATGGTTTTTATTGGCATCAAGGTGAGGCATTGACTGCCCTCTTTTTTGTGTGATTTATTTTGAAATGACTCAACAATGATCTCACACTACAAATTTCTCTTAGCTGGTGAAAGACTAGTGATGAGAGGGCTAAATATGTTGTGCATTTCTTTGTACTTCTTTTCATTTTTTCAACTCTTATATTTGGGACTTCTAAAACCAAGGACTTGATCAATAACTATTACCACTATAAAAAAAAAAGATAATTTTAATAACTTATTCATTGACTTTGGTCAAATGTCTATTATCCTTGTTAGCATGGGAATGATTATTAAAAAAGCCTTTTTAATGAGATAATAGTACACTATTAAATTAGGTATTATTATTTTCAGTAATATAATTAATAATAGCATGAGCAATTACAAAAAAAATTATAGTGACAAGTAGCATCTATTGTGTCTTGTACTGCAAGAACTTATCTTAAGTGTCAAACCTTTCAATAATAGGTTGTGTGATACTTGAACATCTCCCACAAATTATGGATAACTACTTAGAGTATTTAATGGTATTATTAATTGGTAGACAATTTTAGGGATACTAATCTGACACAACATTTAGGGGAGTTCTTAACAATTATACTTCAAAAATTTTATGCATTGAGTATATGCAATGGACATAATAAATACATTGAAGAAGTAAAAACTCATTTGATATCTTTGAACACATGTGAAATCAATTTCTCTTAACTATTTAATTGAGGTATGGTAGATCTATTCATAAAAAGCTATAATACATGGCTTCTTAAGAAATATATGATAGCTTTTTATTGTTCATTAATTCTTCTGTGTAGTGATTTAAAGAAACATCTTTGAAAATTAAATAAAGCCTAAATTGTGCAAGATATCCTCTTTCCTATTAATTGGTGCCTTACTCTTTGATACCAAACCTTTATTTCTTTGTCTAGTCTAATATTACTTAATTTTTATTTTCAAAATCTACTCTGAAAAAGTGGAACAATACTTTAATAAATATTTACTTATATTTATTTTAATAAAATTATTTAAATTGTGCTTTCAAACTAAAATAAACGAATTAAACATTCATATGTTCTCATTTAAAGTTAATAATTAGTTTAAATCTCCAAAGGTGGAATATATAGCAATTATGAAAAAGAAAAAGGAGAAAAGAGAAAGCTTCTGTTTGCCTTTCTCCATTATCTCACCACATATTCCTGTTTTATATAATTGTCCATAAAGTACATACTCATTGCTGCCTCTGTTTTATCTCCTACTTTTGACTAATTCTTATGCTGCCGTGTCCCCTTTATCTAACTCCAATTCGAGGTACTTAAAAGTGAAGGATGTTTCTTTATGCGCTGCAATCTTTAGTTCAAATAGGATTATATTCCGAAGTGTCGCAACTTTGAAATTGATGTGACTCCGTAATCAATGGAGGAATTCAGCTATTTTCTAAGTTCAGACTAAAGATCTGCAAAGAATTTTAATATGGAGGAAAACGAATCTCATTTTCATTTACGTTCGGAAGGAAAACAAGATTAGATTGGATTTTGTTGCCAAGATGTTGCCATTTAATTTTAGATTGTTCATCAATGGCTAATAATGATGCTTACAATATTGTAAGAATTGTTAAATGTTTAAGGACCCTATAAACCAACGTTCTGTTAATGGTGGTACAGAATAAACAATTTATCTAAAGTTTCTCTGTCTTTCGGAATAATTTCAATGGTGTTACTATCTTTCAATCAGATCAGCATATGAGAAGGTAAAGACCATGACCAACTTTGTCACAATTATGACCATGGGCCAAGCTGATAGGAAAAATTCCCTACCACGTCGGTACAGTCATTATTATTAGATGATAGAACATTAGACTGGTCCAAACTCATTATAGTTTCTATCATCTGATCACAAGAGCACATCCTATTCTTGTAATCATACCAGACATACAGTGAAAGTGGGAAGACGAGAAAATGTTTGGTTATTTCCACAACAAGTCCTGCCATAATATCACAACAATTGGTGTAGTGGGGCAGTGATTTTTCAGCGATGATAGATATAGCTAGCATATATCTTATAAATTTTATATAATTAAAATATGTATGAAATCTTGAATTTTATAATGAAGATTGATATGAAATCTTAAAATTCTTGAGATTCAAGAAAAATTAAATAATGATAAAATTAAATATTTTTTATATATTTGCATGTATTTTATGCAAATTAATTTTGAAATATATATACTAGCAATAGTGGCACTACAACAAATCCTGTCATTATATCACTTATAAATAGGGGTATGATTGCTCAGTGATTGCAAATATAATCTAATAACTGTATTATTATTACATTGTCATGTAAATGCGTAGATAATATGTGATTCGATTGAATAATGGAATTCCAGTCAAGGATATCCTGATTGGAAACCATGATTACTATCACTTTGTAGTCCCCTGTTTGGCCACCATCAACGTGATACTTCCAATGCAAAATGATGGGGGAATCTTTGATTTACAATTAAAATTTGAAACCCTAGCCAATATGGAAAACAAACGGAAAGTAAAGCAACCCAATCTCTTTTTCGGGGTTTTCAATTAATTTGTACTCCGTAAGCAGTCTGATGAGGTCTTAAACACTCCCCAAAAGCAGTGCCGCTCAATACAAAGAGAACATATCATGCCAAAGATTGATGTCAGACAAAGCTGGTCAAGTTCATCTCTGTGAATGCCAGTATATCTCGCCCTTCTATTCTGTTTTAAAAAGTTTACGTTGTAATCTGTATTTTTAAATATAAAGAGCATTCTGGAATATATGATATGCCCTAAAGTGTAGATATTAGGGCAATAATGTAACTATGGTTTATTTTTATTTTTGTAAAGAGGCAGAGCCGATATTCGATTACATACTTTTAAGTTCCTTTGGCCAGAGTGCCTCACTAAACTAAATTTAATGTGCACGTTGTGGAGTGATATTTTTCAGATTAAAGTGGGGTTCACATTATAAAATCCTTTTGGGTATGTATGGACCGCATTTTGAAATCTTCAATGCACTACCCAATTGCCAATTCGTACAGATGATCACCATGAGATGCGTTCCTCTACTTGCATGCATGCCACCGCTTTCATGTATGAAATCTGAAGGGACAAGTTTGAGCGGAGATTCGTAGTTCAATTGATTAAGTTTCTAGTCTTTTCTTGCACTCCCCCTAAAAGTTTTCGAAATGCAGTCTAAAATGTTGCCAAATTCAAACTTTAGGATGGCAATATTCTTTTTTAAAGTTTTGTGGAAATCTAAGGAAAGGTGGCGATAGCTCAGAATAAAGCATGACAATTGCACTCATTTTACATGCTACATGAGAGACTTTGCCACGTACCGAGTCTCCAAGTTGCATGGCACCAGCAATCTTGTGGACGCAACTCAAATTACCATCCTTTTCTGAGTAAAAGAGATTCACTGAGGTAATATTGGTGCCACAACTTTTCCTGTTTTCCAAAGATTGCTGTTGTCACATTGCGTGTGGGTTGAATGTGGTGGGGTTGTTATTGGGAAGCACCCAATTCAAATGTAATGTACTTTTCTGCATTGATTGCACATCAGTTCAACAAGTTAACAACACACTTTAAAATCATCTCTGTGTTTCTAGATCTATGTTTTAAAATTGTATAGTTTTATATTGAAGGCTTATTGCATAGTATACTGTTAAATTTGGTATAGACAGAATTGATAAATTCAATTTTGTATGTTTTCAATATGAAATACGTTTAAATTTATAATATTTTCTTATGATATTGCTTTATAGAAAATTATATTATTAATTAGAGGTGTTAAAATTATTTGTCCAACATTGTATCACTTTCATACATTATCAAAAGGATTAAAAAAGTCATGATAATTAGTTTCAAGAAAAAAAATAATAGTAACTATTTGATATGAGGAAACTTTTTAATTTTTGTTCATATTATTTACAACAAACTAAATTTATATGTTAATTAGTTTGGAAAATATCATTCTATTAGTAATAACATTATGTTATCATTATTAGAAGTATATATAAAAAATTCCAATAATTGTATCATTTCCACACATTATAGAACAGATTAATCAAATATTTATTTATGATGTGGAGCAATGAATATAGTCATTTTACATTGACATTAATAAACCCTATCAGTTATTTCAATACAAGAAACCAAAAATTTTATTTTCAACAATTTGTATATCTTTATAATCAAACTAAAATATTTATCAAAATAAAGAGAAACCAGTTTAATTTAAAAGTAAGATTTTCCTTTGCAAAACTCCCACAAACAAATATTGTAAAAATTCTAACGTACCCTATTCATAAGAAACAAGCAACTAATAGTTTCCAAATTAAATATAACATAATATATAGTTAAATTCAATAGATATAAAAGCTGATAATGCCAAATTGTTTTGATTCTTTTCAATATGAACTAAGTTTAAATTCATATGTTTTTAACGAATTCTATAATCATACCAAAACTTACAGATTTCAACGAAGTTTCAAATCATTATATCTTTGTAAACTTTATTTTACACCCTTCTCTTGGATTTTTAAGACTTCAAAGCTAAAGAGACGGTAACTTCTTTGTTAAGTTAGTAATCTAAATTTTTAGGTTAAAACTTTAAAAATGAATATGTACGCAGATAATATTGACTAAAACTCTATCTTGTCCACGATAAACAAGCAGCATTTTGAGTTCGAAAATCGAGGAAGAGTAGTGAATGAGCTGTGATCCACAGATTCTAACACTGACTGCTATTGAAAGCGTTGTCTGTGAACATGCATTCACAAACTATTTGATTGAGAATATTGATTTTTTCAAGTTTGAAAACCGTTAGCAAAAACATCACAAGAACTTTCTGGAATCGCATAACGGTCAAAACAACGATCTATACACACCTTTTGGATTTCCGGTCTATTCATATCGTGAATAAAGACATATTTACATTCGCCAAAAGTCACTTCTTTCCAAATGCTCTTTCTATCAAATCGACAAATTCTTTTCTTACATACACTTTACTAACAAGCCCTCTAAAATTAGGGTAAACTAGGCGGGCAAATAGCATATGATATTATTCTGCGAGCAGGCAAGCTTTTCATTGATAATGCAGTGAGGTCGGTGAAATCTTTATTCTCTCGTAACTCGAGAGTAAAAGTGAACGAAGATGTTTAATATTAGAATATGGTATTGGCATTTATTCTCTAAAGAGACTTTTCACAGGCTTTCGACTGAAACAGGCAGCATGTGGACTCCCACAGACTGCTTTTTTAGCTCTCTTTTTCTATAGACATCACCCCACATGGCGCCTTTGCTCCTTTTTCTGGCCCACTTCTCTTTCTGTGCCCCACTTCACTTTGCTTACACAATCTAATATTAAAAAACAAGTACATCTTTTCCTTTGCTATGTGTAAAACTCCATCATCCACCTTGGAGAATATTCATGGTAATATAATATGATTGTGGTGGAAGGGAATATGGTCAAAGAAGTAATGATCTTATATTTTCTAAGCTCATCTAAAGTTAAAATAAAAAGTAGTGGCTTGGATGTGTGTGCCTCGTCAAATTTTTAAGTACAGAGGCCTCCTCCCTCCATCTTATTCCAAGAGTAATTTATGTCATATAACATACATATATTCCTTATCATGGGCTGATAAATCTGCCCTAAAATTGAATTTGTAACTTTGTGGGCGCCCTATTGGGACAGGAATAAATCTCTTTATGTTGTCCTACACCGTACACAATTTCAAAGAGCAACTACTGAAGTTACTGTAAGAGTAGTTGTTGGTCTACTGTGTAGAGTTACATAAACATTTCCCTTGCCTTTAACTTTGTTAGGAGGCAAATATAATCGACATACTTTATCTTATGGTTATAGTCATTTCTTAAGAATATTATGTAATGATGCATGTTCCTCAAACAATCTTCAAATTACCGGTATGAGACCAGATATCCATGAAATGTATCCCTATGATGGTATAGCACATATCTTGTGCTTCAAGCTTAAAATGTTTTCTTTGTCATGTAATGGTGCTCTCGTGTGGGGAAATGATTAAGTTACCGTATAGTCAAATATGTTTAAATCAGTCAAAACTAAAACAGCTATGGAGCTTAATCCACACGATGTGATAGTTTCTTTCTTGGGCTTAGGCTTCAAACTTTCTTTCCTTGTCCTGAATATAATTATAATCAATTCCATGATGCCCCAATCAAGATTTCTCTCATTACCAATTTATTCCTCCATTTAATGCATCATGACATGATGCCCCAATGAAGGTTTATTCATTTCCTTGTAATTTACTCTATTGAATGCTTCATTACATGGAGTTTGTTGGCATTTTTCATAGGGCATAATAATTTATATTCTAGAAAGAATCAATACTTAAGTTATTTATTACTATAACATTTAAGAAAATATATTTATACGAAGAAATTTTGTATTCATTATGTTTTATATAATTTTCTAAATAAAATCAAAGTTCAAAAATTCGTAAATTATTTTTGATGTGTGAATTAATTTGCAAATGCTTAGCTTTTTTGTGTATAAACTATACATATAGTAAAAACCTTAAATAATCTATCTTAATGTTAAAAATAGGATAAGAAAAATATTGTAAAGGGTGTATGCAATTTAATGTTTGAGATTATAGTTAATACAAATTGATTAACATATAACTAATTTGTTAAATTTCAAATTGGTTGTTAAGCTAGGTCGCTCTCTTATCATTGTTCAAGTGAGCTTTGCATCTATAAATTTTGACCTAAATGGTGTAACTTGGAAATATTTGCAATGCAGATATTCTCAAATTATGTACTTAAAATTTGACAAATATTAATAAGAACATTTTAAGTTATAATTTGAAAGTGCATAACCTTTCATCTTTCATCTTTATCAAGCCTTACTAATCATTTCAATAAGTTTGACGCATTTGTAAGAAAATATAATGTCAATGCAACCAAAACTAATGCATTTATTTTGTAAAATTGAATGTGATGAAATGATTGCCAAAGTGACATACTAAAAGATCTATTTATTTGTTATGATCTAGGGGTGATGTTATCTCATGTACAACCTTAGCATACATTTTTTAAAAATTGACATTTAAGTCAATGAGTAACCACCAACTAAATTTTATTGGTTTCTACTATGTGTTAAATATGAACTATGTAATATCAAGTTAATCTTCAATATTTGGCCTGTACAATGTCAAGTGAATGTATATATGTTTTTGTAATTAGGAGTGCATGCCACAATATAAGTGATGAAAATTTTCAAAGAATTGAAAAATTGGTCTTCAAAAGTTAATCATGTTTTGGGGTGATCAATAGGTCAAAATTATGAACTATGATAATTTAGTTATGATCTAGAGTAAAAGTATGGTAAGCACGCTAACTCTACATTAATAATCTATAATCAAAATTTGAATATTAGACTCTGTTCAAAGTGTAATTATTATCTATTTGTGTCCGTTAATTTTAATTATTTCACAAAGTAGTTCCCATACGTTAAGGAGAGAGAAATTAATTAAATAGAAAGTAACAATGGTAAGATGATAATAGTTATTTTTAAAGGAATAAATAATTTGTATAGAGTTTGCACATTACATCCTTTTTTTTAAGTCAAAGAATAATTGAACAACAATGGGGTAATATGTTTGGATTAATTCTTCAATTTTTAATTAATTCTTATATATCTCATTAAATATCATCAATATTTGAAATCCAACTTCTCTATAGTAAGCCATTTAGTAATAGTGTTCTTAGGATTCTCTTCATTTTATAGAAGTACCCTGACTAGCTAATTTAATATATTTTTATATATTCTAATAATATTTATTCATTTTCTTCTATTTAGTGGTAATAGGGTTTTCTTTCCATGAGTTTATTTTATAGCTAGCATCTCCTTGTTAGGTTCAATACTTGGTAAAACAAATAGTTTAGTTTGAAAAATGAAATATATAATTATATTGCACTAATAAAGAATATTTTTTAATGGGAATCACCTTAGGCATTATAAACTATTATTTCCCATTCTAATAATTAGATTGAGTATTTTAGAGTTATAGAATCTATGAAGGTAGTATATATATGGTTTCTTGAACAATACACTAAACACATATAAAAGTATTACATCGTTTATTATTCTAACTTTGAATGGTTTCATATGACAATGTAAATAATATAGTTGTTTTACAAAATTATATTAGCATTGTATTACCCACACATGACATGACAAAGAGTAAATATGTTTATTGGGTGTTATTTGTAGGGTGCATCTCTTGAAAATATTAAAACATGTCAAATTATTCTTACTTTCAATATCAATAATGAAATATATGGTGTTTTCAATTACCCACATCTATGAAAAGAATAGTTATGTGGCATCCCTAGAATCAAGGATTTTTTAGTGGAAATGATTGTATGTATGTACCCCTCAATTATATGCTCACCATACTTCTACTAAAAATGTATTATGCAAGAAAAAAATCTTGGTTTCCAAATTAAATATCTATTTCACTAAGGGCTTTGAAGCTAAATATATCTTTTTGTTATTCTAAGAAATATTTGAAACGTCCATACATATGTATGTGTATCAATGTATTTTCTTGTAGTTCTTATATATATAGAAAAAGAATAATATAACTATAGGCTTGGAGGCCAAGCTAGAAAAAAACATACCTAAATGATCATTTAATAGTGGTAAGGTTATCAAAGTCCAAAGACATCATAAAGAAAACAAAAATAATAGAAAAGACAAAACATCAATGAAAACATATAGGTCTATAGAAAACATAGATTCATTCTCTAGACATTTTCCTCACAATTGCCTCCAAAACTATGGTAGTCTTAGCCCTATTTCCTTTTTTATCATCCTATAGTTTGTTCTTTAATGCATTTCTTGTTTTACATTTTTAAACTTTCTAACATATAGGTTGCTATTGGTTTCACAATTTTTTTATTAGTCTCATTAATGTAGAAAATTTTTACTTATTTATTTCACAACCTAAGAGGACTTGCTAGTTTTTCTACTTACTCATCACCCCTTATCATCTTGTTCTTCTTCCTCATTTTTACCATAAATTTATGTATATTTAGCACATCTAGAGAATCTCCTCAACATCTTTATTCATGTTTGATGCTTATGGGGTAACTTTTTAGTTGTGTAGTTTCCCACAAACTTGGATTAAATGGAGTAATTTTTTTTACCATGGTTTTGAGTCTATGTTTTATAGATAAGAGTTTCCTTCCATTCAATATCAACACTCAAATATGTTGTTTACATCTATAAAAATGAGGGTATTCTAAACACATTATTTTTCCTTTTCTCGATAAAAAATAAATACAACAAAATGACACTATTTGGGTTAATGAAAAAAAAACAAATTACAAGGCGAGTAGAAAATTTGTGTTCATAGATAAATATAAAACTATGGTAATATAATATAAATATAGCTACAAAATGTTGACATCTTAGATGATCAAGGGAATATCAAGACTATTCATCACAATTTATGAAATCACATTATAAGAATAACACAAACTTTTAAGAACAAGCCAATTTTCGTAAGTCTCAAAGTGATAATAATAATAAAAATACATTATTATGACATGAAAGATAAATTGAAAAAAATTATAATACCTAATGAAATCATCAATGTTTTTTCTATTTTTTAATACCATATAATATGTTACAATAATATTATATAAGTTAACTCTTGTCCTAACCTTTATATCCATATTATAATATGATTAGTAGATTAGTAACAAAGAATATTTATGTTGCAAAGTTTGATAACAATTGCATATGAATATTGTACATAATATATGATTCTAACAAATCATATATAAGTTAACTCTCGTCCTAACCTTATGATTAGTATATTAGTGACAAAGAGTTTTTATGTTGCAAAGTTTGATAACAATTACATATGAGTATTGTACATACTATATGATTCTAACAAATCATGTTGGATTAATAGGTTTCCAAATGCTGATGGAAATATGCGCGTCCTCAAACTCAAGGGTACGTAGACCTACCTCATTCTTATTCTCCTATAACAATTTATGTCATATATCATGTTTTTATTCTTTTACCATGAAGTGATAAACATTTATTAATATTGAATTTATAACTCGATTGGCGCCCTCTGTGTGCATAAATAAATATCTCAGCTTGTCAACCGCATAGTGCCAAAGAGCAGGGACAAAGCATCTTATAAGTCTAAATTTTTCGCTATAAAAGAAAGCTATATAAGAATTTCCCTTACCTTCAAATTTGTTAGGAGCCAAACATAATTCGCTTATTTGAAACCATTCTTATACCGCTTCCTTTATGATGTCATGATGCAGTCGTCCCAACATATCTTGAAATTACCGACAAACAACCTGATATCCATACATTATTTTCCCAATGATGGGATTGTCCATTTCTTGTGATTGAAGCTTAAAATGTTTCCTTTGTCCTGTAATGGTGCATTCGTGTGGGGAAATGATGATGTTACCGTATAGTCAAATTTGCTTAAACCAGTCAAAACTAAATAGCCATGGACCCTAATCCACTTGATGGGATGGTTTCGCTCTTGGGCTTCAACCTATTTGTTCACTACGGCCTTCAACAAAATTATGATCAATTCCATGATGCCTCAATCAAGATTTATTTCATTACCAATTCATTACTCTTTTACTCCATCATTGAATGGATTTGGTTAATTCTTTTAAGTAGTTTATTCAATTTATTTTATAATATATTAATATGATTAGCTAATAATAGTTTGTTGTACATAATAAATTTTTAATAACAAATAATACTATTGTGCATAGTAGAATAGCTTTAAATATCTAATCTAGATTATTTTAGATATAAAAGATTGTTAAATGACTATATTCATGAATATATCATAATATGAATATAGTAATAAAAGTAAATTTCTATCTTAATCTTAGAAAATTTAGCGACTAATAGTATTGTGATTGTTTTTGATAGAAAAAGCAGCAAGAGGGTCCTGGCCCATGGTACAAAAAGACTAGAAGCACATTAACAACATATTAATCGCACTAGTCACACAACAGATAATCAGCAGAGAAAAAGTGTCGAGTCTGCCTCTATCAAAAACAAACTTAAAGGTCATTTTCAAAAATAATGAACCAAAGTAGCTTAACTAGAAAGTAAATAACATATTATCAGTAACTTGCCACACAAGGCTAATCTAGAGTCTTAAAACCTTAACCATAAAACAGGAAAGCAAAATATGGGTCCCTGGACCAATAGGCCCGAACCAAAACAAAAACCTCATGGCACCAGTAGTAGCTAGGATATCCCACCCAGATGTTTAGACATCAGAGTTGCGGCCCACTTTTCCTAGAGAAATAGGAAGAGGTCTCTGTTATCCTCATTGGCTTCCAATTTACCACCGGCCATCTTCTCCTGCACATTTCATAGGGTTACAGGTGATGCATGCATGACTTTGTTGGAAAATTTGTTCGAATCTGCGACATGGGATTTGATTTCTCTCATGTCTTATTTGAGGTTGAGGATCTCGTTATCTAGCTCATTGAACTTATATTTGAGGGAGCCTTTAAACCTGTCATTCTCCTCCATCACCATAGTTGTCTGCTCAATGTGAGAGAATTTGGTCAGCTGGGTGTGGGGAGAGGGTGTGGGTGGGGTATTATTGTGAGGCATATCATCCATCACTGATGGGGGATTCAAGGGGGCAATCCTGCCAGGCCTGGGTGAGTTCAAGTGCTCAGTCGAGGAGCCCTCAATCGAACCAGAGGAGGCAGAGGTGTCCATATCCTCTGAATGGGACTTGTCCTTAGAAGTTGTTTGCCTAAGTCTTCTTTTGGGCTTCCTCTTAGTTTTCTAGGTGCTATTAGCCACCATCTTATCCTTAGCTTCCATGGACTCAGAGACATGGGATTAGTCTAAATCCTCGACCCTTTTAAAGGGGTTCCTCACTCATCTCTTGCAGCATTTACCATCATGCGGAACCAGGTCAGTCTCCTAGATCTCTTGGATAGAATGGGAGGGGGACTTAGAGGGGTTATTGACTCCTGAAGGAGAAATGTCCTGGGTGACATCCTTAATAATAAGGGGGGTTGGGGCGAAGGGAAGATAGCTTTATAGAAGTTGTATAGACAAAGCAAGAGGCCATGGTGAAGGAAGGGGATCAACTTCTCAGGATTCTTATTTTGTTTAATATCTAGGATGTTTCTTTCCAACGAGTGGAGGAGGTAAAATAGAATGGAAATGAGGTCCCTATTTCTGATGTGGTTGAGGAACAATAGATGATAATAATAAAACACAGTAAATTTACCCTCAAGAGTGAATTATTTCATAATAATGTGACACACCTTGGGCCAAAACTCAGGGAGCAGCTCGTGGTTGAATCCCCCAGACTTTTTCATAGGCTTCTCACCTAGCCTAAAGAACTAGTTGAGACTGGTAATGTTTGGTGTCCAGCTGGTTTTCTTATACTTCCTTCCCTTCTTTGACAGTCTCGTCGCTTTAACAATGACCTCCTCATTTATTTGAAAGTGCATGCCCCCAACCGACACCTTCCTATTGTTCCAAGAGGACACGAATTGCTTGGAGATTTTCTCATCGTGGCCTCCCTTCATTCTTTCCATGAAGCCCCAGATGCGATTGTCTTTACAATAGTGAGTCACCAAGGGGTCAGAGGTGAATTCCTCTTCGATTTTATCCGGCTCTATGCACAAAGTTTTTCCACCCATATCAACTAGACTAGTATCCAATGCATAATTCTTTTGAAAATTGTAGAGTCGAGCTTCACAAGCCAAGACATAAAACAAGGCTTTTTGAGTTAACTGTTTTACGAAAATTTTATTCATAAAAGGCAAGGGCTAGGTATTTTTTGGGTAGTCGATCTTCATATGGCAAAATCTAGTGGATCTCAAGGCCTAATATTTAGAAATTAAGCCATATTTACCATTACCATCCTTGGTAATCAAAATTACCTACTGATGTGGACAACTATCCTTCCACACGTACTCACGCAAAAGATAATCATAAACCTTTATAATATTTTGTGCATACATAGTCATAACTACTGTAATCATCAAATTAAGCCAACAGGTAATTAAGGTGGGGCCCTCAGCAATATTGGCAACATCTTGGCTTATTTTTAACATTGTTAGTGTCCTATTTTTCCTGCTCGATCAACTGCTGGGTCTCCTTTGGTAGCTCACTAACCTCCTCCCATTTAACTAGCCTAGCTTGCTTAAGACCAATGATAGCCATAGAATCCTCCACCACATTACCTTCCCTATAGGTATGGGAAATAGTCATGTTTTGGACATTGTTGAAAAGCCCCCGAATTTCCACTATTATGGTGTTCACCCACCACTCCGCACTCTACCTTCATTTGATAGCCTCCAAAATCACTTTCAAATCCCCCTCGATCATCAACAACCTAATATTCATGGAGATGGAAAATTTTATACCCCATAGAAGAGTCGTACCTTCAGCTTGATTGGAAATACTAGTTTTGAGTGGCCCAAGATAAGCCAAAAGGCAATCACCATTGTGGTCTCTTAGTACTCCACCCCAACCCTGGGTAAGGTTATTTTCTGCCCCATCAAATTTTAATTTGGTCTAGCCAATGGGTAGGGAAACCCATCGAGTAGCATTCTGAGCCATCAACCTGGATTTGTCGAACCTAGTGAAGCTAGTCAAAAAAATCCAATTATCAGTTGTTTTGATCTCCCAGGCTGAGGGGAGTGTCGAGGGGAGTTTCCAGTTACCCGAGCCAACATTCTCACATAGGAGTTTCCAGTTACCCGAGCCAACATTCTCCTTGAAGATCATATTGTTACTTTCTTTCCAGATAGTCTAGCAAATGTGTGTGGGAAGATGCCTCCATAGGAGCTGGAGGAGGGGGTGATTAAAGGGGGATTTCCAACTAGTGAGTTGGTGGACATCATCTCCCAAGACCCAAGGGACCTCCAATTTTCCAATAAATCCCTGCCAAATACTAGCAAATTATTCACAGTGTATGAATAGGTGGTTTATAGTTTCCTCCTCCTTTTTGTAGAGGACACATCTATTGGCTAGGGAGAACCCTCTTCTTATGAGGTTTTCATGAGTTAAGACTTTACCATGCATAAGCGTCCACCAGAAGAAATTGATTTTTAGGGTAAGGTGTGGGATCCACACCTTATTCCAATCTCCTAGATTATTCTCTTCCTTCAGAAGAAGGCAGTAAGCAGTCTTAACTGAGAAGGTTCCCATTTGGGTGCGGGCCCAAATGATGGAATCCTAGCCAACAATTTCAAGAATCCCGACATTCCACAAGAGTTCCATGAGCTCATTAGCCAAGTGTTCTAATTCAGGTCTATCCCTGACCAGAAGAGCTATATCCTTCCATCTCTCTTCAAACATGTAGTTGAAGGTTTTGTTACCAAGGGTAGGCCTGAGGTAGTTCATGAGGGGGCCAAACCTTTCACCCAGGGTAGTGCAATTATAGATCCAAGATTCATGTTAGAATTGGATGGATCTCCCATCCCTTCCAGAAGACACCCTTAGATAGCATGGTTTTGCATTGGAAAATGTTTCCCCAGAGTTTGGAACCATTGCGGAGGTCTTTATCTGGGTACATCATCCCATAAGGTTTCCCTTGAAGGTACTTAGCTTCCATTATCTTACACCAATCCACTTTCCTTTCAATGAGCTTCCAAGCCACTTTCATTGTGAGGGCCCTATTAAGAAAGCCAATTTGCCTAAGGCCCAGACTGCCCAACCATTTAGGAAGGAAAACCATTTCCCAATTGACCAGGGACATCCTCTTTTTCTCTTTAGATCCCGCCCATCAAAAATTTCTTTGCATATTTTCTGCATAGTCAGACTCCTGTTGAGGACCTCATCCACCATAATAAATAAATAGGGAGGGAGAGGGTCACCATGCTGAAGACCTTTTTCAGGTTTGAAGAAGCCACTCAGGGAGCCATTGACCATTACAGAGAAGCTCACAGTTTGCGTACATTCTTGAATAATGTGGATAACCTTCTCATTAAAGCCCATTCCACTAAGGATTTTTTAGAGGAAGGATCAATTATTCTTATCATAAGCCTTAGAGATGTCAAGTTTGAAGGCCATACCTATTGCATTTCTCCTATCCATTGAGTGAATAATTTCATGAGTGGATATGGCTGCATCCAGGATCTGCCTTCCTGGAACAAAACCTTTCTGAGTAGGACTAATCAGTTTATCCAGGAAGGGCTTCATTCTATTCACTAGGATCTTAATGATGATCTTATAAAATGTGTTACATAGACTGATAGGCTTGAAGTCTAGAATAGAGGTAGGTTTGTCATTCTTAGGGACCAACACAATATAGGTCTTGTTATGGTGCTTTAGTAGTCACCCCGTTCTGAAGAAGTATCTCACAGCACGAGAAACTTCTAATCCAACAATATCTCAATATTCTTGAAAACAAGCTAGGGGGAAACCATCAGGTCCTAGAGCTTATTAGGCATATATTGAAAAGATAGATGCTTTGACTTCCTCATCAGAAACATGTTCAATGAGACAATCATTATGAGTGTGGGTAACAACACATTGGATGTGATCAAGGAGATGATTTTGCACATTGACCGGGCACATATGTCCAACATTAGAGTATAATCCCCTAAAGTAGTTGGTGGCAACTTGGTTAATTTTGTCCTTCTCAATAACTTCATTCCCTCTATCATCCCTAATTATATTATTGGTGTTTCTTCTTTTGTGATTGCTAGTAGATCTATGAAAGACAGTCATATTTCTATCTCCTTAGGTAAGCCAATGGATCCTGCATCATGTTAGGAATAAGGTGTCTCAACCTTGGATAATTCCTATTCTTATTATTTTTTTTGTAAAATGTATTCCTTGCAAATAATGTAATTAAGTGTGAGTGTACATGTCTAGTTGGCATGTTGATGTGTCACTCCACTTGATGTATCGACATCTTGAATTGTGTGTAAGGAGATCATGGCTGAAATGGTTATGACGGATTCGTATGACATGTAAGAGCCATGTCTAGAAGATTAAATGATGGGTAAAGACATGTGGTAACTGATAAATTTGAGTATTGTACACTCTTCCCCAATCATGGGGTTCCTATTTTCTCAGAGAATGGTAAAACCCTAATACGATGATCTTTGGAAGTTGCCCTAAAAAGGGAAGCACATGATATAAGCATTTTTTAGGGTTGTGAAGAAAGGAGAAGTAAGTGTATTGTTGGAACATTTTTATGCTGTCATGATTTGTCTTCAAGAGTCAAAAATCTTCTGAAAGAACTTGCATTGCAAGTGTATTGTAAACTGTAATAGTTTCGATTAATACATTATGCAGGTTTTGGAGTGCTAGGGTTTTTACTGAAAGGTTTTCCCCAGGGTAAATCATTGTGTCATTCTCTATTTTTTGTATGCATGGTATATGGCTGCAATATCATTGTTAAAGTAGTTAATGAATCTGAAATTGTAAGGATTTCAAATAATTTGCACAATACTTTCCTTTAGAGATTAGTGTAGGAAGTTGTTTCCGCACCTGAGTTTCCTTACAAGTGGTATCAGAGCATGATCAACTTTTGATCCTAGTTGTTGGGTAGGGTTTTTGGAGCTCATCTCAGGTTGAGTGGGAGTTTTGTGTAGAGCATTCTGAATCTTATTTGCAAATTGAGATGGAAAGTTCCTCATATAGTAGAATGGAGGTGGATAAATTTAATGGCACTAATTTCGAGTTGTAGAAACTCAAGATGGAAGACATGCTTGAAGACCGTGATCTATGGGAGGTTGCTTCACTTGATGTGAAACCTGCTGTGATAACTCAAGTGGATTGGGAGATCAAGGATCCAAAGGCTAAGGGTCTCATCAGACTCTGTCTAGTAAATGTCATTCTTCTGAATGTTCTTGATGAGACTACTGCAAATTCTTTGTGGAAATAGCTTGGTTTTGTGTATGAGGCCAAATCTTTGGTGAATAAGTTGTTCCTGAGAAAGAAGTTTTATTCTTTAAGAATGGAGGAAGGTAGATCTATAACTAATCATCTCAATTCATTCAATTTATTGATTGTACAGTTGGCATCATCCGGTGCCAAGATCGATGAGGAGGATCATTGTATGACCCTGCTTTGTTCCTTGCCAGATTTGTGGGACCATCTTGTGATGGCTCTCTAAAGTACTATAGTCACATTATGTATGGATGATATGGTGTCTTCACTTCTATCTAAGGAGATGTGAAGAAAGACTTTGGATTCATCTAAGGAAGCCCTTGTTGCTCACCAAAGATCCAACGATAGAGGAAAGAAAAATGACAACAAGTCAAAGAAGGGTAGATCCAAATCCCATGGGATTTCTAAGACTCCTGGAAATTTGAAGGCAAAATGTTGGAACTGTAATAAAACTGGGCACTTCTGGAGGGACTGCAAAGAACCAAAGAAGAAGAAGAAAGGCTTAGATTCATCTTTCAAAAAATCTCAAGAAGATGGAGATGCTTTTATTGCAACTTTGGCAGCCCATGCATATGATGATGTGTGGTTGGTAGACTCAGGTGCTTCTTTTCACATGACCTCTCATCAAAACTGGTTCTCAAAATATGAAGAGTTTGATGGTGGAAAGGTGTACTTGGGTGATGATTCTCACCTAAAGATAGTTGGACACGGAAGGGTCACTATCAGATTTCCTGATGGATGAGT
Organism: Chamaecyparis obtusa; assembly: GCA_027943335.1. Taxonomy (NCBI): domain Eukaryota; kingdom Viridiplantae; phylum Streptophyta; class Pinopsida; order Cupressales; family Cupressaceae; genus Chamaecyparis; species Chamaecyparis obtusa. The sequence goes on from BSBK01006094.1 coordinate 282,640, forward strand.
AAAGGGAATCAAAAGAGTTATGCACATTACGGGTTTGGCACAAAACCTATTATCTGTAAGTATGCCAAATGATGTAGGTGTGCAAGTTCTCTTTTTGAAAGATGGATGCAAGATGATGAGAGGTTCTATGGTACTCACTAGAGGTACTAGGAGAGGTACTTTGTTTCATCTTGATGCATGCATTGCTCAGTGCAATATTTCTTCTATTTCAAAGAAGAAAGCAGCTATCACTTCATCCCCACCATCTGAATGAGTAGTAAAGAAGACTGTGGCAATGGGTTCTGATGGCAGTGTAGTAAGTGTACCTAAGGGTGCAAACACTTTGGAAGGAAAGCTTCCTACAGAAAAGATAATGTTGTGGCATACGAGATTTGGCCACATTGGTGAGAAGGTTCTTAGGACCTTGAAAACTAAAAATATCATCAAGGGGCTAAATGATTGTAATCTCGAGTTCGATTTCTATGAACACTGTGTTTATGGTAAGCAAAATCATGTTTAGTTCTACTCTAGTTCTCACAAGTCTTCTGGACTTTTGGATCTTATTCATTCTCATGTTTTTGGTCCTGTAAAAGTTCCTTCTATCTCCAGTTCTATATGTTTTGTATCTTTTATAGATGATTATAGTAGAAGGACTTGGATATATTTCCTAAAAAGTAAGACACGGGTTTCCAGTCGGTTTAAGGAATTTAAGGCTCTCATGGAGAATCAGACTGGTAAAAGAATCAAGTGTGTGAGAACTAATAATGGTGGTGAGTTTTGTTCCACAAAGTTTGAACAGTTCTATAAAGAATGAGGTATCGAGAGGCATAAGACAACTCCTTATACCCTGCAACAAAATGAAGTTGCAAAGAGAATGAATAGGACACTAATGGAGAAGGCTAGGTGTGGTTTGGTAAGAAGCCTTCAATTAGACATCTTCATATTTTTGGTTGTGAAGCTTATGCACATGTTCCAAAGGAGAAAAGATCTAAGTTGGAAAACAAAGCTGTCAAATATATTTTCATCAGATACAGTGCTGGTGTGAAAGGATACAAGCTTTGGAATCATGTAACTAGTAAGGTGTTGCATAGTAGAAATGTTATTTTCAGAGAGCTAACACCTTCTCCTATTGTGCTACAACTAGATGAAAAAGAAAAGGAAAAAGATGTTCAGTTTCCTCCTACCCTTGAGAAGACTGAATAGAGAGACCATGTTGGGACTAATGATGAGGAGAGCTCTGATAGTTTGAAAGAAGAGGAAGAACAACCTCAACCTTAGCTCTTGAGGAGATCCATGAGAGAAATAAAGCAACCAGAAAGGTTTGGTTATTCTATGTTATATTCCAGTTGTGCTTTTGCTTTGATTACTAACATTGATGAGCCTAGATCTCTGAAAGAGGCTTTGGGCATGGAAGGTGCAGGTTCCTGGATTGAGGCTATGGATGATGAGATGGCTTCATTGGAGAAAAACAAAACTTGGGACCTTGTCCCTTTGCCTAAAGGGACAAAATCTATTGGCTATAAATGGGTGTTCAAGAAGAAATTATGTGTAGATGGTAGTGTTGAAAGGTACAAAACTAGATTGGTTATAAAGGGGTATTCACAGGTAGAGGGAATAGATTATGGTGAAATATTCTCTCCTGTTGCAAAGTTGACATCCATTAGATTTCTCTTATCCCTTGTTGCATCATATGATTCAGAGATAGAATAGATGGATGTGAAGATAGCTTTCCTTCATGGTGATTTGGAGGAAGAGATTCATATGTCACAACCTGAGTACTACATTGTTAAAGGTAAAGAATCCTTAGTTTGCAGATTAAAGAAATCTCTATATGGTTTGAAGCAATCTCCTAGGATGTGGTACCTTAAGTTTGATGCCTTTCTATTTTCAATTAGATTTGTAAGATCGAAATCAAATCATTGTGTTTATTTCAGAGTTGAAAATGATCTCCTTATTGTTGCATTATATGTTGATGATATGTTGTTGTTTGGGAAGGGTAAGGGTATCATTTCTGATTTTAAATCTTTGTTGTCAGCATAGTTTGAGATAAAAGATCTTGGGGCATCAAGGTACATCTTGGGTATGGAAATCAGTAGAGACAGGTCTAACATAAAACTTTGGTTGAGTCAGAGTAAGTATGTGAAGTCTGTGTTGGACAGGTTCAGCATGGCAGATTGTAGACCACTATGTGTTCTTATTTCTATGGGAACAAAGTTATCTCTAGATGATTTTCCAAAATCTCCTAGTGAGGTGGAAGACATGAGTAGAGTACCTTATGCTAGTGCAGTTGGAATTCTTATGTATGCTATGGTCTGTACTAGACCAGACATTGCCCAAGCAGTGGGAGTCCTGAGTCAGTTTATGGCTAACCCTGGATGGGTACATTGGGATGTAGTTAAGCAAGTATTCAGATATTTAAGGGGTACATCAGATTAATCCATATGTTACCATGGTAACTCTTCTCGATCACCACATTTAGTTTGTATTCATGGGTTTGTGGATTCAAATTGGGCAGGTGATATTGATAGTAGGAGATCCACCAGTGCTTATGTGTTCACTATGTTTGGTGGTGCTATCAGTTGGATGAGTAAGTGACAACCCTTGGGTTTCTTTATCCACTAAAGAAGCTAAGTACATGGCTACTACTCATGCTTGTAAGGAATCCATTTGGCTTAGGAGATTGTGTTCTGATGTTGGTGTTGTTAGATTAGGTGAAAAACTGATCTCCCAAGAACACCTGCATGCATAACCCTGTCACATGGAAGAAGAAAAGAATAGAAAGCAAGAAAATCATGGAGGCCAAAAAGCCAGAGACATCATATGCACATTCAAAAAGTAATCTATTATGAATAATGCATTGAGTTGCTGAAAAATACAAAGAGGGAATCCTTATAAAAGGATACCAAAACCTTAAAGGAGAAAACCCTAAAGAATAATAAGATGCCTAAGTCTAACTTAAGTGTAGAGAATAATAGACTAATAATTAAATAAATTAATTATTAGCTATAATATGACTACTCTAACACCCCCCCTTAAGTGTAACTTAGGGAGAAGCTAAACAACTAAGGACTAAAAGATGCATGAAAAAAAAAATGCATGAAAGAGCTATGGGTCCCAGCAACAAGGCCTGATCAGGTACCCAAGTACAATAAATAAACTAGATGAAGGAAACAAAGCCTCCAATCCAGGGAATGTCCCAAAGAAAGGAACAAGAAAGAGCATGAAGCATCTCCGAAGCATGAAGCTGCAAACACTGTCAGAAGAAACTGCTGGAACCCCCACTGAAATAGTGCATGACCAGGTAGAGAAGACAAAGTCTGAAGAGCTGATCAATCAAAGAGGTGGCCTCCAAAAGTAGGAATGAATGAGTGTCTATATAGTAGATGATCCATCTCACTGAAATGCATAGGTGCCTAGCCACTGCATCTTCTTAGTACATAGGAACAAAAACTATATACGTAGATCACTCAATCGAACCAAGGAAGCAATAGAACCAACAGGTGAACCCCCCCCCATAATGCAGAATAGGGAGAGGGGTGACAGGAACACTGAAATGCAATGCCAGAAACATCTGCAAGAAGAAGAATCAGTAACACCAACAATGCAACAGAAGTACAAGCACAGGATAAAGGGCGGTGTCACAGACACATAGCATGGGCTAATGTCATGGAAGGTAGACTCACTTGACAAAGGTGGATGAGCACAAAAGGCAAAACATCATAACCCCCCATGGCACTTTATAACTGAGTGTGAGTACAAACAAACACAAGGAGTACAAGATCCTAGATATGCAAAAGTAGGCACTTTATCTCAGTACGTTTACAGAAAAAAAGAATGCAACAAAAGAGAAGCATACAATGCTCAGAAGTCAGAAAGAAGAGTGAGTCAGAAGAACAGAAGAAGAGATCCCAGGACCTGTAGAACCCAAGTAATTTGTCAAAGTGTGAAAGTGCAAAACTTAGAGGAGAGAAAACCTGGAGTAGAATCTAGATAAAAGACCCTTACAACTGAATAATTCACAGAACCAGCTTTCCAATGATATATGGTGAGCTCAAAAAAGAGTCCGGATGAGTGAGATATGGCTCCCGAAAGGCAAAAAATAAACATCACCTTTGATAGCAAAAAACACTATCATAATAGTAGATCCAAGAACTCTAACCTCCATAATTGAAAAGATCTCAGAAAGAGCTTTCCGACGATATAAAGAAGTCCAAAAAGGACCTCCGTATGCTCAAGATATTGCAAAAAAGGCCCAGTTACCCTAAAAAGGCTTCAAAATAAATTTTTAAGCCCTGGGGCTGGAAAACACAAAGCCCCTAGGCGCATGGAGGATGCAGGGGGAAAAACTGAGGGCTCTCAGTCACCCACGTGACCGCCGTGGGGGCCTAAAGAGCTCACAGGGCCTACAGAGCGGAGCGGGGGTGCGGGCCGGTGGAGCGGAGCCTGGGCGCTGAGCGGCCGGTGGTGGCGGAGCGGAGGGAGCCCGGTGGCTGGTGATGGGGGCCGCGGCGGGGGCCGCGGCAATGCTTGCAGCTGCTGGCGACTTGGCGGAGGCTACGGGGTGGCACCCGGGTGGTCGCTGGGTGGTGCCCGGGAGGCCGCCCCCTAGTTAAAAAAAATTTAAATTTTTTTTTTGAAAATCGCCGTCTCGATCTGCATGCCAGGCCGTACGGCCTGGTATCCAAAAAATTTTCCCTCAAATTGTAAAGGTGTCCAAAATGGACAAATTTTATATGGATTCTAGGGTTTTTTGGCCTTCTGGACGCAATGGTGGCATCCATTTTTGCTCAAAATACACCCAAAAATTTTTTTTTCTTTTTTGTAGGCAAAAAAAAAATAAAAAATAATGTCTTGCAGAGAATACCAGAACTGAAAATATTTTAAACCCTCCTGCTTCTGAATCACTTCAACAAGACATGAATAATGAGCAGCAAGATAGCTCTGATACCATGTTAAATTAGGTGAAAAACTAATCTCCTAAAAACACCTGCATGCATAACCCTGTCACATGGAAGAAGCAAAGAACAGAAAGCAAGAAAATCATGGAGGCCAAAAAGCCAGAGACATCATATGCACATTCAAAAAATAATCTATTATGAATAATGCATTGAGTTGTTGAAAAATACAAAGAGGGAATCCTTATAAAAGGATACTGAAACCCTAAAGGAGAAAACCCTAAAGAATAATAAGATGCCTAAGTCTAACTTAAGTGTAGAGAATAATAGACTAATAATTAAATAAATTAATTATTAGCTATAATATGACTACTCTAACAGGTGTTGATGTAGAACAGATTACTATTTGGTGTGACAGTCAGAGCGCTATTTGCCTTGCAAAGAATCCAACTTTTCATGCCAAAATGAAGCACATTGATGTGCAGTTTCACTTTGTGAGAGATATGGTGGAAGATGGAAAGGTAAATTTGGAGAAGGTAGATACTGTGAAGAATGTTGCAAATGCATTAATGAAACCAGTGGGCACTAAGAAGTTCAGATGGTGTTCAGAGTCTATGGGCATTTTGGCCTATAGCGGATAGTTCCTGTTATGTTCTTATTGCTCTTACAAGGTGTTTGACAAGTGGGAGAATGTTAGGAATAAGGTTTCTCAACCTTGGATAATTCCTATTCTTATTATTTGTTTTGTAAAATGTATTCCTTGCAAATAATGTAATTAAGTGTGAGTGTACATGTCTAGTTGGCATGTTGATGTGTCACTCCACTTCATGTGTTGACATCTTGAATTGTGTGTAAGGAGATCATGGCTGAAACGGTTATGAAAGATTCCTCTGACACATAAGAGCTATGTCTGGAAGATTCAATGAGGGGTGAAGACATGTGGCAACTAATAAATTTGACTACTATACACTCTTCCCTAATCGTGGGGTTCCTATTTTCTCAGAGAATGGTAAAACCCTAATATGGCTATCTTTGGAAGTTGCCCTAAAAAGGGAAGCACATAATATAAGCATTTTTTAGGGTTGTGAAGAAAGGAGAAGTAAGTGTATTGTTGGAACATTTTTATGCTGCTGCGATTTGTCTTCCAGAGTTGGAAATCTTCTGAAAGAACTTGCATTGCAAGTGTATTATAAACTGTAATAGTTTCGATTACTACATTGTGCAGGTTTTGGAGTGCTGGGGTTTACACTAAAACATTTTCCCCAGGGTAAATCATTGTGTCTTTCTCTATTTTTTGTATGCATGGTATATGGTTGCAATATCATTGTTAAAGTAGTTAACAAATCTGAAATTGTAAGGATTTAAAAGAATTTTCACAATACTTTCCTTTAGAGATTAGTGTAGGAAGCTATTTTCATACCTGAGTTTCCTTACACATCGCTTCTTCCAGTATATTTCTTCTCTTCTTAGAGCTTCCTGCCACTTTTATCTAGCATTTTCTTCTTCCATTTGTATCTAGGGGTGGATATTCCCAGTGACAATCTGGGCTTGGAGGGAGTCCAAGGTCCCTATAAGCTCTTTCTTCTTTTTATAGAAGTCACCGAAATTATATTTACTCCAGCCCTTAACCTCTCTTCTGATGAGCTCCAATTTTTGGGCAATCCTGAACATGGCAGTGCCTTTGATAGAAGTGACCCACTAGGATTTCACTTGGTCCCTAAAAGAGGGGTGGGAGCACCACATAATCTCAAATCTGAAAGGGGCCAGACCAATTCTAGGGGATTCAAATTAGCAAAGGAGGAGGGGGTTATGATCAGAGGTAGTTTTTGGGAGGGAGGACAAAGTGGAGGTCACACACAAGTCCCAAGAGGAGGTGGCTAGGACCCAATCTAGCCGTACTTGGATGAGATGGGAGCCCTTCTGATTGTTTGACCAAGTGAATGGATTTCCCTTCAAATCAATGTCTGAGAGACCAGAGTAGGAGATAAATTATGCAAGGTCCCCCATACTATTAGAGTAGTCCATTAAGCCTCCGCACTTTTTTGAGGGATAAAGAGGGGTGTTAAATTCGCTAGCCACCATATAATTAATAGAAGTGTCTTGATCCATACAATAGATAATATCTTTCAAAAGGGACAACCTACCAATCTGGGTATTAGGGGCATATATATTGATCAAGTGCCAAACTAGCTATTTTTTCCTGAAGGTAATAGCAAGGAAGTTTGGGGAGAAGGCAAGCGTTTCACCAACAAAAGTGTTGGGGTTTCAGAGAGTGGAAATGCCCCTAGAAGCACCTAAGGCTTTAGAGTAGAAAAAATCAGCACCCACCCAGAGACTGTTAGCCAAGGAGGCAAAATTATTGCAAGACCTCTTAACTTCTTAGATAAGAAGAATATCCAGTTTATGAGTAAAAATGTATTCTTTAACAACACTTTTCTTGAGGGGGTTGTTAAGAACTCTAACATTCCAAGAAAGCTAAATAATTTCTTATTTTTAAAACTTGTTTCTAAGGTTTTCTTCCTACCTACCGCAACATCCCTCGTAGTCCCTCTTGACCTCGAGGTGCATTCTGATGGCCTCCCTCTAGGTATTTCCAGCCCCACCTCAACCTTTTTGGGCTTAGGTTTCTTTTTTTGTGTTTTCTATTCACCACCATCATCCTCCCCACAGTGATCATCACCCAGGGAATTGGGTGAGGAAGGGTAGTTATTTCACCTAACTATGGAGGAAGTTTTGTAGAAGCCTTAGGGGACTTTAGTTCAAGTGAGACCATAATGGCAAGCTATTCCAACTCAGCATGACTAACCACATTTGTCTCCGGGGTAGTCACTAGGGGGTTCAAAGAATCCAAAGACACCACCATCGGAGGATATTCGGGAACCTTAGGTTCAAGGAGCACCATGTCATTCTATAGAGGGGAAACTATCTCACCCTCTTCCACCTCTAGGTTTTCTAGCTCTAGGTTTCCCAACACTTTAGCCACCAGGGGGGTTGGTCTTCTCCCTCTCTTCGCCTGCTATCATGGGTGGCTCCTCAAAGGTTCCCTTATCCTTATTTTTATTTGTTTCTCCATGAAGAGAGGATTTGCATGCTTCACTAGTGTAGCCCCTAGATTCATGTTTTGGGAGAAGAGAGTGGCATTCTCATACACTAGAGCTTGAGTCCATCTACCCAGCTTAGATTTCAATATAACAAAGTTGGGGAGGGTTTTATTTAGAGTAACATTAATGTAGAATCTTTCAAACACCAACTAGGACTTAGAGAGGGTTACCTAATCTAGCATAACAAAAGTATCAAAGGAGCCACCAATCCACCTGAACACTTGTTCATCCCAGTATTCAAGAGGAAGACCTGAGAGGCACACCCAAACTGGTGCCATCCTACTCAGTTCAGTCATTGGATTGAACCTAGGTTTCCACTTTTCCAGGGCAAGGAAGTGCTTACCATATACCCACGAGCCTAAAAAAATAAAGGCCAGATCCTCTAGAGTGCTAAACTTGAAGAGGAAGAGCTTGCCAGGCATAATAGAGACTAAGACAGACCCCTTAATCTTTCATTGGGTAGCCACCCATTTTCTGACCATTTCAATGGTAGGTTACAAGTTGAAGAATCAACCCACTAGCACCAACTAAAAATCATCCAAAGTCCTACTCACCACATAATTGAGGAGAGAGATTTCAGCACCTTCCTCAGTCTAAATGAAGTCCACCATGAGTGATTATAGATTATTATGGGCCTCGCTAATGAGAGTGCCTTTCCAACTAGTCTTTGGCAGGCATGAAGGAGCATCTCCAAAAGAGGATGTCTATTGGGATTCTTCTATTGACTCTTTCGCAGCCTCTCTCATGCCAGATGTAGTAGTCTTGGGACCAACATTGGGTCCAGTTTGGGGACCTGCAAGGGAGAAAGATTCCCCCCAGGGGAGGCGGGCATGGGAACTAACAATTTAAATTTGAAGGTTGGGTGTGAAGTTGTAGAGCATGAATGGAGAGTGTGTTAGTATTGTGATTATTTCATATTATTTATTTCTTTTAATTTGAATTTAAAATGACGAGGCGAATATAAAAATATTTTATAAAATCTGAAATAAGTTTTGAACCTAGGCCAAACCAACATATTTGATCTTGATCCTTATATCTATATTTTTGAGATGATTTATGTAGTTCAAAATTGGTAGTTTAAGATCCTTGTAGCACAAAACAAAAATGCAACACACAAAAATCTCAAAATGTATGGACACTACCTAGAAATTGAGCTAAGACGAGACAAAAGATTACATAAAAGCTTCTAAGTGGCTAGAGAGATGGTTGTGGGTGGTGGGTGTGGATCCCAATCATATTTTAGACCCCATAAAAAAATGGGATTGAGGTTGTCCTCTGGGATTCACCACTCTTTTTCTATTGTAGCATTCTTAGTCCATTTTTCCTACTCCTTCCTAGAAGGAGAGATTGCTAGTGCCAATTATGGGAACCACTTAGAATACCTTAGCTAGGTATTATATCCTCAAATATATAGCCAACCATTACCACCAGCCATAGATGGGACCACACCCCCATGTACCCATCCTAGAATATAAGTCCACATGTGGTAGAAAGGTGGAGCATTGCTTGTAAAAAAAATTTTGACAACTAGATTGGCATTAAGGAGTATGGGACAATAAGGTCTGAGAGAGGTAAGTATAAGAGTTGGTGTATGAGCCAATGGAAAATGGATAGTTGTTATTTATTTTCCCTATGGGAACATTGAAGTTGAATATTAATAAATAAAGATAACATTTACATGTTGATTACTTAACATAAATGAAAAATTAATTTGTGTTTTTTATTTGTCCAAGATGAATCAATATCCTTTACAATAGATGATTATTTTTAATATTTTTCAAGGTAATATTTTTCAACATCTCCACTCTAGAATCAATTCATGTAAGAAATAAGTCACTATCATTATCATTTTCACTGCTATATATAATTCATCTCATTATGAGTAGTTTAAAGATCAATTTTACACATGTGAGAGGATTCAAACCTCCTTTCAAATTTAATACATCTTATATATATGTATTCTTGGTGATTTGTACAACATAGCAAGGGTTGTTTCTATAGAACTTGAGGAGGTATTAGACACACATAGAGGAAATGTACACTTTCATAGGAAAGGTGTCTACTTTTGACTAGACCATAGGTTAGATTTTTTGTTTTATCAAGTTACCAATTCCCACTATGAAAGAGAATATTTAAAAATGGTATGCTAGGACTAGAACCAAATCCATGAGTGAAACTCCAAAACCTTGGGACTAGCATCCAATCAAAGTTCTAGTGTCTCATTTGGGTTATAGTATCATTGATTATTGTATTGTGAATTTTCTCATTATTTGTAGGGTATTTATGCAATTTTGGGGGAGTTCTTCAACCAAGAAATAATTTGAGTTGACCTTAAGAATTTTACTCGCTTGTAATTCAAACAATAATTATCTTTTATCATTTCTAATGGTATCTACTATAATTTAAAATCATGTTACTTTTGATTGCTAGTAAAAATTGGTTTTAGGGGGACCCGAAACCTTGTACAATCCATACAAAAAATGAATAGACATTAAGGCCACTGAACTGAAACAAGACTAGAAACCAATCCGCTAAACCAAGTACCAGCACAAAAACCCAAAAAATCTAACCAACATAGAAACAAGGGAGTGACAAGGCCTAGGCAAACTCCAAAAGAGTTCCCTCTACCTCTTTCTTAGCCTCAGATTCCTTCTTGATGACCACACTAAAATCTAAGAGCTTGAGGATCCTGTCATGGATCTTCTTCTTTTTTTTAGACTAAGTATGCTTGCCTAGATCAGCATCACCTGCATCATCTTTTTCATCTTTGAGCTTCATAGTCAGTGACCCAGCATCCAACTCAGGCTTGATGGTATTGAAGAACTCCATCACAGAACCCATAAAAAGGTTATTATCTAGCATATGCTTCTTATGAGTGTTCTCCAATTTATCCATTTTTTCCTTCATGTTTTTTCATCTTCTTTATCCTTTCAGACATCCATCCTCGCAGACCCAGTATCCAAATTCCCCTGAAGAAGATCAACTTTGGCACAGAGGGAGAAAAATCTAAGATTGAGGCATTTAATTTCCTAGAAGATCCATTTCATGAGGTGGAATGAATACATCTGTTGGAAAAATGGTCAGTACTCCCCTCAAGATTCCCGACATGGTTTAACAACCTCATGTGTCTTCTATAAGTCTAGTGGTTGTATCGGGCATTAACAGGTCAATCTTTTGGTGCAACGAAAAGTACTACTTGTAACAAGTGGTATCAAAGTTTGGTCATAGGTTCAAACCCCCTCGGGTAACGCTAAGGAGGAGATTATTGGCAAAATGGTCAGTGCTCCCTTGGGATTCGTGAGATGGTTTAATAGCCTCCTGTGTCTTCTATACTTGTCTAGTGGTTGTATCGGGCATTAATAGGTCGATCTTTTGGTGCAATGGTAACTACTAATTGTAACAACATTGCCTTCGTGATTTGGAGGACACTGAAAGGAGGATCAATCTTGTCATCCATATCCACTTTAAGGAGTTGAACATTCCTTTCCGACATGTCAACCATTTTCATAAAGGGAATGTTCCTAGAGATGGAATGCTTATTACCCTTCTCATCATATTCCAAAACAAGAATCTCATTATCCTCCTTCCTCTCTGACTGCACCTCCATGACCACTTCAAGTTTTGGGGTAATATGAACATCATGTTCCTCAAAGCTAGCATAATTGACTAGAATGGGGACCTTCTAACAACCCACATCCACATATTTATCCTTGGCTTAGGGGTCATCAAGTTTTTCCTTGGCTTTAGAGGCATACTGTTCCTTGTCCTCTTTCTCACTAGAATCACTAACCGAAGCTGACAAGGACTCTTTGCATTCCTTGTCAGAATGGGTATGGGGGGAACTTTTGGTAACCGCATAACCATCAGCACTCTCAACTTCAAAGTCTATTTCTAGGTCATTCTACTTTTTAAATTTTAATTTTTTACGTACTATCATGTCCCCTTTACTCTCACCCTCCCTAATCTATTTACCAAGAGCCTTGGTAGGACCAGAGTCCCTAGGAGAGGGGATAATAGGGCTACTAACAAAAAATTTATTAATATGTTCCACAATTAAAAGGAGAAGACCCTCATGAAGAATGGGCTTTCTCTATTTCTTCCTATGATCAATTATGCTATGGTGGAGAGACTACAGCAGAAAAATGGGAGAGAAAACATAACCTTATGTCTAAAATTAAAAAGAAGCACAAAATGATAGGAGTGAGCACGCTTATACCTTCCATCTAGAGTGATATACGCCATAACAGAAATCTTAACCTTCAACCAAATCTCCTTGAAAGTGTCCACATCATAACAGCCATGAGAGTCCTTCACTAAGCACTCGGCCTTCGCCTTGTCTTTAGGGAAATTTTTAATGGCTTTTTGGGAGATCTTCTTGTCTCTATATAACTTCATACCCTCGGTGTTCAACCCAGACACCTCCACAATAAGTTCCTCAATGATTTTCACAGCCATTCCCCCAATAGTTACAGTGCCCTTCTTCCATCTCTCAACAAAAGTTGTCATGACATCTTCTTTGAACCCATGAAAGAATTCCATGTATGTGGTAACCCCTCCCTTCCTAAGCTTGTCCCAAACCTCAGTTGAATATTCTTTCATTTTTTGTAATTCTTCAGCTCCCTACGATTAAGCTCTCCATACATGATGCCCTCAGAGAAAATCCTCTCAATAGAAATGGTTGCGGTAATACAAAGATAGCACACAATGGAAGACTTAAGTTTGAAAACCATGCTAATATATGTGTGTCTATGTTCATCCATCTTGAGAAAATCTAGACTTTTTGTATCCCTAATAACTGCTTTAATTAACTTGCATCTTTTCATAATAGCTTTCTAAGATATTCCAATTTTTTTCTTTTATTGTGAATCATATCAAATGCTAACTTGGCCTTCAAATCAATGGTTAAATCATTTCCTCCATGCCAAGTCATGATATCCTTAGCCTTGACAGTGATGTTGGCCGATGCATCTACAGTATTATTAGCCTCCCTGAAGTTATGGGAAATAATAATCAGCTTAAAGGAATTAATGATTATGTGAGCCTCCTCTATAATTGCCTTAATAGACCATGAAGGCTAAGTCACCCCTTTGATACAATTTAAAATGCTCATGGAATTTCCTTCAATCCACACATTCGAAGACATGTCCTCTTTTATAATTTTTAAATTTTGAAGGAGAGCCATAGCCTCCGCCACGTGATTGGCCTGGACGCCAATAGGGAGTACCACAACAACAAGATAGTTAGCCTTGTGTCATGCCCATAATATTTCACTCAAAAGATCATGAACTTTTTTTTAAAAAGGGTATATAAGTCTAAGTTTAGAGATTAACAGAGAACTAAAGTTGAAAGGATAAGCCACAACAAGAAGACTAGTTGTTGATTGAAGGAATACATGATGAAGGGTTGATGACCATGCTCATCTTAACTAGGTTAAATGTCTCAATGACTATGAGGACTATTCTGAACCTTTGGTTTAAACATTGGTTATCAATAGTAATAATGTGTGCCATGCAAATTTTTAATTGAGTCTTAGTTATTTTGATAACTTTTATTAATTCCTAATGACCACTCTACAAATAGTTTATGTTACTAAAACCAAATATTTTAATGAATTTAATTGAATAGATAAAGGTTAAATGAATCCATTCCTAGATATCAATTTACATCAAAATTCAGTCAAAAGGTTTATCTAGCATTCTCTAATTGATTAACAAATTACTAATTGTTTAATTAAAATAACCTTTAACTAAAGTGGATTAATTTTAATTAAACTAAACAAGATTAGATCAAACTACTAGTTACATCTTGATAATATTTTAGGTAAGTCATATTATCATAAACTATATTAATTACACTTACTAGAAGATCCCAATAAAAATGATTTTTTCAAAAACTAAATTAATGATCAACTCGTGAAGTGTTAATTTAATAAACATATTAAAATATTTATTAAATAATATTATATTTAAATTAATAAAATATTAATTTATTAAATCTTAAATAAAAATATTGATTATTTAATAATTATATTATATTAATTAAATAATATATATATATATATATATATATATATATATATATATATATATATATATATATATATATATATATATTATTTAATTAATAATTATAAGATATTAATTAATTATTATATTTATTAATTAATTAATAAATTATAATATATTAATTATTAATATATATATTAAATAGTTAATAATTATAAAGTATTAATTAACAATTTTTAATATATAAATAAAAAACAAAATTAAAAAATTAAATGAAAAAGGCAATACATACCTAGTGCCAAGTATAGGGAGTCCCAAGGGACTTTAGTGGTCCCCCCCATGCTATCATGCGTAGGGGTACCTACCATGGCAGGTACTCCCTGCACATGGCAATGCATGGGAAGGGGGGTGAGGACCAAGGGACGTGGGGCCCGTGGGTCCCCCCTACATAATTTCATTTTTTTTTCCCACAATTTTTTTTTGAATTTTGTTTAGTAGAAAAGAAAAATAGGAACACATTTTTTTTTATAAAAAGTCTTCATGTAGTCCTTGGGGCTTCTTGGGTAGCGACCTAGATGGGTCCCACCCAAGCAAGATCATTTGAGGAAGACTTTTGACTAGCATTAACAAATATATGTTTTTGAAGGTTAGAATAGGCTTTTTGTCTTAGTATTTTAAAGTTATATTTTATAGCCAAATAGATCTAGGAAATAATATTTTAATGACTGTGTGTTGGAAAATGTATGGAAAAATTTTCCCATACATTTTCTAGAGACCTGTAGGTCTCGTTTTCACATTTCTCTTATGTTTTTCTTTGTCTTGTTTTCTTTCTTCACTAAGTTGTTTTATTCCTCTTCCTATCTAGTTTTATTAGCCTCCCTGAAGTTATGGGAAATAATAATCAACGTAAAGGAATTAATGATTATCTGAGCCTCCTCTATAATTACCTTAATAGACCATGAAGGCTAAGTCACCCCTTTGTTACAGTTTAAAATGTTCATGGAATTTCCTTCAATCCACACATTCGAAGACATGTCCTCTTTTATAATTTTTAAAGTTTGAAGGAGATCCATAGCCTCCACCACATGATTGGTCTGGATGCCAATAGGGACTACCACAATAGCAAGATAGTTAGCCATGTCATCCTGAATTATCCTACTGCAGCTAGCAGGTCCCTGGTTACCCTTCACCACACCGTCAAAATTAGCTTTGATCCAGCCAGGATAGGAGGAAAGCTAGATGGCATTCTCCCATTAAGAAGAGGAGTTCCCTTTGGTGCTAGTAGAATTAATGCCATCATAAAAATAAAGCTCAGCACCATTCATGACAGTAGAGTTTTCCTTCAGGCTTTTCTTAATCTTCCTAGAAACCACCACCGAGGGAAGGGAAGTGTCTCTAAACACTCTGTCATTACATTCTTTCCACAATTTCTAGATAACATGAGGGGAAATGATGTTCCACAACAACCTGTCCATAGGAACCTCAACATTTCTCCATTGAGTGAAGAAATTCTCCATATTGTCTCAGAAAAACTAGCATAAATTCTAGCATTACAAAATGAAGCGCCAGACTTTCCAAGAGTATCGAAAGCCAATAGCCATATGGTAAAATGACTCCTCAGCATTCTAACATAGAAAACATCTGTTAGGAAGAATCATGCCTCTCTTTTGGAGATTATCAACTGTTAAAATTTTGTTCTACAAAACCAACCAAAAGAAAATGTTTAATTTAGGAATTAACCATTTATCCCAAACTTCGGTCCAAAAGGGAGGAGGATTTGGCTGCTTCAACAAGATCTCAGAGGCAAAGGTGACATAAAAGAATCTAGAAGGGATCATCCCCCAAATCAAATCATCCTCCCTAGTAGAGTCCACTTTCCAAACATTCAAATCTAGCATCATAGGCTTAAGAGAGACATGAACAGTAGAGAGATCAACCCAAGACTGGCACCCCCAGTAATCTCTAACCCATAGACCAAATCTCTATAAGAAAATGTCAATAAAAAGATAGAAGAAAGGGATAGAATTTAGAGGATAATCTTTAAGCTAGCAATCATCCCAAAATTTAATACTCATGCCATTATCCAAATACCACTTAGCTCCCTTGAAAGTTGTCTCCTTAGCTTGCTAGATACAATTCCAAATAAAAGAGCCCCGGACCTTCGCAAAAGACATTAGAAAATCCAATATATGAGGGAAAGAGTAGAGATATTTATTGTGGATCATCTCATTTCACTATTTTTCTCACCAAAGATCCTCTAAATTTGTTTAGCCAGCAAAGCTTGATTAGTAACTCTTAAGGGGTGGATCCCCAAGCCTCCCCACTTCTTTGGAGTGCACACCTTATCTCAGGCCACTAAATCCAATCTCTTTCTTTCTTCCACCCCTGACCAAAGAAAATTTCTCTGAATCTTCTCAATTATGTCTACAAATTGACCAGGGATTTTAAACAAACTAAGGGCATAGATAGGGAGACTCTGCAGAGAGGCCTTTAGGAGTTGGAGTTTACCAGCTTGACTTAACAGAGATCCTTTCCACCCAACTAATTTCCTATTGAATTTGTCCATAATATCAGCCAAAAAAGAGTCAGGAGGTCTTAAGGCTAAAGTATGACCAAGGTAAGTGGTAGGCAAAGTACCAATTTTGCAACTAATAATTCTTGCAATTCTTTTCTGTCTTTCCACTGGCATGTTAATAAAATATAGAGAGCTCTTATTGTAATTAACAATTTGACAAGTAGCCCTAGAATAATTAGAAAGTGCTAGTTTAATCCTTCTGGCCTCCTAAATGGTCAAAGAGCCCATGATTACAGTTTCATAACAAATTTCTTGTGGGAGCACAGCTTAGAGGCAAATGAAGGATTGAGACCCTTGATAGATCCATCAATCACTAGTCTCTGAAAATAGAGACCACGACACTCCTCCAGAATAGATAATAGGAGAGGGGACAAGAGATTACCTTGATAGAGCCCCCTGGAATGTTGAAGAATCTGGGAGAAGATCCATTCACAATAACCACGGCTATAGAAGTACTAATGAGCTAGAAAACTAGTTGCAAGAGTTTTTCACAAAAACAAAAGGAATGGAGAACATTGATCAAAAAATCCCAATCCACTCAGTCATAAGTCTTTGAGAGATCGAGTTTCAATAGAAAACCATAGTTGTAAGATGTCTGCATAGAGTGAATGACCTTGTGCACCTTCATAATGGAATCAAGGATTTTCCTACCAGGGACAAAACCACTTTGCTGGGGAGAAATAATATTGAGGAGAATAGCCAGTGGTCTAAGGGTGATAACCTTCGAAAAAACTTTATACACCAAATTACATAAACTGATTAGCCTAAAGAAATCCATAGAATCAGCCCCATGTTATTTGGGAATCAAGAGAATGAACATAGCATTAATTTCTTTAAGCATAGTTCTTGACCCAAAGAATTATTTCATAGCATTGCAGATATCTAGGCCCATGATGTGCCAAAATAATGGAAAAAGAACAAAGGAAACCCATCTGGTCCTAGGGACTTATCTCCCTCAAAGAAAAACATAGAAAGCTTGATCTCCTCTAAGGAGGGGATAACAATCAGCTTCTTATTAGTAACATCATCCAAGATGGAGGGGATATCATCAAGAAGCAAGGCTTGACTATCCAGGGAAAGTGCATTATCTTTAGATAAGAGGGAAGACAAAAAGTCAACCATAGCCAAAGAAATGTCCTTATCATTACTTACCACACTAGAATCCAACTTGAATCTCGAGATTCTGTTGGAAGCTCAATGTTTAGAAGTAGACATATGGAAGAACTTTGTGTTCTTATCTCCATCTTTCATCCATATCGATCTTGATCATTGTCTCCAGTACACTTCCTCTTAGGATATGATATTATGAGTTTTGGCGAAAAGAGTCTCCTCCCTATCCTTAAGATCTTGACACATGACTATCTGCTAGATAGTTTCCTAAATATCATCAAGCTCCCTTTTAAGATCATGCTTTGTTTTGAAGATGTCGCCATACACCTCCTTACTCCAAGACTTAATTTTTTTTTAATATGTTGGAGTTTCTTAGACACCCTAAACATAGAAGTGCCCCGAATGTTAACATTCTACCATTCACTAATCCTCAGCTCAATCTCTGGGTGATCAATCCACATTTTCTCAAATCTAAAGGGGAGCCTACCAGTAGCTTTAATCGATTCAGCATCAAAGGAGATAGGAAAATGATCAGACCCAACCTTCGTGAGAGAGGAAAGAGAACAACAAAAACTATTGAACCAGCTTTGAGAGACCAAAGCACGATCAAGGAGGACCTAAATCAAATCCATACCAACCTTTCTATTAGACAAAGTGTAATCAACACCCTAGAGATCAATATCAAAGAGAACTTGTCTATTAACAAAGTCCACAAGCTCAACTCTACCATCCAGTTGCCTCTGGATATCAACCCCTCCAAACTTCTCATTATATTTCAAAGGATAGTTCAAATCTCACATAATTAGCTAGGGAGAATCACAGAAAGAAATCCTTTAATTTTCAACCAACTTCCAATACTTAGCCCCACTAGCTTTGGTATTAGGAGCATAAATATTAGTAGTAACCCATTCAAAATAAGATCTAAGGTGGATGAATTTAATGCTTAGGAAGTTCATATTATCACCTAAAACTTCACCTCTAATATTATTCTAGTTCCAAAAGACAACAATACCACTCAAGGCTCCATCAGAGCTAGAGCCAGCCACACCACCATTTTTAAAGATTCTAATTTTTCCACTTTTTTTTTTATCGTCTTGGTCTCCTAAACAAGAATGATATCAGGTTTTTGATATCTAACCAAGTTCCTAAGCATTGTTGGAAATATTCAAGACTATCCAGGTTACTAAGAGGGGAGGAGTGAATCAGTAATTTCAAAACTTTTAACAAATTTAGATCTTAACCATATTTCAAATAACATTAGATTGATAATCTGACTGTATTCATGAGTAATAGAAAGAATAAAACATTCATAACACTTTGAACACAGAGATTTGGTGACCCAAAAACCTTCCAAATAGAAAGTAAAACTGGGGTGGGGATGATACCCACAAAACTTCAATGCTGCAGTATAAAGTTTTCCGGTTAAGGCTTACAATGATCACTTCTGATGATCTGCCCTGTTAGGAGCAATAAGGACTGCTAGGTCCACCTTGTTAGAGGATTTACAAACATAAAATAAAGTATGCACTCGGTTAAGAGATTTTACAAAGACTGTTAAGTCTACCCGGTTAAAGGATTTTAAGTTGATTCACCTGTTAGGATGAAACAGTAGATCTCTTACTTGCAACTGTACTTGCTGATTGAGATTCTTTGATGTATTGATCACCTTTTGTGATGGATAGATCTTTGCTGCTTCTTATACTATTGTAGCCCTTTCTAATTCACTTATCTCTACCTTTCTCTCTTTTTCATACTTCGCTACTTCACACCTTGGATATGATACAAAACATTGTTTATATATCAATCCAAAACAATTACAAAATAATTACAAAGTCGGCTCTTAAACAAGCTAACACAAATATTACTGAGTTGGCCCAAATATAGTTACTCAGTTAATGCAAACTAACTCGATGAATTTTTGATACTCATCATCCACTGTGTTACTCGACATCATCATGCTCTCGGTAGAAGTGGAGGCTCGGTCCATACTAACCACTCAGTTGTAGTTTCAAACTGGGTATATACTGGAGACTTGGTAGATATAGTGTCACTCGGTAGAAACTGAGTTCCCTATTTACCATGCTGGCACTCGGTAAACACTGCTCATTTCATCACTCGGTAAGCACTGCGAATCTCGGTCTATTTGGTAAACACTGTTCTGTCTGCTCGGTAAACACTATCCTGTCTGCTCGGTAAACACTGTCCTGTCTACTTGGTAAACACTGTCATGTCTACTCGGTAAACACATAGAGTCTGAATAAGTGTTGTCACTAATGAAAAACATACTTAATGCCAACAATCTCCCCCTTTGGCATTAGTGACAAAACACTTATTACCCAAAACTTATATACACAATCATGCTGATACTAGTTTTGATTTTTCAAAAAATTTATCTTTTTCATACTATTGTATATAAATTTCATGTCTCCCTCATACAGTATATATACAAATATCTTATTTCACCTCATACTCATATTTCCTATTTCTCTCATATACTTTCTCCCCCTTTCATATCTCATATATCTTATATACTTTCTCCCCCTTTTTGACAATAATGCCAAAGGTGTATATACAAATATTTTACATGGAGGTACCAAAATGTGAGAGAAAATCAGAATGTACCTTTCCAATTAGTGCTAGAGTTCTATCCCAATTCTCTTGCAGAATCTTGCATGTATGGAGTGAAACTTGGACTTCTGCAGAGAGTTCAATCATGTGATCTGTAATTGAAAATTGATTGTCATGGATCAATGTTTTTGAGTATGCAATATGCTTCTACATTGTATCCATGATGGGAAGGATCATGTTCTAAATATCTATTAATGTTGATCTGATCCTTGCATCTTCTTTCAATAACTCTGACTGCTTATCAGATAGGAATCTGACTGTCATATGATGTGCAAAGCTTGAACTAGGTTCAAGTTGCAACTTATGTGCACTGATCTTCAGATCCTCATCAATCTTATTTATTTTTTCTTTAATCTCCTTTGAGAACTCGGAAACATTACATACTTTGAAAAAAAATGATGTTACCTTGGAATAGGAAGACTCAATGCTAGTCAAAACTGAAGATAACCCTGCCTGATTGATAGCTATTTGCTGAGCAATGTGCTCAAGCACTTTATTTTCAAACTTCTTCTCAGCCTTCTCAAGCAACTTATCTAATCTAGAGGAATCCTCATTGAACTTGTTTATCACCTCTTCCAACTGCAACAAAATGTGTTGAGAGGAATCAACTTCAACACCTATTGTTTCTGCCAAAATGTTCATAGCATCCTCAATGATCTTATATTCCTTATCTCTTTCTTCTTTTAGTTTCTTCTCTTTGCTTTCTTCTGGAGGAGTTCACCAACTATTTGCATTTGGTCTGCTATGAGGTTTGCAAAATCTAATTGGGGAATTTCTATCTCCTCATCTAAATCTATATCTTCTACTACACTCTTACTCAAAAATTTTGTACTCGGTTAAGTCTTTATACTTATTGCCTTTGTAGTAGAAATTATTGTAGACACAGTAGGACTTGTACTGAAAATTGATAAACTTTTGACTGATGGGATGCTAACTGGAATACTTGATAAATCAAAAACTGAAGTATTTACAACTGTAGAATCTAAAGTACTTACTGCTGAAAAACTCAAAATTGAAGAAGGTACTAAAGACTACAACTCGGTGGAAGAAGGAGGTTGAAGCTCAGTGGATGAAGTGGTAGCCACTTCTGTCATTGATACATTGAGCTGTGCTAGTGATGATTGGACATTTGATGTATCTGAGGGAGTTGTCACAATCACACTTGAAGTTTTCTCCGGGCTAGATGTAGTAATTTTTACTGGAGAGTGAGGAAGTGAGGCAATCACCTCTGTAGCTATCCAAACTAGATCATCTTCCTCAACATTCTTCTTAGCTTCCTCGGTAACTTCTTCCTCTGCTTCTTCTACCTCAACATTATCAATCTAAACTACTTCTTCTTCTTCTTCTTATTCATCACTATTATCTTCAATATCTTTTATTATCACGGTTTCAATACTTGGTATGTGAAGATGATAGATGTTTTTCCAAGTAAAATTTGCACTCTTCACAATTGACTCTATATCTTTGATCAAAATCAAACAACCATTGAATTTTAGTGTCATCTTGCACTCATTTTCTATCAATGCCTTATTTATTTCATCATTTTTCAAACTTGGCAACAACTGTCTTAAGGTTTGAGCATATATGTCCTTGACAGTTTGTCTTGCATTGGACCATTTCAACTTGACTTTATCCAATAGAACACCTAGAATTTGAGAAGCCATATCATCAAGTGAGTACTTCCATTTTCCCATTTTCTCAATAACAACATCTTCAATTTCTTGCTGCTCTGCCTCTAATCTAATTTCATATTTGAGAGATTTGAAATTTTAAATTCCAGATCCTTCTCTCAAATCCTTAATCTTTTGTTCAAATGAGGGAGGAGGCCTTTTGAGTACTATATCATCATTGACTTTACCTGCCTTGCCCCTTGATCTTTTCCTTGTGAATACTATAGTGGATTGCTTGGGTTCCTTGGTGATAGTTACCATTCCTTTCTTCTTTACAGGCACTTGTTCTTCTTTACTCTCATCCTTTTCTTCTTCTTCTACAATATCCTCTCCTTTGCCCTCGGTTAACATTAGAGGTGTGCTAGATTGCATCTTGGCCATCCTCTTTTTGCCTTTGTTAACCACCTATGGAAGTTTTATGCTTAGCTCAATTCTTACCTTAGCTTCATCATATGTTCCAAAGTATGGAGCCTTTGGATCAATAGGTTGATTTACTAGGGCTTCAATTATATCCTTTGTTTCATCAATTTTTACCTCATAAGGAAGAGGTTTCACCCATACAATCCTAGGCCTTATTGCCTGAATGTATACTCTATCACAATCAACCATGAAACAAACATCATCTTTATAATCTTCCACCAGCTTTAGTGGAATCTGGAATCTGTTATTCATCTTTTCTTTAAAATATTCAAAATAGTTTTCCATTATGCTTACAAAATTTTCACCCATTTTTGTAATATACTCATTTATCTGATAAAGAACAGGCACATCCTTTCTCCATTTTACCGTGCCTTTTGATGGGAAAAACTTTTGAGCATAGAAAAATAAACAAACCAATAGCAAGCCAAACTTACATGGATTGTTCTTTGAGGTTTGGATGCTCTCCATATTCTTGTTGAACTGTTTCAATAATAAATCTGCTAGGTCAAATGATAGATTATTCTTCACAATTTTATAAGCTAGGTCAACTGCTTCACACAGAACACTATTCTGCCGACTTGAACTGTATATCTTGTAAGCTATGACATATGTGCCAAATTTTAGTTCTACATTAGTAATATTGTTTATTCTCATACCTCTACCATCCCATTCGGCTAGGGTTTTCTTTTCCAGCTCTACTTGACCTAGGGTTTTTGTAGATTTAGCCTTGGCAAGCATGGGAAGACCAGGGATTCGGTGAATCATCTTCTTTGTTATTTCCACTGGTTGCTCAAGCCAAATTTTACCTTCATTCACTCGGCTTAGGATATATCTAATCCATTTTATCTGGCAACTCCGAGGCAAGTGGGTGATATTTGTCAAACCCTTATCTTCCAAATGTTTATGTTTTAGTTTGAGAACACCATCAACACAGAGTTCATCACAAACAACATCTATCTCTAGGGTTCCAAGCTCTTGAATTGTACCTTTAAAATGATTGCAAATGTCATTTACAAGAAGTACCTTTGAAGGAATTTGAGATTGAGCTCCACTCAAATCTAGGGTTTCTACAATCACGGGCACGAGTTTGAAATCTGGTGCTTTCCATTCTCCTTGAACTAACATTTCCGAACCTTTCTTTACTTTGGTGTTGGATGATGCCATGCTAGCTTGGTAAAAAAAGAAAAATTCTTCGAAGAAATTTCTGCTACAAAATTTTGCTTCGAATCACTTGATCGCACTAGAAATTTCTTTGCTCAATATGCTAATATTCGCGGTGAAGAATGAACTCGATTTCATGCTTTTTGTTAAAATTTTGTCATTAATGCTCTGTAGGAATTAGGGTATTGAATTCGATAGACTGTCATCCACTATGCATTAAATGCTCAGTGAAGATTTCGCAACTCAGAGAACATATGAATTCATACTGCTCCGACCTTACTCGGTAACCAAATGAAATTAGGTTACTCCTGACCTTGCTCGGTGGTAACTGATACCGACCTTCTTATGATCCTATTGTATCTTGCATACTGATTTGGATCTTTCTTCCTTTCAATTCAGGAACTGTTTGGAAAATGTCTATGAAGATACAATTCCAGTGCTTTCTTGGAGACTTAGTTAGAGTTGATAGAGCCACTCTCTTCATGAGTGACTTCATTACTTGGATTGGTTTTCTTAGTAGTTTTAGGAATCCACTATTGTCTCATCTACTTCTTGATGCTATTTGCTTTCGCTTTCTTTTCATCTTCAACTTTGCCTAAATTCATGCAGTTTTTAGCTATGTGACCAAGCTTAGTGCATTTATAACATCTTATGGTAGTATCCCTTTTTCTCAAGTGATGCCTTACACAATTCATGCCAATGTGCCCATATTCTCCATAGTAATGACATCTGCACCAAGTTTTGTAATCCCAACCAAACATTGCTTTCATAATTTGTTCTACTAGATTGGGTGTTTTAGTTCTGTATTCTGATGCCTTATGACCTTGTTTGCTACATTTGTGACATTTGCCTTTAAATATTGGTTTCTCCTTGCATTCATTTGGTTTATGACCATCCTGATTGCAATTGTAGCATTTTCCATTGTTCCAACATTTGTTTGAAGTATGACCAATTTTTCCATAGTGATTACAAGTGGGTTTCTGATTCATTTGAGTACCTTGTCTGGAGGATTCACCTTCCTCTTTGTATCCAAGTCTTTCTTTTCCATTTTGCTTATGAAGGTTTCATTCATACACCTGATTCATATCTTCTTGAGATTTCAACATTCTCTCATTGATTTGCCTTTCAGTATCTAGGTCATTCATCAATCTTAAATTGATTTTCTTTTCAGATCTCAGCTCCTCTCTTATATTTTCATTTTCTGATCTCAGAGTCAAAATTTCTTCATTTGCATTGGAGACTTGATCAATAAGGTTTTCTAGCTGAAGGGTTTGATTCTGGATTTCATTGTTCTTTCCATCTATTTCATCTTTCATCTTGTTTCTTTGTTCCAAGATTTCACAAAATCTTGTTGACTGAAATTCCTATTCTCGTTTCAATTTTCTTACCTCTTCTTGCAGAGATCCACTCTTTTCTAGAAGTTCTTTGATTGCATTGTTTGCTTCATCTGAGTTGCTTGAAGCAAAAAAGTCTTCAATCATTTCTTCAACATACTGGTGGTCATTAATCTAATTTGCAAGTTCCTTCCTTCTTTTTAGGGATTGGGAAAGATGCTCTTTTTCTTCCTTGAGTTGAGTTATGGCCATTTCTAGATCTAGCTTTTCATTCTCAATTACTTTGTTAAGTCTGAATATCTCCATTCTCCTGAATTTTTTCTCAAGCTATCAAACTTCATCCTAAGAACAACAAAGCCATGATACCAATTGTTGGAAATATTCAAGACTATCAAGGTTACTGAGAGGGGAGGGGTGAATCAGTAATTTCAAAACTTTTAACAAATTCAGATCTTAACCATATTTCAAATAACATTAGATTGATAATCTGATTGCATGCATGAGTAATAGAAAGAATAAAACATTCATAACACTTTGAACACAGAGATTTGGCGACCCAGAAACCTTCCAAATAGAAAGTAAAACTGGGGTGGGGATGATACCCACAAAACTTCAATACTACAGTATAAAGTTTACCGGTTAAGGCTTACAATGATCACTTCTGATGATCTGCCCTATTAGGAGCAATAAGGACTGCTAGGTCCACCTTGTTAGAGGATTTACAAACATACAATAAAGTATGCACTTGGTTAAGAGATTTTACAAAGACTGTTAAGTCTACCCGGTTAAAGGATTTTAAGCTGATTCACCTGTTAGGATGAAATAGTAGATCTCTTACTTGCAACTGTACTTGCTAATTGAGATTCTCTGATGTACTGATCACCTTCTATGATGGATAGATCTTTGCTACTTCTTATACTATTGTAGCCCTTTGTAATTTGCTTATCTCTACCTTTCTATCTTTTTCATACTTCGCTACTTCACACCTTGGATATGATACAAAACATTGTTTATATATCAATCGAAAACAATTACAAAATAATTACAAAGTCCGCTCTTAAACAAGCTAACACAAATATTACTGAGTCAGCCCAAATATAGTTACTCGGTTACTAAAAACTAACTCGATGACTTTCTGATACTTGGCATCCACTATGTTACTCAGCATCGTCATGCTCTCAGTAGAAGTGGAGGCTTGGTCCATACTAACCACTTGGTTATAGTTTCAAACTCGGTATTTACTGGAGACTCGGTAGATATAGTGTCACTCGATAGAAACTGAATTCCCTATTTACCATGCTGGCACTCAGTAAAAACTTCTCATTTCATCACTTGGTAATGATAACTCGATAAGCACTATGAATCTCAGTCTGTTTGGTAAACACTATTCTGTCTGCTCGGTAAACATTATCCTATCTGCTCGGTAAACACTGTCCTGTCTGCTCGGTAAACACTATCCTATCTACTCGGTAAACACATAGAGTCTGAATAAGTGTTGTCACTAATGAAAAACATACTTAATTCCAACAAAGTGTATCCTACTTATGGGAGGCCTTCAACTCCCTGATATTCCATGAAATGACTTTCATTTCTTAACCAGGGTACAAACATCTTGGATGGTCAACTGGTTGCCATCTGATATATCCTTCTTTCTTTCTCTTTCTATAATCTCTTTGTTTGAGCTTCTTCCTTGGGTTTTTTTTCTAAGATCCAATGTATTCCTTCAAACTTAGAGCCTTGGATCCCACATCTTCTTTACTATGGGTAACTACACCCTTACAACCATGAGTAGAAATCTTTTTCTGTAATTTTTCTTATTTCTTCCCCATTTGAGTGGTCTAGGGAACTCCATTCTAGTCATCCAAGAGATTTAGGCCATCATGAGAAATAGGGTCATCATCTCCACTCCCTGAATGGGTGTCAAGAACAAAATTAAAATCCTCTTCATCAGACTTTTCTATATTTCTAGGCGAGGAATACTCCCCCATCATATCATTGTACGGTCGAGCAATATGCATGGAACCTTCTACATTTATCAGCAAACCCTTGAGGTTAATGTCATCAACCTGGATAGGAATGATCACCTCTACAGGCATAGACAGATCCTCCATCTAATATCCCAAAGATACAGCAATACCATCATAAGATGGGATCTGGGCATTCTCCATTCTAGAAGTAGACTCCAGGGGAGAGCCACTTACCAAAGAATCTGAGACATGGGTAACAGATTCAAAAAATTCCCCATCTTCTAGGTTAGGTTGACCATTATAATATACCATATCTCTTTGACCTCCCATCAAGACTGAATCCACCTTGTTGACACTATCACCTTTAGCCACAATAGGAGGCTTAATCTCCTACTAGAATTTTCTAGTCTCCTTATGAGGTTTTGGACTTGAATCCACTATCTTCGTATCCTTTTTGACTTTCTTCAAATAGTTCTTTTCCCAGTGACCCATTTTGTGACACACAAAATAGGAAAAGGGTAAGGATTAAATACCACTTCCTTCTTCCATATGCCCAGTTTAGAGTTAATGTTAATAATCGAAGGAAGGTTGTCAAACTGGCCTATATTGACACAAATCCTAACAAAAACTAGACGGGACTTCACTGTCTTCATAGAGTCAATTGAAATAATCTCCCCCCTAAAGGTGGAAGACAAACCCTTAAGGACTTCCTCATTCCATTATTCGAGAGGCAAACTAGGAAATCTTACCTAAATCGGGGTGGCCATGAAGAAATTTTTAGATAGTCCTAGTTTGGAGGCCATTTATGAAAGGCCACAACCATTCTACCAAACATCCAATGACCCCCGCATAAGACATACTCCAGATCTTCTTTATTAGAGAAAGAAAAGAACAAAAATCTTTTAGGTAAAGCGGCAATGTACACCGGACCCTTCAATATCCATCTTTTCTTAACAAAAGATCTAACCATTTCAATATTGGGTCGAGGGCCCAGGAACTTACCAACCAGTGTGAGCTCCATAGTAGAAAGAAAGTGATCACCCATAGTTTCAGGAACAAAAATAGTGACTTCTCTAGCCTGGAGACCCCCCCTAACAGACACTACAAGAGTAGAAAGCTTTCTCGCCAGTTTAGCTCCCAAAATTTCTGACCACCTTTTCGTAGTGGAAGGGTTGACCTCAACACTATAAGTGCTTGTCACTTCACAGGTCCCCACTAGTGGTTCCTTGGAAAAATCTATATTTTCCTTCTTCTTTGCGAGAGATAGGTTAGGCCCATTCCCTAAGACATTCTCACTTGAAATCAAATGGCTTTGAATCGACGACCTAGAAGAAGGTCATGACAACACTTCTTTAGAGGAACTATCTATGACAACCTGATGAGGAGAAAGGTTCTCCTTACCATAGAGAAAAGGATCTAAACACTACAACACCCGACCCAAAACAAGTAATGGAGAAGAAGCCAAAGCATTAACCATGTCCACCATAACATTCTCCAGAGCTGTACAAAAACTAGAACCCACAACCAAGCTACCATGCCTTGCCAGGGAACCCTTGAAATTTGAAAATTCTCTCCCACTCGAAACCTCTCCCATTTTTAAAATCATGTTGTTATTTGGAAGCGATTGGTTATAATGCTAATTATTCAATGGTTTATACAAGTCCTAATTATGAAACTTTTTGTGTTGGTTGTATCTTTACTTTAAAATTTTGTTAAGTATTTATTGACCACATTTGATGTGATTATACACTTATCATACTTATTTTACAAATAAATTTACTCATTATCTAGTCAAGTCGTGTTGACTCTTAGGTTTTCTATCATTTGTATTTATTTTTAAGTGTATTGGTAATTTATTAAGTATGTTTGGCCATATAATATAGGTTGATTATTTCTTCATCGTATACAAGTATTCTGTTACAATAGAAAATAATTATGGGTTAGTATATGATCACTATGAAGGTGTCATTCCATTTCTCATTAGTATATTATTGTGAATTCATTATACAATTATTAAATTTTCCACTAGCGTCACCTTGGTTATGAAATAGTTAGCTTATTCTTGATCTTATCATCTTTATATTATTTTATTATACGAAACTAGTGTCGACATCATTATGTAACCACGACACATCATCATAAAGTTTCATTTTCTACAATTGTTTCAAAAAATATTATTCCTCAAATTTTTCTTTCATATCTCTTATGAGGCATTAATTTATTATTATATCCAACATTTTAACAATTGAATCTCAAGTTCATTCTCTTCCCCATGTTTTTTTTATGCTTTGTATTCGTTAATTGATTTTCTTTTATAAAATAACTTTAGAAATGACTCCTTAATGTCCTAAATTGAAAGGAAAAAATTGAAACAAATAGTTGAGTCACTGGTATTGGAAATTGCAAGTGCTCTCTAAATTTTAATATGAAGGTAAAACTCCCCTAATTGGATAAAATGTGTATTTTTTAGATATTCTTTTAGCGAGAAATAAATAAAGGAAACTATCATCTACTCATAGCCATGAGACAAATGCAAACATCAAATTTATAAGAAGAGGATAATAGAGAAAATGACACAAAGATCCTTGTCTAAATACCTACAAAAAATAGGCAAAAGATTGAATAATTTTCTTTCAGAAGTATGAATCTATGAGAAATCAAAGTTTCTACAACAAACATACGCATGACTGAAATGCATAAGAAAGAATTATAAGAGTAACTAGAATGACTCATAGTCCAAATTGGAATCAAAAGAAATATACACAAACACATAGATCTAAAATGCATTTCTCTCTTTCTCAGAATGAAAATAGAATGACACAAAGATCTTATCATTCTTATAAAATGATCATGCACAAAACCAAATAAAAAATACATTCTTCTTTTCCCCTCTTCTCAATAGAAAATAAAAAAAAATTCTTACTCTACAACATAAGTTTGAAGAAAGAAAAATCAAGATCCAGAGAGAATCCATCTCTTTGAAATTTTTTACAATAATACTTGATGACTTTTCAGTTTCTTGTAACCGATTCTTGAAATTATTATTAAAAATAAAATTTGAAACTACTTTCACTTATCATGGAATTGTTTCTTTCCAATTGATTTAAAACATCTTTATAATATTTTACATTGCTTCTCTCAAACTAATTTTAAAAATTTAAATAATGCTTTAAATTAATGCTCTCAAACTTAGTGAGAAAAAAATTAATTTCTCCTACAACCACTGTTTGTTTAATTTACCACAAGTTAACTAGGCATCCTGGGGCTATGAAAATTTGTGAAAAGTTATGACGATTAAAATAAAAGATAGAATTTTGAATATTTTTTAATAGCTCACCAAATCAGGATACTTCCTTTGTAAACTAACCTTGCCAATTATATAGTTGTATTGAGAAAGTACTAAAATAATATATCATATGGGCTTGTATGGTCATAAAATTAAATCTATCAATACTTAAGACAAAATATTAGGTGGGTTATCTCCAAATTTAAGTAAACTATAAATTTTTTCAAGTGGATTTTTATACTGATGGATATGTATGCAAAATTTGACTATCCCAGAATGAACCATGGAACCTTAAACTTTTGAATCATGGAGTTCAATCAGAAGGTTCAAAATTGTAGACTTCACCTAGAGTAATCTTCATTAATTACTTTTCCTTTACATTATTATGTGCGGTGAACCTTGAACTTTGAACAAAAAATAAGTACAATAGTTCAAGTTCAACACCTGCCAACCTACTTCACTCTTTCCAAATTTACATTTAGAAGAGTTTCAAGTTCAATGAACCTTGAAGCATTGTATTTTTGAACTTTGATTGCAAGGTTCAAGAGAGAGTTTCAAAATTATGTACTAAGGTAAACATAAAGACTAAAGTCATTAGAGTTATCAATAAAAAAAGTACAACTTGGGAAAGTGAAAACTTTTAAAATTTCAAAGTTTCAAAATTGCGGTAATAGTAGGTTCTAAACGGGGACAGGGATTGTAAGGAAAAATAGAATCTATAACATCTCTTGGAGAGACTAGTGCCTTATCCATTGGGAAATAGAGTCAGTGAAATTATAAGAATAACTTAGAGTGCTACTTGCAAAGGGCAAAGAGGAGAAAGGAAAAAAATAGCAAGCCAAAACTAACTAGGCAAAAACAAATACTAGACTAACCATGACCAAAAATTTCCTACATATATAGATGGTCATAAGACCATACCTCAAATCTTTCTTGAAACTGATCATGAAAACTCATTAACTAGCTGGGAGAAATATGTTCCCTTCCTCAACAATAGATTGTATCCATCACATTTACCTAAGAATAATGGCCCTTTGGTAACTACTTCACTGCTAAGTTCAGATTCATGGAGTACAACAATTATTTGTAGAGACACTCATATCCAAATAACTATTTTTCATCATAAACTTATAAATCATGTCTCGCCTCTTTCTTGGTTTCATGAAAAAAATCTATAGAATAGGCTGGCTTGGCATTGACTATTAATTCATCAACTTTACCTGAATATGGAAAATACATATCAAGGTCCAAGTTTCTTTCCATACGACCTTAGGATAAATTAATCTCTTCACATGTAGCTACTGATTACAACTTCTAAATACTACTTTTCTCTATCATGGGATCAAATCCGATTGCAAAAAATTCCTCTTTTTTGTACAAATAAACTTGTTGCTGAAAGAACAAAACTTTTTACCCACTTCTTCATCAAACTTCATCAATAAATCATCATATTCTTTAACCTCACTCTTATAAATTGAATCATCAACATGGGACTCAAGAAACTAGAATGAAACCCTTTCAATTTCCATAATATTTTATGAATAAAAAGAATCTTTTAGAGTAAAAGAGCATATTACCTTCTCTTGTGATTATCTGTCTCCACTTTTTTTATCAATAAATTTGAAAAATGAACATTCAAGTTTCAACAAACTAAAATCTAATTGATTAATTTTTTTTATGACCATTAATTTTCAATCTTCTTTTTAGGTTCAGCACCAAAAATGAAAATTTCCATTTCTTGACTACAATCCAAAGATTCCTTTGCAACCTTCTCAAAAATAGCATTTTCTTGATCCCTTTTATTCATATAAAAAATAAAAGTGTCATTTTTGAAAGAAAAAGAAGGCACATATATAAGAACATTCATACCTTTACTTTTATTGTGAAGGTTACACATGAATTCCTCTATTCTCACTTCAATGATATGACCATTTTGAAATACCTTTTCTTCAAGAGGGATACACATTTTTGCTTCATGTTGAATTCTTAGGCTTTCCTTCTTTAAGTTGTGTATTAAAATCACATCGAAAATTTCAAATGTGAAAGATTCAAGAACTTAAAAAGAAGAGACATGTAGAAAATTATTGCTTAGTTCTTCATCACACACACTATCTAAGGTTTCAACTGAGAAATTCACTAATTCCTAAATTTGGGTGAAATGGTCATATGCATCTCTAGAAGAATTAGTTTCATTAACATGTAAATAATAGGCCATGGAAACATTAGATGATACATTATCAATCACCAAAGATGCTCAGAAATGTGCTTCATCAAATACTCTTATATTCTGACAGGTAGAAATACATGGCACTGGCTTTTCTCTTTTTGTAACAAGACTTCTTTGCAAAGGTTTATTTTCTAAAAAAATATTTTGATTATGAAAGAGAAAGTAATATTTTGGAGCTTGTTCAATACTTTTATTTATGCATCTTGTTCTAAGCATAATCATATCATCCTATATCTCAATAGCTTCTTTCTATTCATCTTCTAAAATTTGCATCTTCTTACATCTCAACGAGAATTTGATTTTAGAATGCAATGCAGAAATAAATACACAAAACTAGTTATTTTCATTCAGTTGACATCCTTGAGGAATCCTTCCAAAAAAATGGTTAAATCTTTCAACAAACCCCCGCATAGATTCATTTTCCTTCTTCTGTTTAAGAAATAAATTAAGCACTAGTTCATATCTATCAACCATAGTTTTGAATCTTTAGATAAATTTTACCTTTAAATCATATAAAATTAGTAATGTATCCATAATATAGATTCTCAAACTATTCTGCAATGCTTCCAATTAGGCTTTCAAAAAACAATTGCACAAACAAACCTTCTTGCACTCCGAGAATTCTACAAGAAACTATGAATGCTAGGATATGGTCTTCAACATCTTGATGGTTTTGTCCCCTAAATTTTAGGATATGATTTCTTGATCCTTTAGTTAATGGTGAATATTGTGGTAAAGAAAGAGGTTGAAAGTGATTTCCCAATGTCTCAGAAGAAACTAGTGCCATAGTGAAATTCTAAAAAAAAAAGAAGATATAAGTCTTTTCTAGAATGTAACATTTTTTGGTATATTTCACTTCACAAAGCCACAAACCTCCATCTTGAGGGAGGAACCTTTAAATTTATAAGAAAAGAAGACACCAACATTTTGATTTCAAAAGAAGATCCCTAAATGGAAGGTTTTTGAGGATCAGTGAAAAAGAAGGTTTGGTATCAAAGTTGTTTATTATTGGGAGAGAGACCACTGGGTTGACCAAGTTTTTATTGATCAGTCTCTTAGGCAACTTAATAAAACCCTAAACTCTTTGAATTTGATTGAGGAATAGGAAAACATTATTTGGAATTATAAAAGTAATGGTAATTTCTCTATTTCTTCTCTATATCATCAAGATTTTCATAATCAAACTGAGTTGTGTTGGGCTAATGCTTCCAAATAAAAGGACTAACTCCAAAAATCAATGTTTTCTTTTGGATTATGCTCCAAAACAAGGTCCTTACTACTGATAACCTGAGAAGAAGAAGAGTGTCTATGGCTAACATCTATTACTTATGTAATCAAGATGACGAAATTGTTAATCATATGATCATCCATTGCCCTTATGTTTACAGGATTTGGGAAATTTTTTAATGTGGATTGAATCTTCCCAGAGGATTTACAGATCTTGTTCACTTCTTGGATCCCTCCTTCAAATAATTAAATAGTGATTAATGTTTGGAAGATAATTTTACCTTATATTTGTTGGGTGATTTGGAAAGAAAGGAATGATAGAATTTTTAGAAATAAGGTTTCCAATTAGAAGGTGATCTTTCATAAGATCCAAAGAGCCATGTTGGAGATTATTTATCTTAAGGGGAATATGATTGAACCTTATAATATAGAGGACATTACTTTCTTTGATAAGTGGAAGATAAAAGGAATTTTGAATCACTGTAAGAAAGATTCTTTGAGAAACTAGGCTAGATGGGATTTCCCTCCTAGTGGTTGGATGAAGGTTAACTTCGATGGGGCCTCGAAAGGGAACACATGGGTAGATGGTTGTAGCATGGTGATAATAGATGAGCATGGTGTTTGAAAAGGTCTAAGGGCCATTGCTTTAGGAATCCAAACTAACCATGTTGCAGAGGCTAATGCGGCCCTCCATGGCTTATCTCTGGCTAAGGAGAAGGGTTGTAACAAATTTTGGATTGAAGGTGATTCGTTAAACATTATTAAATGTTTAAATAAGGACTCTAACCCTTCATGGACTATTCATAATATTATGTATAAGGCTCAAATCCTAATCATCTCTTTTGAAGAATGTGTCATCACACATAATTTTAGAGAAACAAATCATCTTGCTGACTGGGAAGCTAACATGGCCTGCAAGTTGGAGAAGATGACGAGAGGGATTTACCTTTTGAGGTGAAATCATTAATAGATAGTGATCGTTTATGAAGCAAGCATAAAGTGTGTTAAATGATATGTTTAATGACGATTATTGATTACAAGGTGAGGATTCATTATTTCTTTTTTTGTGACAAGTACAACTTGGTGATGACACTCCTGATTTGGCATAGATTCTGGGTTATGTTTGCTAAGTTTAGTGAAGATGGTATTATTCATTTTTTATAGAGATCATATAAAGGGCTATTAGAGAGATAACATGGGTGGTAGAAAGAAGAGATTCGAACCTTCAATTGTGAGGAGTGGAAAGAGAACAAGAAGGTGTGGGAAATCTTGAAGAAAGGTGGGATGGTGAGCTTTATGGAGAGATTGCATGGAAGAAACCCTACTGTGTCAAAGAAGTTCTTCAAAACTTGGAAGAATGGCATGGTTCTTTTGGGAAACCAAATAATGGAGGTTATGGAGGATATCATTGTGGAAGCTATTGGCATGAGCATGGAAGGGTTAAAATTTTACAGAGATAGAAGTATCTATGATAAAGCCCCTGAGAATTTCCCAATTGCAGAGTAGGAGAAGATGAGGTTGGTGAAGGAGGATACCTCCTACTACAACCCTAAGTGCATTTCCCGGTCATGGAGGTATGTGTTATATTTTTTCATCAACTATATCATTCTTGATGGTAGATTTATCAGAGCCTATAGGCACCATTTTATATTGTTGAATCATTTTAGACATAATGTATAAATTAGTCTTCCTTTTTTATCTATTGGTTTTGCTGGATTCCACCATTATTAGTCTTCAGAAGGATCCAAAAGGGGAACATGACTCACATCAGGGCCTCATGGTTTTGGTGTATGATCTTCTAAAAACAAAAAAAATGGAGAAACCCTTTTTGAAGGGTTACATCAGGGATGATGAAGAAATAGAGTGCAGTGACGAAGATAATATGTATGTTGAGGAAATCAAGGATGATGAGGAGGAACCCTCTAGGGCCTTATCCTCAAAGAAGGATGAGTTTAAAGGCTCACCCTCTAAAAAAAATATGAAGAGGGATTCTATGGAAGAGTCTAACAATGAAAAGGGCACTGAAGATGAGGATTATGAAGAGGAAAAGGGGAAACATAGGAACAAGAGGAAAAGAGGTGAGTCCACTAGCAATAAGAAAAAGGAAAAATGGGTGAAAAGTATAGAATCCTTCTTTCTTTAGAGTATGATGAGAATCTGGAGCAGGAGAAGAATATTGGGGAAAATATTGGGGTAGAAAAAGAAGAGGAAGAAGGTTGGTGGTCAACATTGGGAGTTTGGGCGAAGGCCATTTTCCTCTGGAGAAGGAGAAGGATAATCTGAAAAATGTCTAGTAGGTTATGGATGAGATTGTGGAAAACAATGACAAAGGTATTACAAGAACCAAGGTGATGGAGAATGCTACTACTGAGAACACTGGAAAGGAAAAAAGTGGGGTTAAAGATTTGCCTAAAGATAAGAGCTTCTTGGTGGATTTCAATTGCACATTGAGTAAAATGATGGATGACATTGGTAATATTAAAAAGGAAAAGTGGTTGATGGGTTGCGAGGTTAACCTCATTAAGAAGACCATTCTTGGGGATAAACCTGTTGCAGAGTGCCTTAATGAAATGAAGGAAGTGGTGGGTAGGGAAGAGGCTTATGCTAAAATGGTTGACAAGGTCTGTGAGATGGGAAAAATATTGAAAGAGAAGGAGGACAGGGTTATAGATGGGGATTTCAAGGGAAGACTCTACACAGTGGTTAACAAAGTGCATAACTTGGAAGACTCCATGAGAAAAATTGGTGGACAATGCCTTGTTAGCCTCAGGGCCTACACTAAACATGATAAGATCCTGGTTGATAAGATGGAACAAGAGAAGGGCAATAAAGAGGTGAAGGAGCTAAAGGATACTATGGGGCCAGGTAAATGTACATGAGCTAGCACAAGAAAAAATGGTACCAAAGAGGACAAAGCAAGCAAGGAGCTAGAAGAGCTCAAGAACTCAGCTGAGCAGATGCATCTTATGATGGTCGAGGCTGAAGACTTAATGAAATGTATTTAGCTATCATTTTGCCTAATTGTCCTATCTTTTTATTCTCCCTGACTATGTTTTTTTAGTTTATCGCCTGCTATTATGGTTGTTTACTTTAGTGTTTTGGCTTTTGTTCCTTGCTGTTGCAACATAGCTTCTATAAAACTGTTATGCTATACTATACTTTGATATCTCTATAGTAGGTTTTAGGTCTTTCTAAAGCCTTTTTCTACTTAATTAGAATATTTTGATTTCTTTCCCCCATAGAGTTTCCAAAAATCCGTTGGTTAATAGATTTTCCTTTATAAAATAGCTTCAGAAATGATTCCTAGATGCCACAAATTGAAAGGCAAAAAAAAAAAACAATTTTGTCACTTTTAAAGGGAATCGCAAGAGCTCTATGAATTTTGATATTAAGGTAAAACTTCCTTTTTTGGATAAAATGTGTATTTTTTGTATATTCTTTTAACTAGAAATAAATAAAGAAAACTGACATTTGCTCATAGCCATGAAACAAATGTGAAAAATAGATTTATAACAAGAGGATGAGAGAGAAAAATACACAAAGGTCCTTTTCCAAATACCCAAAACAAAGAGGAAAAATATTAAACAATTTTCTTTTAGAAGTATGAATGAATGAGAAATCAAAGTCTCTAAAAAAAACATACATAGGGTTGATATGCACAAGAAAGCATTATAAGAGTAATTGGAATGACTCATAAACCAAATTACAATCAAAATAAATACACACAAACACACAGATCTAAAATATATTTCTTTCTTTGTTAGAATGCAAATAGAATGATTCAAAGATTATCTTATTCATGTACAATGATCATGCAAAAAAATAAAATAAATACATTCTTATTTTCTCCTCTTTTTAGTCGAAAATAAGAAAAATTCTTCTTCCTGCAATGTAATCTTTTAGTAAGAATTTTCTTACAATAAATAATTCTCGATGACTTTTCAATTTATTGTAGCAGATTCTTGAAATCATTATTGAAAACAAAACTTAAAATTACTTTCACTTCCCATGGATTTTCTTCTTTCCAATTGATTTAAAACATATTTATAATGTTTTGAATTCCTCCTTTCAAACTAATTTAAAACATTTTTAAAATGCTTTAAATTGGTACTCTCAAACTGAGTGAGAAAAATTTTAATTTTTCCTCTTAACTAGATTTACCATGAGTTAACACAACATTATAGGACCATGAAAATTAATTTGTTAGCAGTTATGATAATTAAAATAACAGATCATTTTTTAAACATTTTCTAACAGCTCACCAAATCAGGGTACTTCCTTTGTAAATTAACCATTGGAACCATATTACTACATTAAGAAATTATTAAAATAATATATCATATGGATGTGTATGTTGATAAAATTAAATCTAGGAATACTTAGGATGAAAATATCAGGTGGGTTTTCTCCAAATTTAAGCTATCTATCACTTTTTTTGGATCTATTTTTGGATTGATGCATATGTATGGAGAATTTGACTATCACAGAATGAAAAATTGAGTCATTCAACCTTGACCTTTTGAACCATAGGGCTCAATCAAAAGGTTCAAAATTACATACTTATCCAAGAACATGCTTCATCAATCACTTTTCCTTTACGCTCTCATTGTAAAAAGTAAGAGAGTACAATTGATTGAACCCAAAATAAGTTATATTTATATTTCAATTGGATGGTCTTTCCATTACTTTCATGAGGCTTATAAACCCTTATTTTTCCATGAATAACCAAATATGGGAATATAACTTACTAACTAATAATTATAAAATATAATTTATTTATTAACCTAAAGTACAAAAAAATATAATTTTTTAATCTAAACATAAAGACTAACTTAATTAATGTAAAAATACAACATTTCCACCTTATTAAATTAATTCAAACAAGAATTGAAGTTGAAAAGGTTTTAAACCCAACCTTTTGGAGACTTCGATGAGGAGCCTTCAATAATTCTCCTCGCTCACTGAAGAAACATCAAATTGACCACAACAATGGATCTCCTGACCATGTTCTCTCAAAAAACAATGAAATGTTTCTATCAGTGGATCTCCTTACCACAAAACCTGAAGTTATTTACACAACATAAGTATTATGAACTCCCTTTCACAATGAGATGCAATTCCTCCAAAATTTCACATCTCCTCTGAGCATCTAATGCAGGAACATCTTGGGTCCTTGGTAATCTTGCATCATCCAAAAACATTTATTTACTGGTAGACTTTTGTTACCATTTTTTTTTTTCTATTCCTGATCACTAGTTGCATGATTAATGTGTCAATTGAGTTCTTTAGATCTTATGTGTTCATGTTCATGATATGATGTTCAAGGTATTAATTGGAGGCATTTCCTATGATCAAAAATCATTTACATTTACCATGTATGAGTTATGATGGATTTTGTGATTGGGTTTGAGGGCAATTCCTTGTTCTAGATAATTTTCTGAGACTCTGTGCTCAATCAATATATGTGGATGTAGGGTTAGATTGATAAAGAGGGTTTCCTCCTTAGTGTTTGTACAGTCAAGCATGGTTTGAGAGATCCTATTAATTCTCTTTCAATTTTTTGTTGTTCTTCATGATACTAGTTTAGTTGGGTTATCCATTTATTTTGGTGATTGTGATCGGTATTTCTGACCATTGGAGCTAACTAGCATGATTTTCTAGAAGGATCTATGTATGAAAAACTTGGT
Source organism: Chamaecyparis obtusa (assembly GCA_027943335.1). Lineage (NCBI taxonomy): Eukaryota > Viridiplantae > Streptophyta > Pinopsida > Cupressales > Cupressaceae > Chamaecyparis > Chamaecyparis obtusa. The sequence continues at coordinate 321,912 of BSBK01006094.1, forward strand.
TGTTGGATCGATCCTTGTGAAATAATTAAATATTGTAATTATTTGGGATCTAGGATGACATGGTCTATCACTTTTATCTTGGGATATGTAATTATTTGTTAAGTTGACATATGATGACTAATGTGTATAAATTTAGGGCTTGTGAAGATCTAGGTTCATTTTTCTTTGTAAGTAGTAATAATTAAAAAGACCTTACAACCTAGCTTGTATGGATAAGTTCTGATCAATAAAGTTGTTTCTTGGATATAAAAATTGTTTTTATTATTGTATCTAGTTATTTTTTCACTATTTTTACTCTTGTTGCAAGATTGAGCATCTCCTTTGGGGATATCTTCAGTCTTGGCTGCATTAGATTTTGTTAGATCAAATTTTTCTTCTATGATTGCAAATCTAGTGTCCTAAACTTGTAAAGTTGCAAAAAAAATTGTGGGGTGGCATAATCAAGGATCTAACCTACATCATCAAATAACTTGCACAAGGTAGACTATAAGAAGATTTGTTGTTGTTGGCCAACTTATTCTTCAAAACTAGGGGTTTTATAGGATTAGGGTATCATCTTTGGTGAATCAAATCACTGATTGGAATAAGTTACACCTAATATCTAGAAGGATTTTATAGAGAATGAATTCTAGGTTGATGGAGAAGATGAAGGAATATCTCCAAGATAATATGAGCAATGAGATGACCAGTTTGAGGAATGAGGTCATGGTAGGGATTAGGATGGATATTTCTAGATTGTGAAATAATCCTAGATCTAATGATGTTTCTTAGGATTTTTTAGTGGGATTTGGAGTAAAACATGGTGCTAGATCTATTGGGAGTGATGGATCTGACTGGTTAATGAGACCTATCGAAAGAATAATTATTGGTTATAGGTTGGATGCATCTACTTTCTTAGGTACATTGAATCTAGAGGACTTGATTGATTGGATAGGTGAGTTATAAGATTACTTTAAGTTATACGACATCCAAGACCCTTGGAGAGTAAGGTTGGTGCATAAAAATTTGAAAGGACATGAATCTTTGTGTTGGAAAGAATTGCATAAGGATAGAGAGGAAGAAGGTGATATGAAAATCACTTAGTGGAGGCTGATGGTTGTAAAGTTGAATGCTAAATTCATACATAAGGACTATGAATTGGAGTTGTTCAAGAGGTTGAAAAAACTAAAGTAGAAGGATCTGAGTGTGAAGGATTACACTAGAGAATTTCACAAGGTAACCATTAGATTTGGTCATAAAGAAATTTCTAAGGAGGTGGTGGCTAGGCATGTGAATGGTTTAAGGTTTAATAATTTTAGATGAGATGAGTATGATGAAGATTAAATGAATTGAGGAGGCTTATTAGTATGTCCTAAAGGTATAAGATAACTTGAAAAATAAATAGTATGATAATTCTAGAGGAAGCAAGAAGCAAGCTCTTGGTGGTGATAAGGGAAAGAAAGTAGCTGCGATAGAAGCTAAACTAGTTTCACCTAAGGGAGGTAATGGAGGTAAATATTTTAAAGGTACTTTCTTTCAGTGTGATTTGAAAGTTCACAAGCCCTTTTAGCATAAGGAAGACAATATATTTTCTTATGTGAATGAAGAAGGTGGACCATCTACTGGAGAATCAGAAAATTTTCCTAAAAATAGGGAAGCTCTTATGTTTTGAAGGTTGACGATGAATGAGAGGGTAGAACCTTGTCAAAGGAGAATTTTATTTAGGACCAAATGCAAGGTTGGAAATAAGTGTTGTAAGGTAATAGTAGATGATGGTAGAAATGAAAAGTTGGTTTCTGGGGAGATGGCACATAAGCTTGGTTTGAGAAGACTTAAGTGTCAAAGTCCTTATATGATTGGTTGGTTGCATGATGATCATGTGGTGGAAGTAAGGGAACATTTCATGGTGAATTTTTTCATTGGTTCTAATAAGGATATAATATTATGTGGCATAACTTGGTTATCAGTGCATGTCATGTTTTAATCGGTAGACCTTGGCAGTATGACATAGAGGTTGTTCATGATTGTAGAAATAATGTGATTACCATTAGGAAGGATGGTGAGCTATTTTTTCACTCAAGGATGTTTTATTCCATGAGAAGCACCCTATTTATGTCTGTAAATAAAAGAAGGGGATTGACATCATGTTAGTCCCTTCAAGGAGAAAGGTAGTTCATGATATGTCTTGTGGTTTCACATTGGTCTATTGTAATGTCCTTTCTTAATATCCTTCTATATTTTCTTGGAAAATAGACGTTAGTATAAAATATTACACAATATTTACATGAATCATACTTTTCTCTAAATTAGTTATGAGGGATTTGATTCTTAAGCCTAACCCTAGGTCAGGATTCACTGAATTTATGATTCTTATCTTGAGGGATATAAGATCCACTCTAAGAAACCAAGATATCAACATGTCATCCCATAGAGCACTGCCCATAAGAGTCACATGGAAGAAATAAGTGTTATCCAAGCCTATGCATATGAATATGACTGGCATCAGTATATATATAGCCTATGTGAGATTATAACAATCTCGAGACTAGGGAAACTATAACAATTTCCTCTAGCCCCCTCAAGATATTGTTAGGATTAACAAGGTAGAAATAACAATTACATGCAAATATAACCAATATCAGAAAATAATAAACCACACAGAAGAGAACACAATACACAAAGATTTAACGTGGTTCACCCAATCCCTAGGCTACATCCACCAACAATGAGTCCAATATTATTATTATCTAATGATTACAACCTGATTACAATCTGTAATCCCTTACAGCTCAATTTCATTGCAAGTAGTAAAATCATACATTCTGAAATCCCTAACCCTAAGCCATATTATATAATATTTTTCCACTTTAGGGTTGAATGAGATCCAAAAATAGCTAAAATATGTCAGCATCAAAAAAAATCACCTTGGGGGCTGTGCCCCCAAACCCCCGCTCACGGCCCAGCCTGGCCCGGTCCCAAACCCCAATGAGGTTGGGAGGAAAAGTGTATAGTACTTTCCTGGATAGTACTTTCCTAATCAGTCACCACAAGCTAACAATCTCCCACTTGGTGACTAATCAGTATGCACACTAAAAAACCTCCCACTTGGAGACTGATCCTATAGCAATACCACTACCATATGAGGCTCCCACTAGATTGAACCACCCTGGACTCAGTTGTTCCTTTATTTTGTTCAGTCTAGAAGACCAACTAAAGCTGAACATGAGTTCAACTTCTCCCTTGTTACTACCTTTGTAAACATATCTGCTAGATTATCATCTGTATGTATCTTTTCTAGCTTTAACTTCCCATCATCCAAAACTGACCGAATGAAATGGTACTGTAACTGTATGTGTTTTGTCTTTGAGTGCAAAGTAGAATTCTTCACAAGATGAATGGCACTTTGGCTATTTGTATGCAAAAAATTATCCGTCTTTGGATTTCCCAATTCTTCCATGAAGAATTGAAACCATATCATCTCCTTGGCTACCTCTATAGCAGCAACATACTTTTCCTTTGTAGTGTATAAAGCAACCACCTTTTGTAGTTGAGCAATCCAACTCACTACTGTCCCACCAACAGTAAATACATAACATGTAGTACTCCACTTGATATCCATATCTCCTACCAAATCTAAGTCAACATAACCTTGTACAGTAGTAGTAGAACCCCCAAAGTGTAAATACTTACTAGATGTACCTCTCAAATATCTAAAAATCCATTTGACTGCATTCTAATGCTCAATAACATGGTTACTCATATATCGGCTAACGACTCACACTGCGTGGGTAATATCTAGCCTAGTACATACCATAGCATACATTAAGCTCCCTACAACTGAAGCATAAGGTACCTTAGACATTTTAGCCTCTTCTTCTAATGTCTTAGGCCACATCTTCTTAGTCAATTTCAAATGACTAGGCAAAGGTGTCCTGACAGCTTTGGCATTCTCCATAGAGAAACGTTGCAACACCTTCTCAATATAATCAGCTTGAGATAGAGAAAACTTCCTATTTTTTCTATCTCTACAAATTTTCATACCAAGGATTTGTTTTGTTGCCCCCAAATCCTTCATAGCAAGTGAATGAGATAGCTGTTGTTTCAACCCCTTAATGTGATCCATGTTGGACCCAGCTACAAGCATATCATCGACATATAAACATAAAATAATGTAGTTTCCATCATCCAACCTCTTAAAATAAACACAATGGTCAGAATGACACCGACTATATCCATGCTCATTCATAAAAGTGTCAAATTTAATATACCATTGCCGAGGTGCTTGCTTCAAGCCATATAAACTTTTTTGTAAACTACACAACAAATTCTCCTTACCCTTGACCTCAAATCCTTGTGGCTGGACCAGATAGATTTCTTCATCCAAATCACCATGAAGAATTTTTTTTTTAACATCAAGCTGCTCTAAATGCAAATCTTTAGTAGCCACAATAGTTAAAATAGTACGGGTAGAAGTCATTTTAACAACTAGAGAAAATATCTCATCAAAATCAATTCCCTTTTTCTGTGAAAATCCTTTTACAACTAACCTGGCTTTAAATCTTTTCTTACCTCCATCCTCTTCTTTTATCCTGTAAACCCATTTATTTTGTAAAGACCTTTTACCTGCAGGTAACTTGAATAAATCCCAAGTGTGATTTTTCAGCAAGGAGTCCATTTCCTCTGTCATTGCAAACTCTCACTGAATATTTGTATCCACCTACACAACTTCATTATAACATTCAGGTTCACCACCATCTATTAACAAAATAGAATACAAAGATGGAGAAAATATTTCGGGAGGTCTACTTAGCCTTGTTGACCATCTAACATTCACTGGGGTGTGTGGTATTTGTTGTTTTTGTTGTTGTGGAGCATAAGGAACTACTGGAACATCATCTTTTGGAGTATCATCTAGTACTACATCATTTTCTTTCTTCTCATGTTGTTGCTACAAATCTTTGTACAATACTTTCTCATTGAATATGACATCCCTGCTTCTTGCAATTTTATGATTTTCAAAATCCCAAACCCTATAACCAAATTCATCAATGCCATATCCAATGAATACACATTTCTTTGACTTAGCTTCCAGCTTGGTTTTATTTTCAAAATCTATATGTGCAAAAGCTTCACAACCAAAGGTTTTGAGAAAATAATAACTCACCTTCTTACCACTCCATCCTTCCTCTGGGATACCACAGTCCAAAGGAGTGGAGGGGCCTCTATTGATTATACAAGTAGTAGTGTTCACAACCTCTTCCCACATGTTTTTGGGTAGCCTAGCATGCAACCTCATACTCCTTGCACGCTTCATTATTGTCCTGTTCATGCGTTTAGCCACTCCATTTTCTTATGGAGTTCTTGGTACAGTTTTCTACCTATGAATACCATTAGAGGAACAATAATCTTCAAATTCTATGCTACAATACTCACCACCATTATCAGATCTGAGACATTTTAACCTTTTACCAGTCTCATTCTCAACCAAGCATTTCCATTTCTTAAAAGTTTGAAATACATCAGATTTCCATCTAAGGAAATAAATCCATACTTTTCTTGTTGCGTCATCTATAAATGTAGCATAATACAGAGAGCCACCTAGGGAAGATACTTGAGATGGTCCCCATACATTTGTATGCACAAGCTCTAATCTCTCATTTTTCTTTTCCTTCCCACTCTTTACAAAACTAACTCTCTTTTGTTTTCCATAAACACAACTTTCACAGAAATCCATATTGACACATTTCAGACCAGGTAAAAATTTCTTTGAATGAAGTAATTTCATATTGTTTTCACTCATGTGCCTGAGTCTATTGTAGCATAGTGTTGTGTCAGAATCTACAGCAACAGTTTGATGTTCTTCCTGCTCAACTGTAGCCACTGTTCCTGAACATTCATTATCTTCTGAAACAATTAAAGTAGAAGGAATAGTATGACCTGTACAAAGATATAAGGTGCCTACTTTCACACCTTTTTCTACTACTAAGGAACCTTTTGAAACCTTCCAATTTCTATCATTAAAAGTAACTGTGCAACCCTCATCACCTAGTTGCAATGCTGAAATTAGATTCCTACTCAGCCTTGGAACATGTCTTACCTCTTGTAGTAGCCAATGATTCCCATTCTGCAACTTAATCTTAATTTTTCCCTTTCCAACTATCTAACAAGGTTCATTATCTCCCAAATAAACTAGCCCAAAATCCCCTTGGACATAATCAAGAAAGTAACCTCTATGGGGTGTAGCAAGAAATGAAGCCCTAGAATCTAAAACCCATGAATCATCAATACTTTTTAAAGAAAGAATCAAAGCATCCTCTTCAGATTTATTAATTACCACATTTACCTCCTTGTTACCTTCTTGTTTGTCTCCTTCTTTATTCTTCCAAGACCAACAATCTTTCTTCTTATGAATTGGTTTTCCATAGTACCAAAAATTACTTGGCACTTTGGATTTAGACCTCTTTCCCTTTGATTTTCCTCTTGATTTCCCATGATTTCTAGAGTTTCTTCCTCTCTCATTGGTTCTACCCTTGCTTTGTGCATTTAAGACACTACCTGATGTGGATCCACCTGCGCTTTTCCTATGAATTTCCTCATTTAGAATAACACCAATAACATCATCATATTTTAGGGTACTAGAATTAGAAACAAAATTACTAATAGCCATTACCAAGCCATTCCAGCTTTCAGGCAAAGAGCACAAAATCAAGAGAGCCCTGAATTCTTCATAAAAAATAATATTGACAGAAGTTAATTGACTGGTAATTGTATTAAACTTATTTAAATGATCAGAAAATGACCCACCTTCCACCATTTTCATATTAAACAAATGCTTCATGAGAAATACCTTATTTGAAGCAGAGGGCTTTTCATACAACTTTGCTAGGGTTTTCATCAAATCTTTAGTTGTCATTTCTTGTGTAATGTTGAATGCCACCAATTGCACCAGGCATAATTGAATACTACCAAGAGCCTTTCTATCAAGAATTATCCAGTCCTTATCAGAAATGCTTGTGGGTTTTTTGGCTTTACCTTCCAACGGTTGTTATAGATCCTTCTGATAGAGATAGTCCTCCATTTACATTTTCCATAACTAAAAGTTTTGCCCATTAAACTTGTCAACCTTCAACCTACCCTCATCTGCCATTGCTCCCACTCAACCATGAGACTCCCACTAAACTATGAGATCTTCCTACAGAGGATAACTGAAAAACCAACCTCGCTCTGATACCACTTGTTAGGATTAACAAGGCAGAAATAAAAATTACATGCAAATATAACCAATATCAGAAAAAAATAAACCACACAAAAGAGAACACAATGCACAAAGATTTAACATGGTTCACCCAATGCCTGGGCTACGTCCACTGACAGTGAATCCAATATTATTATTATCTAGTGATTACTACTTGATTACAATCTGTAATCCCTTTTAGCTCAATTCCGTTGCAAGTACTAAAATCATACATTCTGAAATCCCTAACCCTAAGCCATATTATAAAATATTTTGCCACTTTAGGGTTAGAATGAGTTACAATATGTCGGCCCAAAAATAGTCAAAAATATGTCAGCCTCAAAAAAATTCACCTTGGGGGTTGCACCCCCAAACCCCTGCTCGAGGCTCGGCCTGACCCTGAACCCCGGTGAGGTCGGGAGGAAAAGTGTATAGTACTTTCTTGGATAGTAGTTTCCTGATCAGTCACCACAAGCTAACAGATATGGGGATCCATCTCTAATGAATATAAGATTCATTTTATGTGAAATCCATATCATCGTCTATGGTGAACATAAAAATGTACAAACCTTAATGTTGATTATATAATCATTATTTTAAGATTTATTCATAAAAGAAATCCAAAATTACTCAAGAATGCATTTATTAATAATTCTCATTGTATATGTGTGTGTGTGTGTGTGTGTGTGTGTGTGTGTGTGTGTGTGTGTGTGTGTGTGTCTATATATATATAGATATATTGTAATGCCCCGCCAGGGAACCCAGAAGAACTTAACCTAAACATGCGACTAAGTTTGCAGAATAATTTTTTTTTTTTTAAAGTTAACATTTAAGAACATCAAAGTTTTCAATGTGGAAGCAAAGCAAAAGAAACAACCAACAAAGGTTACAACTCTCAAGGGTTCCTTGACGAAGATTACTAAAGAGTTAATTAATTAATATAAGATAAGATATGAAATCCAAGATTACATATATACAATTGGTACCATAAGGTAACCATGATAGAAAGCATCCATTGCACATGTCGCAGGGTATGAATATAATAACTAAAAAGAGATACAACATGTTAGCTCTGAATAAATGATACAATGATTCAAGATCACAAGAAGAAGAAGATCACGAAAGAACATCTGCAACATGGATCATCCAGCCTCGGTGCACGAGCGTCATAATCTCAAATGGTAAAAGAACCACTACCACCCAACCTCGTGAACCTAAATGGTCCACTCCCACCGTGCTGAGGAGATAACATTAGAACCCACTTGGATAACAAACAACATCAACAATCCAGGGTAGAGGTCTTGAAAGCTTCTACAACAAAGGTACCAAAAAGTACAACAAGGTATAACAAACTCTACCAGAGGCAAACACAATACGTAGGAAACCTAAGATGCATTCAAGAAGTGTCATCACATAAGTCAACTCTAAGGTTATCCTGGTAATCCCTTCGGATCCCGGTGCCCTAGTGACTCTATGTGGTGATAGTAACCTCTCATGTAGACAAGGTACTACCTATGCCATATCCAGTCCACGAAGGCAGCAAGCATCATCTCAACTCCCATCCTAGTCAAACTCAATCGGGAACTCAGGCATGGGCGAGGCACAAAATGTCTTATTAGGTTCATTTTAGATTCCCTGTGTTTATTAATTATCACTTATTAAACTACTTGTAATTGGATCTCCTGGAAGCCACTTTTGGGCTCCGGTGCCAATTCACAAGCCACTTCCTGATATACACTTAGAAGACCTACTCTAGGGTTTCACATGAACAATAAAAAGGTCTCTGAGTTAACACAACTCTTGAATCTCTACAACTAGATTCAACATGCAAAACCAGAAACATGAATAACCAGATACATCATAAGATAAGTTACTGACACAACATAACATGCATGGCAACCAAACATTACAGAAGAATATCCAAAACCCACCTCTGGATTTTAACCCCAAAAGATGACTACAACCCCTAAAAATTCAATCCAAAACTAAATGTCCAGGGGTGTCAAAAGTCTTCAAATAAGACAAGTACGTTATAGATTGCATCACTAAGATATTCAAGAAAATACAACTCTAATTTGACAAATGTTCTAATTTCAACATAATAGTTTAATCAGATTCAATTGATTAAAAACAATACAAAACAATTTGGCTTTCAAATACATTTAATATATGAAAATCTAACAGCAAACTTTATCAAATTAAAATTTATACAATTTGAAATTATACTTTTACAAACCAATTGTGAAACAATTAAAGTACAAGCAAAGATCTATAATTATTAAACTAATTTCTTTTAATAAATGATTTCACAAATCAAATATTAAAATATTTAAAGTAATAACTAGGAATGATCTATAATTAAATAAAATCATCCTAATTACCAAAAGAATTAATATTAAAAGGATTATTTATTAATTAAAGAAAATTACTAAACAAAAATTATATTAAATAAAATATTTTAATTTAACATAAATTTAAAACTAACTTATTGAATTAAATTAATAACATAATTAATAAACTATATTGAAATAGTTTAATAAAATAAAATAACAAAAAACAAAAAATAAAGGGGGGGTACCTGCGGGTACCCTATCCCCTACTGCACTGTCCCCCTGTGGCACACGGCATAGAGGCCGGTGATAGTACCATGGGTACTGCTACACGGTAGTCCCCTTGGGGACTGTCGTGCGCCAGTACCAAGGTACTGTGCACGCAGTCTACCAGGGCCCGCCATCCAGTGGGGGGTGTAATAAAAGCCCAAAAAGTTTTAAAACAAAACATTTTTTTTCAAAACTTTTTCATATATTATTAAAATCATAACATATGAATAATTCTAATATATATGCTTAACAATATAAAAGGTTACAAAACTCCATATATATATATATATATATATATATATATATATATATATATATATATATATATATATATATATATATATATATATATATATATATATATATATATATATATAAGCAATATTAAATTAACCTTAAACATTAATTTAATATTAAATCAAAACACACACACACACACACACATATATATATATATTTACTAAACACAAAGAAATATATATATTAAAATACCAAAAATACAAATATTCCAAAAACATGAATAGTAACTCCAATAATTTTCATTAAGATCAAAACCCTAATCCACCTGGGTTTTCAATTGATCCATAACAAATACCACCAACCTTTTAGCAAAAAGATAGATTCAAATCACACAACGGATTGCATGCAAACTTGCTCTAATTTCCAACCGAAATAAACATTGCTTCTCAAACAATCAAAACCATCAAGCACGAAGAAGACACTTTCTACAATATCCTACAGGAATTTCGAGAAAGAATAACAGTGATAGATTCAAA
>BSBK01006094.1:335000-357827 GCA_027943335.1 Chamaecyparis obtusa
TATTTTATATTAATAATATATTAATATGCTTATATATTATTTAATTATTTTAATAATATATTATATTATATTATTTTATTTATTAAATTTTCTTTTATTATTTTACAAAATATTATTTTTTATTTCAAAATGGGGACATCGTAGTCCGCCCTTCTCAAAATTGCTTGTCCTCAAGCAATTCAAACCTTTAGTGTGAGTGGTGTCTTTCTAAGTCGATATCCTATCTAATGACCCTGAACTTGATTTGTCGTAGCACTTTTCTTCCCTTCTGATAGATGTTTCTCAACTCTAAGCATGTCCTTTATCAAATCTTGACACTCACCAAGAATGTCATTGATAAATCCTCATGGATAATTTAAACCAATCTTCCTAATTCTATCAAATCCTTGGGGGAAGTCTACCAGATCAGGTTCCCTAACCCTCTTGAGGATCTCTAGGGTGTTGAATGATATAAGATCAATTCTATAACCATCCTTAATTATTTCACTATCTTCTCTGGTGCGCATACCCCAAGCTTTCATCTTGGAAGAGATATCCTCTATCCAAGGCCTTTCATCTTGGAAGAGTTATCCTCTATCCAAGGATTCTCATCTTGGGAGAGATATCCTCTACCCAAGGCTTTATATCTTAGAAGAGATATCCTCTATCCAAGGCTTCTCATCTTTGGAGAGACATCCTCTACCCAAGGCTTTTCATCTTGGAAGAGATATCATCTATCCAAAGTATTTCATCTTGGAAAGAGATATCGTCCATCCAAGGATTCTCATCTTGGGAGAGATATCCTCTACCCAAGGTTTTTTGCATATGCATAAGTTGACTCATCAAAATATTCTATCATTATGGTGATTATATCAATCTCATTCAAGTCATTCTTATGGAGATTATATCAATCTCTCATACTATGGAGATGATCTCAATCTCATTCACCACCTAGAATAGTTTGGATCTCATCATTTTGAAGATAGAATTCATATTTCCATGGTACTATCCATATTCCAAATCAATACCAAATTGTATGGTTGTGTAATTACAATTGTACCTTATTACTTTTACCTTGCAAGATGGCAGGATCATGCTCTGATACCACTGTAATGTCTCATGTTGGTACCTTTCTTAATTTATCCTAAATTTCTTAATTAGGGTTTAGATTATAATGTCCATGATCACATTAGTCATTTATCTCATTATACTTAGTTATCTTTAGCACTCATATCCAATCTTATGACTATTTTAACTCCATGAAGGGAAGAGTATACATTATCCAAGGTTCCTAGAGTCCAACTACAATAGGCTCCCTCAAATTTTATAGGCCCAATCCCATATCCTATCTTGGGACTTCCCCTCAAGGCTTCTAGGATGCCGACCCCTACCCTATCTTGGGAAAAATAACCATTTCTTGGATGTAGACTAGCCCCTCCTTGGTAACATTACAATCATCTCTACTTAAGCCAAATAGTAAAAGAGATATTATATAATATAATTGATATAATTCCTATGTATATTAAATAAATTAGAATTCATAAAGACCTCTAGTTTTGATAGAATGTAAATGTAATATTTTTTTATTATCGTAGATTCATAAATACTTTCCATAGTCTCAATATTATTCCATCTTCTCTTCCTTTTGAAGAATATAGCTGCTTATTCTTCTTATGTATTTTTCTACAAACTGACGTTAGTAGAAAATATTACATAATATTTTCATGAATCTTACTCTATTCAAAGTTAGTAAGGGGGGATTTTATTCTTAGGTGTTGCCTCTAGGTCAAGCTTCATAGAATTCCTAATTCTTAGCTTCAGGGATATAAGATCCACTCTAATAAATTGGGCTATCGACATGTCATCCCATAGAGCACTACCCATAAGAATCTCTTGGAAGCAATAAATATTATCCAAGCTACGCATATACATATGACTATTAGGAATGACTATTGAATATATCCTATGGGGGAGTATTTTCAGCCATTCTGTAGTAGTTGTTATTGCATTCATGAATGTGATTGTCATTGATGTCAACACAGTAATCTGCGATGATTAGCTGAGAAGGAGATAGTGTTTGAGTTCGCGCACTTAGGATATTGAAGATGAAGCTATGCGGAGTTGAAGACTTACTCTATGATGTTCTATAATATCATGGTTAAGAGAGAAGATGGAAATTCATTTATTCATGACAGTTATGAGGAAATCAGTGGAAGCAATATTCAGGTAGTGTTCTTGAGTAGCGGTTTGTGGAAATCGGATGATATCTCCTAATCAGGATTGAATCTAATCATGTGCATTTATGAGGCAGTTGAAGACATGACTTTTCTAATGTGGACATGAACAGAAGATTCGAGGTCACACAAGTAAATAATTATCTTAATTGGAAGCTGACCGTTTTGTGTAATTTTTATGTAACATGTAGAAACTTTTATTTTGTAATTTGCATGCCAACTCATTTGTAGTTACTTGAGTGTGGTATAAAGGAAGGAATGTTTTCCTTGTTTTAATATTAACATGAAGTAGTAATTGTGAATTGTATTTGAAAATGAATTGTAGAAGTGTGCAGTACTTGTTTGAAGAGGATATGTGAAGTATACAGATCTGGTATTGAGATCTGAAGAAGCAGTTGGTGTAGTTTGGCACAGTCAAAGGAGTATTGAATTGTTGAGATCAGTAATCTTTTAGTATTATTATGTTAATTAATACTAAGATCAGTTGGACAGTGTGTTTGGTGATCTTACCCTAAAGTTGTTTGAGCAGTGGGTCCTTTTGTCTTCCATAACTCTAATAGAGTTAGAATCCTTTAGCAGGGATTCAAAGTCTCCTAATAGGGACTCATATGTACTGAATGTATTTCATAAGACTCCTAACAGATTCCATCCTCTCACAAGGAACTTTCATATTAGTGCATCTTTTGTGGGCATCATTCCCACCGGGCTTTACTCTTTGATCAAGAGGTTCCCTAGTCAACATATCTTGTGTCATTGTGTTATTGTGCATGTATATCTTTCTATAGTTGTTGATTACATTTATTACATGGTTAAAATATATTAAGCTTGATAAAAGTTGTATTTATCTAATAATTGATTCACCCCCCCCTCTCAATTATCTTGGTGGACTTTACTTTCTAACAATTGGCATCAGAGTAGCAGGTCCTTGAAAGAAAATTTTAACAGCTTAAGGAGATCCATGGAAAATCATTTTAGGAAAGAAATCCCTAAGTTTGATGGAGTAAATTTTGACAGCGGAAAGAAAAGATGAAGGCACATTTACTTTGTTTAGGACTAGGTTATTGGTTAATCACAAAGAATCAGAAGATAGTCATTGATGAGGATAAGATTGAAGAATGTACTAATGAGGAAAGAGATCTATTCATGTGTAACATACTTGCCAAAGAAGCACTTTTGTCAGCCCTTCCAAAAAATGAGTGCAGTTAGGTAAAATATCTAAAAACATCTCATGAAATTTGGTTAGCTTTACAATCTACTTTTGAAGGTGATGAACATGCAAAGAAAGTCAGATTACATAATTGGATATGTGCATTTGAAGATATAAGAATGATGGAAGATGAATCTTTTAGAATCTATATTGGTAGAATGTCAGAGATTATAGCAGGTATAAAATCTTGTGGAGGAACTGTTACCCTAATTTTCATATGCATGAAAATTTGGCTAATATCTATCCCAAGGTCTTTTTTTTTATCCTACCAAGCATCCCTAAAATTTTTATGATCTTATGCCATGTCCTCTAGCCTTTGCAAATTGTATTATCCCCTGGTCTGTAGTTAAAAAATTCATAAAACCAGTCGTTGCAGGTAGTAAACCCTAGAAAACCCTTTGGCTTGTTATATTTCTTTGTTAATTTATTAGCCACTTAAGTTCCATCAATTTCACATGTGCATTTTAAAATCCTTCAGTCACCAAATCTCTGATTCCCAGCGGTCAAAGCCCTAACACTTAGCGATCCCATGAATGGTTGCCTTTTAAGTTGGCGATCTTTGCTTGGCGGCTAAAGTCAAGATTCCACATCTGACAGTTGTTGCATGATCTCATGGCCTCAGAAGATTCCATGAGATCTTGCGAAGACCATCGATCTTCCTGTCTATAGAGTAAGTTTATCAGTGGATCTAGGTTATCAGATCAGCTGATGTGTGAAGCATTTGATTGGTCCACATGGTGATGACTGGATTTTCTATGGGTCTATTTGTCAGAAGGGTCCTAGTCTAATAAAGATGGCTAGCGTAAAAGTTGAAGGAATCTTTCTGACATATAAGATCATGCACCCGTTGCTAGATTGGAATCTAAAATATAGTGGGACCGTGTCAGAACTTGCCGAAGTGTATGCCTATAGAGCAGTCAAGGGAAAATAAAAGAATGACATGTGGTGGTTTTGGGCCCAGGGTTAAGATTATTCCATGAATTTGTGACTAAAGAGTTTTTTCGTGTTCACCAGACTTAACCAGGGTCAACTAAAAGTTTAAATGACTCTACGACTAAAGGGAAATAGAACCCGAGGTAGACTTAAGGTTAAATTTTTCAGTCAAATGCCAAGCCCGTGTAAAAAGGAAGATCTGATGGTTGCATTTTAAAGTGAGATTTATTTTTGAATGCCAACTGTCGATAGGGAATTTTAGCGCCACCTGTGACCGTTTTATCATTTCTTTTTAAATTCAAATATCTCAAAATATCAGATTTCAACAATTATGGTGAGCCCGAGTTGCAAGTAGGTAGATGGATCATGGTGACTAGATTTTTGCAAGTATAAACATGAAATGGACATGCAAACATAGATATATGATCAGCTGGGATATTTTCATGTGCATTTATGGCTGAATTTGATAGAATTAGGGTTTGATTATTATATGAAAAATTATGTAAACCCTAATTAGATTTGTTTCTCCTACTGATGTGCATTAGAGGAGATGTATATAATGTTTTTTTAGAGAACTTTAGAGCTCAGAATGAACTTTTTGTAAAAAGAAGAGTTGGACAATTGTAAAGAGGAAACATATCTTTTCTTAGAAATCTATTTGTGGCATTCTTCTTGCCCTCTGGTTTTCTACAGTTTTAAATTCCCATTGATAATTTAGATATTGATGATATTTTGTGACATTTCTCATGTCACTATGCCTTCTTGTGTGAGTTATCTCTTAATGAATTCAGTATTTACATGTTTCTCAGTGATATCTTAGGGTTCTAGATCCCTCTTTCTTTCTACAATTTTGTGTATCATTGTGTATGATTTGATGTGAGTGCTCTTGTGGGTATACTTCAACCCCTTAACTATCTTGTCTCATTCCTATACCTAGTTGCAGAGGTGAATGTTTGTTTGTAGGTCATAGATTACTATCTAATTCCAAAGGGTGTTATTGTTTGTGAAAGAATCTCTCTTTCCCTAAATAGCTTTTTTCACCTACAGACCCTTCTATGAAGTACTTATGGAAACCTATTCAGTGAGTTGTGATCACCTTGACCTAAGTCTATCCATTGATTTCATCTTTTATACTGTAATTCATACCATATTTTTGATGTATCACCTAGTAGGTAGTTTTCTTTTAGTCATTTCCCTTTCCAAGTATTTCTTCTATCCCTTTCCCTCAAAAGTTTACTTTTCATGTCTAGAAGCAAATTGGGGTGATTATCCAAGAGGAACTAGCATAGAACCTGGAGGTCTCATCTTAGTTAGCATAGGTCCCACAACCTAGAGATGATTCCCATGTTATACTAGGTTATCAAGACTACGAGAGCTTGAAAAAAGGGTGCAAAATTAGTGTATAACAATTCTGGCATGCCTGGTGGGACTACAAAAAGAAACTATTGTTTGAAGATTATGTTATCTCTGATATACAAACTGCATAATATAAGCTTTTAGAAGTATTCTATCAAGTATATCTGGTGACTCTGCTGGTTTCAAAGATCTAGGCCAACCTTATTTAAGGTTTATGAGAAAGATTGAGACTAGGAGCTCAAAGCCTACTAAATTTTAAGAGTTTCCCTCAAAAGGAAGTCACAAAAGTAGGTCAACTCAAAGAACATCCGCTACAAGGAGAGTTTAGTCTACACCTCTTGATACTTTAGAAAGGAGACCTTTTCCCTTTCATTCCAGAAGAAGAGGTAGATCTCTAACCAGAGATCTAGAAGAAGATTCAAATCTAGTAGCAAATACAACCCACATAGTTGTTAATCTTCAGATTCCAACTCCTGCAATGGCTAGGTAGTTTTCCTTTGCACCATTCAATCAAGGGAGTCCATTAGCTTTTGTTGTACATCATGACATTCCCTTGGTGGCACTAAAGAGCTTACCTAATTTCACAAGTGAAGGGTAGACAACTACTTTTGAGCACATAAGAGATGTGAACACCATCTACAACATACACAATATTACTCAAGAAGATGTGGCCACAAAATTATTAGCAGCCTCTCTAAAAGGTAAGGCTCTTGAATGGTTTAAAAATCTAACTGTTGGTTCCATTACTTCATGGGATGAGTTAGGGGATGCATTAAGTAAGCATTTTGAGGATAAATTAGATAACTTGTCTCTAGTTGAGCAGTTAACAACTATTAAGAGAGACCCTCAAGAGAAAATGACAGATTACAATAGTAGATTCCTTAAGACATGGAATAGAATTCCAGCCTCAGTAAGGCCATCAGTTGACCATGCTTTCCTATATTACCTACAAATTTTGAATGATTAAATTTCTGTCATGATCCAGTCTATGGGTGGTACTTCTTTACCCCAAGCCTTTGACATAGTTGTCAGGGCCAAAAATTGTTTAATCCAAGTAGGCATGATACAAAGAAGTCCTCCTATGCCTATCTTCCCTAGCCTTCAACCCATTGCACCTACACAAGTACCCCCATTTACCCCTATTCCCACCATATCAGCACCCCAAGCTAGTACTAGTGGTCAAGAGCTAATAGCTAGTTTCTCTCAAGAGTGACAAGAGATAAAGAATAGCCAAAAAAGTAGTCAGCAAGAAATGACAAACTTGTTGCAGACCTTGACTAAAGAGGTCACAAATTTAAGGAAGCAAGGTCAAGGAATCAGACCACCCTTTCAGCCACAAGGCCAAGGTCCTAGTCAACAATATAAAAATCAAGGACAACCTTATCAACAAAATAGGCCACCATACCAAGGAGGGTATCAAGGACAAAGGCAAAGTTTTAATTAGAGACCATTCCAACCATATAACCCTGCACCCCTCAATTCTGCAAATCTAGTGAGGGACATGGTTCCTAGTAAATATAATGTGGCTATGGATAATGAATGGTGTTTTCCTTGTAATCAACCTCACAGCTAGGCTACATGTTCAAATGGATGGATGAACCAAGCTCTAATGGTTCAAAATGCCTCACAAGCTCAATCAGAGGCTTCATCCAGTGGCTTAGTTCCTCAACAAGAATCACAAGAGAATGAGACTACTCTTTTCAATTGGGAGCAACTAGACTTCAATGGAGTCAATAATGAAGTTGCTTTTGTTGCTTATACAAGAGAAAAGAGAAGAGCTCAAGACATGGAGAGAGAAGATTCTGGTACTAAGGCCACTACATCTATAGAGCCACTACAACAAGATAATCCCATCACACCTGAGGAGGTTTCTGTCATCACAAGCAAAGAAGGCCAATATCCCAAAGAAGTGGAGCCCATCATAGTGAAAGCACAACAAAGAGAACACACTGTGATACCTTTCAATATTGTAGACAACATGAAGAAGGTGAATGTCACCATGTCTATGTGGGACTCTTTGGCTCTTCTAGGAAAACCTAAAATTTTGAAGAAGGCCATGACAGAAGTGACAACCCCTCAACCTGCAAAAGAAGCTGCAAAGCCAGTGTTGGTTAAAATTGATCAAGAAAAGGAGGCCCCAAGTAACAACTCCAAAGGTAATGAATTCAAAGCCACCTCCCTTTTATGTATCTTTAATTATTGGAAAATCTTTAGTGCATAATTGTATGGTAGATAATGGAGCTACTAGCACTGTGATGTCCAAGAAAGTTGTTGACCAACTAGGACTGAAATATGAGCCCTTTCAAAAGAAGGTTACCCAACTTGATGGATCCTCAGTCAATACTGTAGGTGTGGCCAAGGATACCAGCCTAATCCTACATGCTAGTCCTAATTTTTTAATCCTCCTTGATATATATATCATAGATCTCCCTGCATTATTTGCTATATGTCTTTCAAGGGAGTTTACAGCCAAGATAGGAGGCTACCTATCTTTTGAATGGTCTCACATGCTATTCCATACAAGGTATGGGACCAAGGTAACCATTAAATCAGAACCATTGGAAGCACACCATATAGAGCCATATGTATCCAATGCCATCAATGTAAATTGCCCTATATTTGATAACAGTGACTTCCAAACTATTAGTGAAGCAAGCACCAAGATAGAAAGTATCCCTAATATTCTTCTAGATGAAAGAGCTTCAAAGGCCCAAGAACATCTTATCTGGGATTTTGGTTTGGGAAGTTATTTAGTACAAGAGAGTGGAGTCATAGAACCAAGCCTTCTCAAAGAAGATGTTGATTTAGACGATCGGAGTAATCAGATTTGGGAACTATTTTTTTATGGAGCTAGAAGTAGACATGGTTCTGGTGGTGGTGCTATGTTAGTGTCCCCAAAAGGAGAAAGGTATTATATGACCTTTAGATTCAGTTTCTCCTGTACTAGAAACACTGCAAAGTATGAAAGCCTTGTGAATGGACCAGAATGGGCTAAAAAAGAGGGCTTAAAGCCTTAAAAGTTTATGGTGATAGTGAATTGGTTGTCAGCCAAGTAAGAGGGATAAGTGCAACCAAAAATGACAATTTGAAAGCATACAAACATAGAGTTTGGGATGCAATTGAAGATTTTTGTGCTTTCAATATTGTTGCAATCCCTAGGAAGCTAAATCAAAATACAGATAGGTTAGCTACTGTTGGATCTCAGTATGATATTCCAAATAGAATTTCAAAAGAAATGGATCAACAACATATCAAAGTGATTGTCAGACCCTCTATTCCTAATAACAATGTCAATTGGTAGGTGTTTGACAATGATGAACAAATTCTGCAATTCTTGTTTGAAGAGGATGTCTTTTCAAGGCATAATCAAGAGAGATTATCACAAAATTATGGTGATCAAGTGATACAACTAAAGTCCAATAAGATTCCTAAAGGTCTTGTTACCTTATAGACTATCTTCAACAAGGATGATGAAGTTAAGAAAAACAAATTTGGCCTGGTAGTCCAACAAGAACATTGTGTTGAGTTAGAGTTGGAACCAAGTAAGAGCTTACAATTTGGAAAAGTGAATTCTAATGCAAAGAAATAGGCTTACACTTAACTTTTCAAAGAATTCAGTGATGTTTTTGCATGGCAATATGAAGACCTTAAAGGTTTTAACCTAGCCCTTGCTCAGCACACTATTGAATTAGAACCTAATGCCAAACCAGTGAGGCAAAAGCAAAGGCCTATTAATCCCAAGCTTGATCCACTTATGCATAAAGAAGTAATCAAACTAATAGAAAGTGGTATCATCTACCCCATTAAGCATACTAGTTGGGATTCCAACCTTGTTCCTATCAGGAAGAAGAATGGGGATTTGAGGTTATGTGTTGACTTCAGGGATCTTAATAGGGCCTCTCTAAAAGACTGCCATCCACTACCCTCCATGGAACAAATCTTACAATGTGTCTTTGGATCCAAGAGATTTTCATTATTGGATGGCTATTCAGGATACAATCAGATCTTAGTAAATGAAGAGGATCAATATAAGACTACATTTACAACCAAGTGGGGAACCATGGCTTATCAAAAGATTCCCTTTGGTTTGTCAAATGTAGGTGCTACTTTTCAAAAGGCAATGGATATGGCCTTTAAAAGCCTTATGTACAAGTTTGTTCTAGTCTACTTAGATGACATAACTGTCTATTCAAAATATGTAGCAGATCACATCAAACATTTGAGGAAGATCTTTGAAAGGTGTAGAGAATTTGGGATATCTCTTAATCCCAAGAAATGTGTGTTTGTAGTTCATGAAGGAAAATTGTTGGGATATGTAGTATCCAAAGAAGGAATTATAGTGGATCCTAAGAGATTTGCAGCTATCCTAGAGCTACCCCTACCACATCACAAGAAGGGTCTCCAATCTTTCATAGGAAAGATTAATTTTGTTAGGAGGTTCTTGCCCAATATTGCAGATTTATTGAAGCTTTTGACAACCATGTTGATAAAGAGTTCAACTTTTAGCTAGACTAAAGAAGGAAAAGCTAATTTCTAGGCTATCAAAGAAGCCTTGACAGAAGCTCCTACCCTATTAAACCCAAATTTCAATAAGGATTTTATCCTTTATCTGCAATGCTGACCCAAGAAAATTCAGATGGATTGGAGCAGCCTATTGCTTTCTTTAGCAAAGGTTTAGAAGAGTATGAACAAAGATACTCTTTTGTAGAAAAACATGTACTTGTTGTGGTAAAGAGACTTAAGAAGTTCAGATATCTATTGACTCATAGCAAGGTACATTTAAAAGTTACTCATCCAAGTGTCAAAGAGTTTTTGCTTTCCAAAGACCTAAATGAGAAAAGAGCTGGTTGGATCACCAAGGTGATGGAATATGACATTGATATTCAGACCACCACGTTGGTTAGAGGAAGAGGTCTTTGTGAGCATTTAGCAGAGGATGAAAGTTCAAAGAAATAAAAAACAATAGATGCATCTCTAGTGGTGCATTCTACAAAAGAACAAGCCAAGGCAACAAGTTGGTTTCCTAACATGATCAATTACTTGAAGATGGGACAATGTCCTGCAGGCTTAGATTCAGCAAAAAGAAGGTATTATAGATTGCAATATGTTCCTTTTGTGCTGATTGATGAAGTTCTTTTCAGAAAGGATCACAATGGTGTCCTTTTAAGATGCATAGATTTAGAGAAGATAGCTGATGTCCTATTTGAATTTCATGATGGACCTTCTAGAGGTCACTTTTCTCCTAGGACTACTACTTTTAAAATGATGAGAGCTAGATACTATTGGCCATCTATCTTTAAAGATAGTCATGAGTATGTGAGAAAATGCATCAAGTGTGCCATGTTTGTAGGAAAAGAAAGGCTTGCATCCTTGCCCCTATAGCTAGTCAGAACAGAGCAACCCTTCATGAAGTGGGGCATAGATTTCATTGGAATGATCAATCCTCCATCTAGTGTAGGCCATAAATGGATAATCACTACAACAAATTATTTCGCTAGGTGGACAAAAGAAATTGCATTAAAGGAAGCCAATGAGAGTGTTGTCTTAAGTTTTTATGATGATATAATTCACAGATTTGGCACTCCAAACTCTATAATATCAGATAATGCATTAGCATTCATAGGCCTCAAAGTCTCAGAGTGGGCAGTCAAGAATGGCATCTATCTGAATACCAGTTCCAATTATTACCCTCAAGGCAATGGCTTAGCTGAATCAAAAAATAAGAATTTGATTAGGATAATCAAGAAGACTCTGCAAGACAATCAGAGGGATTGGCATACCAAGCTGAGGTCTACCTTATGGCTGGAAAAAATTACCCCAAAGAAGATTATTGGTAATTCTCATTACATGCTGGTATATGGTAGAGAGGCCAAATTGTCCATTTCAACTAAATTACCAGCTCTGGCCTTGGCCACTCAATATGCTCTATTTGAAGAAGGAGATCCCTTGTAGATCAGATATGCTCAGTTGATGGAGTGGGAAGAGCTCAAAGATAAATCAATGCAGGATATGGAGTTCCATCAAACTCAGACAAAGAGAAACTTTGATAAAAGAGCTAGGATCAGAAATTTCAACATTGGAGATGTAGTCCTCAAGTGGGATGAGTTCAGATCCAAGCCTGGCAAACATACAAAGTTTGATTCATTTTGGGGTGGACCATTTTTTATAACAGAGTGCAAGGGATCCAATGCTTTCCAACTATCAAATATGGAAGGAGTTC
This sequence comes from Chamaecyparis obtusa, assembly GCA_027943335.1. Classification (NCBI taxonomy): domain Eukaryota; kingdom Viridiplantae; phylum Streptophyta; class Pinopsida; order Cupressales; family Cupressaceae; genus Chamaecyparis; species Chamaecyparis obtusa. The sequence continues at coordinate 346,930 of BSBK01006094.1, forward strand.
CCCTACCTATCTTAGTGAAAGGTTTCCACCTGAAGCCCTATTTTGAGGTTAATCCCTCTTTGTGAATTTTTGTAAAAATGCTTTCCTGCTTTCTTCCTATTTTCTAAGTTAGTTTCCTACTTTTCAAGAAGTGCCTATTGTGATGCCCAAAAGTAGGGTCAAAACACAACCAACAAATTTTTTTTTAAAAAGGTGATAAAGTTTCCTACGTTCATGATGCGGTTAAGAAAGTCTATGACGAGGCTTCAAAAGAATCAGGTGAATAACCTCAACAATGTTGTTTCCATAAGATACTAGCTGAGAATCAATAAGGAGAAGATCGACGAACAACTTGTCGATCGAGATTGTCGTTTGACGAACTAGAAAATTCATAAGTTGACTAAGAGGAAATGGTTGACTAAAGTTTACGTCATTCCATTAATAGGTCAATCAACTTTCAAAATAATTAAATTAAGTCCAATTCGATAAAGGAGTTTAAACTGTCCGTTTCCGAAATTATAGGATATACATGAATTTATTTATTAAACGAATTAATAAATTGGGAAATATAAACTATAGATCTGAATCAATAATTATATTTAATTATTATATAATATTAATTAATAATTATAAAATATTAATTAAATAATATAGTTATTATTTAATTAATAAATTATAATATATTAACTAATAAATAATACATGCTTAAAATTAACAATATTGAACAAAATGGAATAACCAATTACTATAAAAATTACATTGCATAACATATTATCTTTCTACACTAATAATAAATCCATATATGAAAAATAACAAAATATCATAAAATAATTCATAACTTTATTATCCACTAAACTAACTTAATAACTATCTAAACATCTAAATTAACTACTAACTAAACTAAGTTTACTAAACTAGCCTTTTTTCCCTACTCCTAGCTCCCTAAAACCCATCACATCCCCCCATTCACACTTCCCCACACTATGACAAGGAAAGGGTACGCAGCTTTAAGAGGGGGAAGGAAAATGTTTAAAGTTTTAAACTTTCCCCAAGGTTGCGTGAGTTTGGGCTTGGAAGTGGTGGTCAACTTCCACCATAAATTCCAACATCTAATAAAGTATGGTGCAGATTTTTTTAACAGCCTTGTCCTTACAAACAATGACTCATCCTCTTTGAAATGCCTCCACTTACAAACTTCCCAAAGTCCAACGTGGGGTTAAGGATTTAATAGGTATTTTAAAATATATTTTTTTTGTTTATATTATTAGAAACATCATCATCCTCTGCGTGGGTTTAAGAGTAGACAAAGAGATAAGGGGAAATTAATGAGGTAAGGGGTAGTTAAGTTTGGAGAGATATTTTATTGGATATTATATTAGTTTTTATATTAGTTATTAAATTAGGTGTCTTGTTTTATATTTTAATAAGACTGTGGTAAGGATTTTTGTATGGGATTTCTATCCCATACAAAATCCAGAGAGCAATTTTGCTCTCTTAAAAATTTGCTGTAGAGTGCTAATTTTTTTTAAGCACTTCTAGTTCAATTTTTTTTTGAAAACTTATAAGAGTATAGCAAATGAAAATTTAATGATTTTTAAAATGGAATGAAGAGTTTAGGATATTGAAATTAGATAGTGTTTCATTCATGAGTATCATAGTTTAATTGTAAATCTAATATTAACAATTCATTCATATTTCATAGCTGTTTCATCACAATCTTATAGAACTAATAGAGTGATATAAAACATATATACAGAGTTTATTTCCAATGTTCTTAGACAATTAAAAACATCTAATAGAAAACTACAATATTCCTATTTCATCCAAATAAGTGATGATAACAATACAATAAAGAATCTATCAACTTGAAGAACTCATTGCAATAATTAAGAGAGTAATTTCAATGGTAGAGAGAGAGATAAAGGTCTTTTAAGAAACATGCAAGGATTCATCTTATACATATTATGAATTACATAACATCTCATTATCTTTATTTCCATTGAAATTTACATCATCCTAGATTACAAAATAACATTGCAATATTCAAAATGATGCTTGCTTTCCTTTACATGAGTATCATAATAAATACATCTACTAAATACATCAATCTTTACAGTGAAAGATCATTATAGCAACATGCTTATCTTTCTTATTTTCCTTTCTAAATTTACAATTTACAAGTGCTCCAAAGAAAGAAGAATTACATCATATAAAATTTACAACAATGCATCCAAATCATGGAGTGATTTCCTCATTCAAAAACATCAAGGCAAGAATTTCTAACATCTTCATCTTCATACATCCATACTTCAATATCTGCAAATGAAAACAAGACAAGGAAAAGACCATGGGAGCTCACCTCCCATCCAAGGTCTCTCATGAGACCACCCCCGAGCTTGGGGAGATCACAATGAACAGGATACAATCACACACACACAAACACAACAAGATTATAAACATTGGCAAAATCCCAAATTCCCTCAAGCAGAAAACTAAGGAATTCCCATGAAATTTCCATTGTAGGGTGTGGGTAGACAAACCATGGAGATAACCATTGCATAACAAAACAAGGCCACACATGGACCCATATTTCTCAATTACATACAAGGCACACATGGCCAATTTTCCCTCCTTATGTCCCCCATTGCCACAAGGGCTAAATGCAAGGTTTCTTGGGGAAAATCACTCACCCAAGTTCATCTTTCCCCACACATGGAGGAGACTCTACACATGGAGTTGCCTCCATTCCCACACCCCCTCTTGATTTCTCTTCCCTCCCAAGGGTGAGTGAATCTAAGAGTAAACAACCCAAAATCCAATTACATGAAAAAAAAACACATTTGCAAGCTTGCTCTCACCATGACCAACCATGGGGAGCTTAAAACACAACACAAAACAATGCAAGCTACCACCATGACCAACCATGGGAAGCCAAGAACATGATCACAATTACAAACAACTCATAAAAACAGAGAGAGCACATGATTTCCTACCTCAAGTCCAAAGCTATGGAAGAATTTTGTTGAGCCCTAATCCAAGCTTCAAGCTTTCTCCTCTAACTTTCTGGAAACTCTCTAAAGATAGAGAATGGGTGAATGAATCATCCTTAGCCAAAATTTCCTCTAAATAGGGCTTCTACACCTAACCTCATAAATAAGGTTCAATCAAGCAAGTTGCAATTTTCGCTCAAGATAGAATATGAAATTTTAAAAGGGTCAAAAAGTCAATTTTAGGCTTCTAAAAAGGTGAAAATACCCCTAACCCATGGGTACATTGAATGGGTTAACAAATTTAGCATAAAACTATCTCCTAAGGCCACTATTAACCCTCTAAACTCATGTCGAGGAATAAGATCGGAAATGGGGAATGGGAACTGCATTATGGTTCCTATGGCAAAAAGGTGTGCTAAGATTTCCCTAAAACTCCTAGCAAGTGCTCTCACACAACACATGACGTACCTTGATAACATTTAACATTAGTGTCAAGCAACACTTTACAAAATAACATTTCACGAAAGGTACGTCCAATGTCACAACATTAAAACACACAATCATTCAAATTACTGTTACGAATATAAATACTTAACAACGAGGCCTCAGGTCTCTTAATAGATGGGGCCTTGGTTTAACTGGTTACCCTACGTTCAATGTGATTTCCCCGAATGTGTTTCCATGGTCCTTCCACCTGCAATACCTAAATGCAGCATCAGTAATTCAAGGAAGAAAACCATTAAAATAAACATATATGATATAGCAAAATTTAATCATTAAATTGCATAATTCAACTCATACTTCAATTGCATGTAATATTCATGATTTGATTGCATATTTCAAATGAAATTCCATAACGTAATTTAAATATCATCAAGATCATCAGGTTCACAAAACATCATATAATAACATAAACCAAATCTACACATCATGGATTCCATATGCAGAATCATCAAAAGAATAGTTTAACAAGTCAAACATAATATAACAGTAGTCGACAGAGTCCAAATATCTCTGAAAGAACATAATCAAAATGATAGCTAATATGTATAACACAGGATCACTATGTGGGCCGAAGGTGGGCCTCACACCTATGCACAAGTTTGTCTTCCTATGTTCATTTTTGTCTCTTTGTCAAATTTTGTGCTCCTCAGAATGCCCCCATGCCCAATGAGTTATGTCAAGGCCACTAGTTTTACATGTCTAGTAGGCTGACATCCAGCAGAAATCACCAAAATGTTACCCTAATTTTCATATGCATGCAAATTTGGCTAATATCTATCCCAAGGTCTCTATTTTTATCCTACCAAGCATCCCTAAAATTTTTATGATCTTATGCCATGTTGTCTGGCTTCTGCAAATTGTTTTATCCCCTGGTCTGCAGTTAAAAAATTCATAAAACCAGCTGTTACAGGTAGTAAACCCTAGAAAATCCTTTGGCCTGTTATATTTCTTTGTTACTTTATCGACCAGTTAAGTTCCATCAATTTTGCATGTGCATTTTAAAATCCTTTAGTCACCAAATCTATGATTCCCAGTGGTCAAAGCCCTAACACTTAGCCATCCCATCAATGGTTACCTTTTAAGTTGGTAGTCTCTGCTTGGCGGCTAAAGTCAAGATTCCACATTTGACAATTGTCGCATGATCTCATGGCCTCAGAAGATTCCATGAGATCTTGCGAAGACCGTTAGTCTTCCTGTCTGTAGAGTAAGTTTGTCAGTGGGTCCAGGTTGTCATATAGGCTAATGTGTGAAGCATTTGATTGGTCCACGTGCTAATGACTAGATTTTCTGTGGGTCCATTTGTCAGAAGGGTCCTGGTCTAATAAAGATCTACGGCTAGCATAAAAGCACAAGGAATCTTTCTGACATATAAGATCATGCAGCCGCCGTTAGATTGGAATCTAAGTTGTAGTGGGACTATGTCAGAACTTGTTGAGGTGTATGTCTATAGAGCAGTCAAGGGAAAATAAAAGAATGACATGTGGTGGTTTTGGGCCTAGGGTTAAGAGTATTCTGTGAATCTATGACTAAAGAGTTTTTTCGTGTTCGCCAGACTTAACCAGGGTCAACTAAAAGTTTAAATGACTCTACGACTGAAGGGAAATAGAACCCGAGGTAGACTTAAGGTTAAATTTTGTAGTCAAATGTCGAGCCCAAGTAAAAAGGAAGATCTGACAGTCGCGTTTTAACATGAGATTGATTTTTGAATGCCGACCATCGATAGGGAATTTTAGCACCACCTGTGACCATTTTATCATTTTATTTTAAATTCAAATATTTGAAAATATCAGATTTCAACAGTTATGGTGAGCCCGAGTTGCAACTTGGTAGATTGATCATGGCTACTAGATTTTTGCAAGTATAAACATGAAATGGACATGCAAACATAGATATCTGATTAGCTAGGATATTTTCATGTGCATTTATGGCTGAATTTGACAAAATTAGGGTTTGATTATTATATAAAAAATTATGTAAACCCTAATTAGATTCTTTTCTCCTATTGGTGTGCATTAGAGGAGATGTATTTAATGTTTTTTTAGAGAGCTTTAGAGCTCAGAATGAACTTTTTGGAAAAAGAAGAGTTGAGCAATTGTAAAGAAAAAATATATCTTTTCTTAGAAATCTATCTGTGGCATTCTTCTTGCCCTCTAGTTTTCTACAGTTGTAAATTCCCATTGATAATTCAGATATTGAAGATATTTTGTGACATTTCTCATGTCCCTACACCTTCTTGTGTGAGTTATCTCTTAATGAATTCAGTATTTACATGTTTCTCAATGATATCTTAGGGTTCTAGATCCCTCTTTCTTTCTGCAATTTTGTGTATCATTGTGGATGATTTGATGTGAGTGCTTTTGTGGGTATACTTCAACCCCTTAACTATCTTGTGTCATTTCTATACCTAGTTGCAGAGGTGAATGTTTGTTTGCAGGTCATAGATTGTTGTCTAATTCCAAAGGGTGTTATTGTTTATGAAAGAATCTCTCTTTTCATCTATAGACCCTTCTATGAAGTACTTATGCAAACCTATTCAGTGAGTTGTGTTCACATTGACCTAAGTTTATCCATTGATTTCATCTTCTATACTGTAACTCATACCATATTTTCAGTGTATCACCTAGTAGGTAGTTTGCTTTTAGTCATTTCCCTTTCCAAGCATTCCTTCTATCTCTTTCCCTCAAAAGTTTACTTTTCATGTCTAGAAGCAAATTAAGGTGATTATCCAAGAGGAACCAGCCTAGAACCTAGAGGTCTCATCTCAGTTAGCATAGGTCCCACAACTTGGAGAAGATTCCCATGTTATACTAGGTTATCAAGACTATGAGAGCTTGAAACAAGGGGGAAAACTTAGTGTATAACAGGAACCAAGATAGTGAATGAAGTGATATGGAAAATTCTGAGGACATTGACTCTTGCATTTAAGTAGACAATACAGATGATTGAACAAGTTATTCCTTGTACTACAAACTTTACCATAGAAACTTTTCTTGTAAGATTGGAAATAGAAGAGATGAACTTGAGACTATCAGAAGATATACCTAGAATGGAGATAGCATTCAGTGCTCTTAGTGTTCACCCTAGTTTGTGAAGAAGCATCAGTGTGAGTGGAGATTATGCTAGCAACAAAAAATCTATAAATGAAGAAGACAAGAAGATTCGAGAAGGTATTGCCTTACTTGTGAAAAGAGAACCAGACAGTAAGAAAATTTTAAATGTTGGACTTGTCAAGAATTTGGTCATTTTTCATCTAAATGTCCTAAGAGAGTTAAGAAGTATAGAAATAAATTTAATCCTAGGAGATATAAAGAATGTTACTATGCAAATGATGAAGAAATTGAAGCTAGTTTGGAGAAATCCTTGAGTGAAATTGAAACTAAGAATGATGATATAGGATTTTTAGAAATTAAAGAAGAAAATCCTGAAACAGAAGTTAAGGAAGAAAAGGCTTTATTTTCTCAAGTAGAAAAGAAATTTGATTGGATTATAGATAGTGGATATTCACATCATATGGCTAGAGATATGAAAAAGTTCATAAAGTTTAACAATTATGATGGACGATTTGTTAGAGTTGGAAACAATGCACCTTGCTTTATTAAAGGTATAGGATCTATTACTCTTGATGGAAAGACTAATACTAATGATGTTTACTTTGTGGATGGTTTCAAACATAATATTTTGAGTGTTAGATAGCTAGCTGATAATGAATATCAAGTTTGTTTTACTGAGAAAAATTGTGTAATCAAAGACAAGGATGGAAATCTGATTGGTACTGGATCTAGAACTAGAGGTAATGTATTTCAGTTGAATCCTGCTAAGATGGCATGCTTGATTACTAAGATTGATGATAGTTGGTTATGGCACAGAAGGTTTTTTTCATATAAACTTTAATAACATTGTGAAAGTGAGTACTACACTTGTAGTAAGAGATTTGCCTAAAATTCTGAAGCCTACTAATATGATTTCCAAGGAATGTGTGATGGCTAAATAGAAGAGAAGCTCATTTCCCAGCAAGAAGTTTACAACAACAAATAAGTTGGAAATAGTTCATACACATTTGAGTGGTCCCACAAGGACTAGAGGATTCTATGGAGAAAGGTATTTTACGATTCTTCTTGATGATTTTACATGAATGATGTGGATTTCATTTCTTAAAGAAAAGTCTGAAGCATTTGACAAGTTTAAGATCATTAAGAATAAAGTTGAGAATGAATCCAAAATGAAGATTAAATGTTTGAGGTCTGATAGAGGTGGAGAATTTACTTCAAAAAAATTTAACATTTTTTTTGAAGTGAATGGTATTAAGAGGAAATTTTAGCCCATAGGACACCCGAATAGAATGGTATTGCAGAAAGAAGAAACGTGTTAGTAATTGAAGTAGAAAGAGCTATTTTATTTGAGAATGACTTAGCGAAGATATTTTGGAGAGAAGTGGTGAACACAACTGTGTGTACAATGAATAGAGTACAAATTAGAGTAGACACAAACAAGACACCCTATGAACTATGGTTTGGACATGCACCATTAGTTAACTATTTTAGAATTTTTGGAAAAAAAATGTTATATTAAAAGAGATGATGACATTGTAAAGTTTGATCCTAGAAGTGATGAAGGTATATTTCTTGGATATTCATTGAAGAGAAAAGCTTACAGATGTCACAATAAAATAACCAAGACTATTGTTGAGAGCATAAATGTTAAATTTGATGAAAAGTTCAAAATTCAGGAAAGAATGCTTGATTATGAATCAGATGAAGGAACTCATCCTAGAACTAATCCAGAGACTACTAAATTATTCTATGAAACTGACAATGATTTTTTGAATGAAAGCTATAGTGAATAAATCATTGAAGAACCTACAACAGAAACAAGTATTGAGACAGTGACACCTAACAAGAATCTATCAAGAGATCATCCTTTTGAGAAGATTATTGGAAGCATAGACAAAGGAGTTCTGACATGAAATAAGGTACAAGAATAGTTGTGTTTGATTTCTCAAATTGAACCTAAATCTACTAGTGAAGCTTGTGAAGATGAACATTAGATTAAAGCCATGAAAGAAGAACTAGATCAGATTGAAAAGAAAAAGACATGGGAATTGGTTCCTAGACCTTAGGATAAGAATGTTATAGGAACAAAATGGGTATTTAGAAACAAGATGAATGAACAAGGAGAAGTAGTAAGGAACAAAGAAAGATTGGTATGTAAAGGATACTCATAGTAAGAAGGAATTGACTATGCAGAAACTTTTGCACTAGTAGCAAGAATTGAAGCAGTAAGAATGTTTTTGGCTTATGCAACTTACAAGAAATTCAAAGTGTATCAGATGGATGTGAAGTCAGCATTTCTAAATGGAGAATTGGAAGAAGAAGCCCACATTGAGCAGCCTAAAGGTTTTCATTTGATTCAAGAAGGAGATATGCTATGTAAACTAAAGAAATATTTGTATCCAGACTGAAGCAAGCACCTAGAACTTGGTATGCGAGATTGGATAAGTATTTGTTAAAGTTAGGATTTACAAAAGGTGCAACTGATAGCAACCTATACACAAAGGAAATTGAAAATGGTTTGTTATTTGTTTTTATTTTTCTTTATGATATTATATTTGGAGGAGAAGATGAAGCTAGTGATAAATTTGTAGATAAAATGAAGACTGACTTTGAAATGAGTATGATTGGTGAAATGAAATACTTTTCAGGATTGTAGATAACACAAAACAATGATGGTATCTTTGTAAGTCAAAAAAAGTACTTGAATGATTTATTGAAGAGATTTGGAATGGAGAACTGTAAACCAGTTGGAACACCTATGGTAATAGGACACAAGTTATCTAGTACAAATGAAACTCCTACAGTGGAACAAAAAATGTAAAGATCTATGACTAGAGGATTGTAATATTTGACTCATACAAGACCTGATATATCACATGTAGTTGGAATTGTAGCAAGATTTCAAGTTGAACCGAGAGAATCACATTATGTAGCAGTAAAGAGGATACTCAGATACTTAAGAGGCACAATTGAGTATGGATTTTGGTATGAAAAATCTAATGATTTTACCCTATGTGCATATATAGATGCTGATTGGGGAGGCAGTGTTGATGACAAAAAGAGCACCAGTAGTGGATCATTTTTCCTTGGAGGAAGATTAGTTTCATGGCTAAGCAAGAAGAGAAATTGTATTTCATAGAGCACAATAGAAATAGAATATATGACAACTGCAAACAATTGTAATCAGATAATTTGGATGAAGCAAATGCTGAAGGATATTGAAATAAATTTGTTGAGCCTGTTGTTATACATTGTGATAACACCAACATAGTTAGTATGTCTAAGAACCTAGTGTTACACTCTAAGAAAAAGCATATAGAGATAGAGTATCATGTAGTGAGAGAGAAAGTGGCATAGAAAGAAGTCAGACTTGAGTATATAAGCACAAAGGAGAAGATTGCAAATATATTTACAAATCCTTTGCCTAACGATACATTTGAGTATCTGAGAGGTATGCTTGGGGTTATTCCCTAGCCTACTTTTGAGAACTGATGTAGTTTGTTGCATCCATCCAGTGGTATATGAGCCCTATATTTCTTCTAGACTAGATGGTGGTACTTCTTCTATGGGGGAGTATGTGTATTTCAGTTGAGTCATGAGGACTCTAGTGAATGTATTTTTCTGAACAATGTCTTTTGACATTGAAGTTGTTGTTGACATAATGATGAAACATCTATCATTCATGTCAATGGGGGAGAATTATTCATGAAAAATCATTTATTGGAGAGAATTGAATAGGAAAATGAAGCAATATTTGATTGATGAAGAAGATATGAAATTATTTCAGAGCAGCAGTGTTGCAGTGTTGGTATTAATGGAACTTGGATGTTTTCTAATATATGTTTCCATCAATGCCAATGGGGGAGATTTTTAGGAATGAATGTTGAATGTATCCTATGGTGGAGTATTCACAGCCATTCTGTAGTAGTTGGTGTTGCATTCATGACTTTGATTGTCATTGATGTCAACACAATGATCTACTGATGATTAGCAAAGAAGCAGACTATGTTTGAGTTAGCACCCTTGGGATATTGAAGATGAAGCTATGAAAATTTTAGGTCTTACTCTATGATGTTTTATAAGATCATGGTTAAGAGCACAGATAGAAATTCATTTATTCATGATAGTTATGAGGAAATCAGTGGAAGCATTATTCAAGAAGTTTTCCTCAATAGCGGTTTGTGGAAATCGGATGATATCTCCTAATCAGGTTTGAATCTGATCATGCATAGTTATGAGGAAGTTTAATACATGACATTGGTGATGTGGACATAAGCACAAGATCTGAGGTTGCACGAGTGAAGAATTATCTTAATTGGAAGCTGACAGTTTTGTGTAATTTTTATGTAACATGTGGAAACTTTTATTTTGTAAT